>JAYKKT010000085.1:16750000-17135000 GCA_036023115.1 Brasenia schreberi | reverse complement strand
CTAAGTGCTTTCCCAAAGATGATTTGGAACCGGTAGAGGCCGATATAACCCCTGGTTGGCGTATTTTGTACTCTTGTTTTAAGGACACGATGAACATGTCTCCTCATTTCTGGCCATTAGAAGTGTTCTTTGAGGATTTCCGACCCTTTTTGCTTTCCAAAGTAGCGAGCAAGCACTCCATCATAAGCTTCTTTAATTAACAATTAAAGAAGTGTTCTTTGAGGATTTCCGACCCTTTTTGCTTTCCAAAGTAGCGAGCAAGCCCTCCATCATAAGCTTCTTTAATTAACAATTCTTCTATACATTCTTTGAGAACACATAGCCTTTCAAAACAAAAAAGGTATCCATCATGCATATAAAAACCTTGTTCGAACAGTCGGTGAACTGAACCGGGCCAAGAACCAGCTCAACCTGGAATGGGACACCACCTTATTCAGTTCCAATTTCAACATTTATAAAACTAGAACTGGTGAATCAAACTGGATTAGGAATCAATCGAACCTGGAACCGAAAACCACTATGTTCGGTTCCAGTTTTACCTTTTATAAAATCAGAGCTAACAGTTCCAGACCACCGATTTCAGTCTTTTTAAAAAAAAAATCATGTAAGTTTTAAATTTTTTAATAAAATTACCTGTTTTCATATAAAACGGAACCACCCCAGAACTAGTGATGGCTGGTTCGGTTACGGTTCCAATATCTAAACTAACCAGAACCGGATATATCTACCTAAAACGAACGGCTGAGTCCGAATTAATAATGGTGTGAAACGGAAAAAAAATTGATCAAACGGAACCGAAGAGGGCAGCAAAACAAACGAACTGATTTGTTTGTCCTCACTCTTTATGAAACTGCTCCAACGACCTCGCACATAGTTCTGTCCTCCTACATATGATGACAACCTATTATCTCAAATCACAGACGTTCAGATCCACTCACCCACTTGGACGGTCCCGATTAGATATAGGACGGCCAGTGTCCTCTCGGAGGACCCTGAGTCCTGCTCCCCTTAGTTGGTCCCTCGTGTAATCAGACACTCTTTCTTCGTGGCAGTTGTCATCATTATATTAGTAATCGTGCTCCCCAATGGCCCTTACTCTCCTTTTGTAATTATGTTTCTGCGGGTCTCTCTCAGGTATCATTCACTCAACTTGCAAGCTTCTTCCTTTGTGTTCCAATTCATTGAATCATGTTTGAGTTTTAGTGCTTTCTAGACATTACCCACAAAAAAACATATGCCAGTGAGAACATGGAAAGGATCTCTTATCATTACTGGGAGAAAAAAAATATCTCCAATCATTCAATCGCCAAAAAGGTGTAAAGAATTGAAACTCCGTTTGTGGGGTCATCTCAAGATTGCGTCTCGTCTCTGCATTCTTAATACTTAATTACTAGTTAGTATATTAATCCAATGAATCAATCTCCATTGTGAGTAATTGCGTTATTGGTGCTTTGCTAAATCTCTTTGCAGATGGAGCGGATGGCTTCTTGAATGAGTTTTTCATTTGAGCGAGGGTTTTCTCCATTTGAAGAGGTTTGTAGATTAGAAAGGTTACAGAGTTGTTGGTTAAAGATAGGTTGGTTCTTTTGGTATTGATGGGGAATTCTCTTTGTTGCGTGGGAAATGAAGGCCGTGCGTTTAGCGGTGATACGGAATCTTTCTGCTGTCCCCGCCCGCTTTCAGTTTCGCCTGCAACGAATTAGTAGCAGACCAGGGGTATCTCTCTCTCTCTCTCTCTCTCTCTCTCTCTCTCTCTCTCTCTCTCTCTCTCTCTCTCTCTCTCTGTGTGTGTGTGTGTGTAAGTGCGTGCTTGGTTTGGAGATCTGATAGACAACTACGTCGTTATTTATGCCTACCTCTGGCGTAATTTCATGTATGATATGACGAAAAACTGTCATGAATCGACTCTTGCGTGATTCACTAATTAAAGGTTTATTTAGACATTCCTAACTCCGCCCCATGTACCCTTGCATTGCCGTCCCAAGCCCGCATAAAGGAGGAGGGTTGTGTTAGGCTTCCGACAGCCAGCGTAAAATTTCATCGGATTTTTACGAACATGGATTACAAAAATTATGAGCATTGCTTTGGGGCGTCCCCGCCTAGCGACGTGCTGTTGAGCCCGAATGCGTAAGAAGTAAGCAAGGGCCACTACATTTTCGCCCGAATGTAGTGAATCAATTGCCGAGAGGGTTCCCACATCATGGACGGGTACGGGTAAAGAAGTTAGTCTCGCTACATTGACGCCCGAACGTAGTGAAAAATTTCAGAGAGGGTCTCCGCATTTTGATTATAACGGATGCGTGGGGTAAGGAAGCTAGTCCTAGATAATAAGATTCGTATTGGTTCTTGGAATATCGGAACATTATCGGGTAAGCTAATGGAGGTTGTAGATACTATGATTCGGAGAAAGATTCATATTCTATGTTTACAAGAGACAAAATGGGTTGGAGAAAAAGCAAAGGAGATAGAGGATACGGGTTTTAAATTATGGTACTCAGGTAAAGAAAAGTTTCGAAACGGAGTTGGTATTATCATAAATAAAGATTTAAAAGAGAGTGTAGTAGACATACAACGATATGGTGACCGAATCATGACGTTGAAATTAGTGTTAGGAGCAGAAGTTTTGAATATAGTTTGTGCTTACGCACCCCAAGTAGGACTAGAAGATAGTATAAAGACAGTTTTTTTGGAAAGAGTTAGATAAGGTGTTTCAAAAGATTCCACAAAGGGAGATGATTTGTTTAGGAGGAGATTTAAATGGACATGTCGGTAAAGAGGCAGTAGGATATCAAGGGATTCATGGAAACTTTGGTTTTGGGGATATAAACGAGGAAGGTAGGGAGATTTAAATTTTGCTATATCATTTGATTTCTTTATAGTCAATACAATCTTCAAAAAACGAAATGAACATTTAATTACTTATAAGAGTGGCTTATCACAAACACAAATTGATTACTTGATTTGTAGAAAAAAAGATAGAGCGTGTTGTAAAGATTGTAAGGTAATTCCAAGAGAAAGCTTAACCACCCAACATCGACTTTTAGTTATGGATTTACAAATAAAAAAATGGACAAAGAAGAAAAGAGTGCATCGAGCTATTCGGACTAAATGGTGGAACCTCAAAAGCATGAAAGAAGATATATTTAAACAGAAAGTCCTTCAAGGAGATCTTTGAAATTATGTTAGCACACCCTGTGATATGTGGAACAATATGACTATACATATTAGGAAAGTGGCGAAAGATGTGTTAGGAGTATCTAAGGGAGGTGTACCGGCATAAAAAGAAGCTTGGTGGTGTTGTGAAGTAGTACATAATAAAATCAAGGCAAAGAGGGCATGTTACAAATTATATTATGCTAAGAAAACTAGTGAAACTTTAGAAGCTTATAAGAAAGCGAAGAAGGAAGCGAAAAAGGCCGTTAGTGAAGCAAAAGCTAAGATTTGGGAGGACTTATATAAAAAACTCAACTCAAAAGAGGGTGAAAGAGATATTTTTAGGATAGCTAGGGCTAGAGATAAGAAAACTAAAGATCTTAATTATGTTAGATGCATAAAAGATGAGGATCAAAAAATTCTATTGGCAAATGATGATATAAGAAATAGATGGAAAAACTATTTTTACGATCTTTTTAATGAAAATAAAGATGTTAGTATTAGTTTGAGAGATTTAGCCAAGTCACAAAAGTATATAAACCACAATTTCTACCGACGTATTCAAAAGAATGAAGTCAAAGAGGCTCTTAAACATATGAAGGGTGGTAAATCGTTAGGACCAGATAATATTCCTATAGAAGTTTGGAAAATACTAGGAGAAATAGGAATCACTTGGCTCACGAGACTATTTAATGAAATATGGAAAAACCAAAAGATGCCCGAGGAATGGAGAGCAAGTACACTTATACCCATATATAAGAACAAGGGAGACATTCAAAATTGTGCGAATTATCGAGGTATCAAGTTAATGAGTCATACTATGAAATTATGGGAAAGAATTATCGAACGTATGTTAAGACAAGTATCAAGTACAACAGAGAACCAATTTGGATTTATGCCAGGCAGATCTACTATTGAAGCGATTCACCTTTTGAGACGTCTTATGGAACATTTTAGAGCAAAAAAGAAAGACCTTCACATGATATTTATCGATCTAGAAAAAACTTATGATAGGGTACCGAGGGAGGTTCTTTGGAGAACTTTAGAAAAAAGAGGTATCCCATTGACATATATTAACCTTATAAGAGACATGTATGATGGTGCAAAAACATGTGTGAGGACTCATGAAGCAACGACAGACTTCTTTGAAGTTAATATTGGGTTACATCACGGTTCAACTTTAAGTCCATACTTATTTATAATGGTGATGGATGAGTTAACAAAACATATTCAAGATGAAGTACCTTGGTGTATGTTATTTGCAGATGACATTGTATTAGTGGAGGAGTCTAAGGAAAAAGTTAATAGAAAATTGGAACTATGGAGAGAAACATTAGAAAGCAAAGGCCTCTGACTTAGTAGAACAAAGACAGAATATATGGAATGTAAGTTTGATCATTTGGCTACTTCAAAGGACATAAAAATTAAAATTGGCACACATTGCATTCCCCAATAGGAAAATTTTAAATATCTAGGGTCAATTTTTCAAAGTGATGGAAGAATTGATAGAGATGTTTTACATAGAATTAATGCTGGTTGGTTAAAATGGAGAGGAGCATGAGGTATTCTTTGTGATAAGAAGATACCATTAAAATTAAAAGGTAAATATTATAGAGCAGCAATTAGGCCTGCCATGTTTTATGGTTCTGAGTGTTGGGCAGTTAATCATCAACATGTACAAAAGATGTCTGTGACAGAAATGAAGATGTTGAGATGGATGAGTGGTCATACAAGAAAAGACCGTATAGATAATGAGGTTATTAGAAACAAATTAGGAGTGGCACCAATAGAGGATAAAATGAGAGAACATCGTTTAAGATGGTTTGGACATATAGAAAGAAGATCAAAAGAAGAACCTGTAAGAAGGTTAGAAAAACTAATTTTGGAAAGTATTAAAAGAGGTAGAGGACGACCACAAAAGTGTTGGAAAGAAACAATAAAGAATGATCTAGCTTATTGGGAGTTTACTGCTAACATGGCACACGATAGGGATCTGTGGAAACAAAGAATCCATGTAGCCGACCCCGTCTAGTATGGGAAAGGGCTTAGTTGTTGTTGTATTTAGACGTTCCTTGAGCGTTTATGAGTGCTATTTAGGATAAAAGCTGGCAAGAAATGCTGCATCCATCCACTGCCACCGTTTGGAAGCCCATTGAAACAGTTCCGATCGATTGCCCCCATGGAAGTCTATTGAAAATGATAGTGCGCAATATAGTCCTAAAAATAAGCCTCTTTATATAATCTGAACAATTTAAATTCGAAACCTCCAGCTCTCTTGTAGTGATAACTTGATCTTATTTGCAGAAACTGTTATTGTTTCTTTTATGCTGCCAACGTTTGTATTTCATCCAATGCGTTTGTGAATTTTAATCGATGGCAAGATTAACATGTTGACTGGTTCAGATGTATCTTATTCTCCTTAAGGATTTATGGTACTTTTGATGGATATTCTTTAGCTTATTATCTACTTCAAAGTAGGAATCTTTTCCAAACGTCCCACCTGTTGGAGTTTCAAATGTGACAATGAACAAATGTGCGGTACTTGAGTTCAGTTCTTCACATCATATAATCAAGTTAACAGACTTTTCTGAGGCTTCTCTACTGCAGAGAAAAGCTTTATTCTGCTCATGGCCCCGATGTCGTATGCATGATGCACAGTGAATGGGATACCCGACTGTTCTTCCTTGCTGTGTAAACCACGAGCTTTTTGCCATGTCATTCGACCATGTTAACTATGTTTGTTTCATGATATTTACCTGTTAGAATTTGATGTGAAGCCTGATTAACTCGTTGATAAATTTCTGCCAATCCAAACATGACAGGCACCCAATCTGAAGAGGGCATCACTGCAACATCTTTCAGTTTTTTTGGGATGCTAAAGCTGCTTCCATCTTGCAACCTGACTTGGATCACAGTAGAATTTTCTCAACGATTGCCGTGAACATGGGAGGCGAGATTTAGCTCTCTTCGAACAACATAAAATCTCTTCTTGACCTGTGTTTCTTTGTTTACTGAGTACCGTTCGTGTTTACTGTCATTTACTGATGTTGCTAGTGAAAACGGGGTATCTAAGCAGGTTATGCATATGATTATGATGACCAGATTTCTATGCACTCATATTTAGTTGTCTATTCATACGGCAAGTTAAAAGTTCGCATGACTGCAGTATGGGCGTAGGTCACAAGATATCACCATTTCTCCTGATCATGGTATGTTCCTTACCGAACAGAATATACTTGATTCCAGCAATGGTTGATTCATTTGAAGTGTGTCTTACACACGAGATTCTCTTGCAGATTTAAGTAACACAGAGAACAAGCAACGCATTGTCGATAGGCCAAGATGAAATTGTTCCCAGAGGAGAGATTCCCAGGTTAATGCTATGCCTGTCCTGGGAGGAACTGCTGAAACAGTCGAAGAGACAAAAACGTTGATCAGAAATGTGAAGGCATTTTCATCGGAATTCAAGAACTTCGCTGCTGCTGTCTTCAGGATCGGCAGCAAACGGCTCGCTGCTGCCAATAGTTGATGACGATGACTTCTGTCGTACTTGTGTAGATGGTTATCTTCTCGTAATGATACTTTGTATTTATGTTATTATCCTAAACTATAGAGGATGGCACATATAGGGTTCTGTGGAAACAAAGAATCCATGTAGCCGACCCCATCTAGTCTGGGAAAAGGCTTAGTTGTTGTTGTTATCCTAAACTATAGAAGAAATTTAATTGTTGATTAATGATGTGAAGATTATGGAGGTTTACTTTTTTCTTCCATTCTATCCAATCATTTGATTGTAATTGCTCTCTGCTCACAAAGCTTTGCTAGTAATTGCAGATTATGACTGTGACAATCCGACGATCGTTACACAATGCAAACATCACTACCATCTTCCTTGCATATTGGAATGGCTGCTGGAGAGAAGTAAAACTCGCCCCATGTGCAATAAGGTAGCCTTCTCAAATTCGCACTTTCTCGAGCAGGTTTGGTTTCCCTGTGGAGGAGATTCCCATGAGGGATTCATTCTCTCATGTGAATCCTTTTCACAACCCATTGAGGTCAGAGAATCCAATTCTAAAATAAACTGCTGAAAGTGACATGGCAGATGTCCTTTCTCATGTTTGCTTTTGCTGCTGAATGGTTAATAGAATTGGATTCTCCAAAGTTGAGAATCCAAATCAAATTCACTTGAACCAAACATGTGTTATCTTTTCGAATTATTATATCGGTCACTATGAGTTATTGACTTGGCAGTAGATGATATTCAACGAGCGATCTTGACATTTCCTTGGATTAGATTTCACAGCAAATATCAAGCAAGAAACTGAAATGTATAATCTCACGAGGTGAAGAAAGTTTGCTTGGCTGCTTAATTCATTCACCATTCGACAATGCTACCATACCAACAATCGTCAGTAGATTTCTGTAAATATACGTGGCTGCTTAGATTGCAATTATATGGCTAATCCAGATGGAATGAATATGTAAATTGTAAACATTGTTTTTCTATCACCGTACTTCCATTTGTCTATTATGTTATTTATCCATTGAAAAGAACTGTAAAGGAAGAACTTTTTCAATACAAAAATAATAAATAAATGGTTCTTAACAATAATGATACTAGAATCAGTGTAACAAAGACCCACAAGAATCCCTCGAAAATTCCTTCAATATGCAATTATCAAGTTTCTTCTTTCCTCTGATGTTTGAGAAGCTTCCTCAGTAAGAACCAAATTCCATAGTTGGTGATAATAGTCCACCTCCCTGTACCAAATCAAAACCAAGCCCCTTCTCGCACTAAGTCGGGACGACTGCATGGATTCTTCGTCGCCATTGAGCTCGATCTTATCGATATTGTCCAGAGTTTATAACTAAAAGAATAGCAGATGGTGTCTGAATTCTAGAGGTCAGGAGGTCGAGCTTGGGCCGCTCTGCTTGTAGATTTCTATTAGATCAGACCTGGTTCTGTTGAGAGAGGCGAAGCAGATACAGACGTGCTCTTCGAGGTCGTTGAGATTCTCCAGCAAGCTCGAATGATTCTTGTTCATCAGTCTCACTACTTCTTGAATGAGCATTGGATAGTACTTGGCATCGCCGCCGGCCCGGTCGAGCGCCACCCTCACAAGCTCCTTATCGCTGTCAAACATGGTGCTCAGCCGGGTCACCAGCCGGTCGATGGTGATCAGGTTGTTGGTCAGCACAAACGTCCCCTTCGCCACCGTCTCGAGCTGCGCGATCCGCGGGTTCAGCAGTAGCAACGAGTCCGCCTTCCTCTTAGCAAACGTAAATGGAGGACAGAGTATAGCTGCTGCAACGACGGCGATCAACGCGTGCGTCGCGACCACAATTGCGACGCCGGCAACCGTGGCAGTAGTCCCGATTAGGCAGAGACTGGAGCCCTTCTTGATTCGCCGGAGCAACCGGTGGCTCCGCTGGCTCTGGCGGAGACGACGGTCGAGCTCCGTGGAGAGATGGGAGAATTGGCGACGCATCTCCTCGAAGCCGTGGATTTCCGACGGGGATTGTAACGGATTCCGGCTGCCGACGAAGGACAAGAGGCGACCCGTGACGTAATCACGCTGAGGAGCGGTGAGTTCCGCATAGTGGTCACCGGGAAAGAGGTCGAGGACGTCGTAGAGGGAATTATAGATGGCTCTGGCGTTATGGACGCCGTTGATGAGGAGGATGAAGAGATCAGATACTTGCTCGCTGCTGCTGAAATAGGAAAAGACCAACTCGAGCGTCGTCGTTCCAGTGTTTGGGTTCGAGCTTAGCGCCTCGTTGATGGCTTCTTGATCCGGTTTCAGGATTTGGGCGGCGGAGATTTTCCGAGAGGGAGATGGTGGCTGATGGTGGTCCTCGATACCGGCGAACGGGGAGGATGAATTCCAGTTGTTGCGGTGAATCTTGGACCAGATCTCCTTATAGGATTCCGAGTGAAGAGACTTGCCATATTCGTGGTCAAGGTTGATGGCCTGGGAGAAGGAGATTGGGGTCGAGGTGGAGCGAGGGGTTTGGTAGTGGTTTTCCCCGGAGGAGTTGGTGGGGGAAGACGGCGACGGTGCCGACGAGCATCCTGGTGGGTGGTGGTGGTCTTCCTTCTCCTTCTGATCGGCGAAGGCTCTCTTCGTCCTTAAGCAGCTCATCAGCTGCTGCTGGTTCTTGGCCGATTTCACTTTCTCTCGCTCGATTGAACTCCGTCTGATTCTTTAGAAAAGCGTACTCTTGAGAGAGATTAAGCTCGATTGGTCGTTGGGTTTGTGGTTATCTCAGTTCTCTCTTCTCTTGATTTAAAAGATCGCTATTGCTTCTCACGGAAGGAAGAAGAGTGGTTGCACATCATCGAGAAAACAACAGAAACTGCGTCAACACTAACTTACCACCCGATCTGCAGTCTTCAACTGGACTGGAGAGTTGAGTTGACAATCTCAACCCAGGCCCGGCCCGCCCGGCCTACATGGGTTGTTGAGGCAGGATGATACTGTCATGCAAGTCGGGCTAGGGTGAATCCATTGCTGAGGAGGATGGATTAGAGAAACACTCTCAAATAGCATCCTTATTTAGGAACCAAGTCAGTGTTCCTCGTGAGGAAAGGTCCTTATGCTTGAAGGGATAAAAGGTCTTGTTTTGGCAAAAATAATAATTTGTCTAAAGAAGGACAAGGTTCGGATATCAAAGTACGACAGAACACATAGGGTAATAGCTCACGTGGTCACGGATTCGATTCACAAGTAGAAGGTCTTGAGTTTGATATCTTCAGCATGCATCGGGCTTCACCTCCCCCAAATACCCAAGAAAAAGAAGTGATGAAACCCCAATTTTTTTGAGTTGAAACCCCCAATTTTAGCATAAAAGAGACTGATCACCCCAAAAGACTCCCTATCTTAGTTTGGGAACACTAAAACAGACAAATTATACTTTCAACTAGACTGGAATCGATGGTTTTAAACCGTCAATTTTGGTTACCCTAGAACACCAACTGAATCGGCCTAAGGCCAGTTTCACTCGGAATTTTAAAACCACCCATTTGGTTTTGTGGAAATTGAAACTGGAACTGAGCTGGGCCGTATCAGTTTCAGCCGGTTGTTGGACTGATTTGGTTCCAGTTGAAACCGTTGAGTTGGTTTGGAACTGGCCATGTCTATTTTCAACTTTAGATGCCATGTTTTGCACCAACAAAAGCAATGCTCACCAAGGTAAGGATTTGGCTCACAAGTTGAATGTTGTGAAGTGGGCCTCCCAGTCCTATAAACAAACCAAAGGGGAAAAAAAGCTTTTAAGAGAAACTTCTCTTAGTGTAGGATGGGGTGATTGTTTGTTCAGGTAAAATTTATGCCTGATAAAAACTTCAAAGCTCACCACCGATAGTTAGATTTTATCAAAACAGAGATTTCTGCTTAATAGCTGATGCAGTTGGATACATGCTGATCAAAGAGTGATGCTCCACTACCAAAAGCAGAAATCTCTCCCAAAGAAAAGTCATTTGAGGCTCAAACAGGTATGTCCTACTTTAATTCCAAGCAGAGCTTCAATCTCTATCACCATGTTCTTATTTACTCAACACATGGGATCTATGTCTCATACTAAACCCTCTTACTAAACTAAGACGTGCTTTTTGCTTGTTCAATGATCAGTGACAGACCTACTCATGACCGATGAGAGGCAGCTGGGTCACCCAAAATCCAAAAGGTTTTTTAAATGGTCCGACAACAACATCTAAGTCTTATGCTACATTTAATAGGGTGTGCTAGATGGATTCTTTTACATAATAGAGCTCAATCTTTTCATAAAAGTTATTTCATGCTTTATTGTTTTCTTCCAACACTTTTGCCGGTCTTCTTCTCATAAAAAAAAAGGTTCACCTCACCCTCGAAAGCGTCACAAATCCTCTACTGTGAATGATTATAGGAAACAAACGAGTATTATATGCATTCAACCAAAGCCAGTTTATACAAGCCAAACACAGCCAAATGGTACTCATTGATCTAGCTTTGTGCATGTTCGACTCGATAGCTTTCGTGTTGTATTCCCACTTGGTTCATGTTAGAGTAGAGTCCGATTGGTTCCTGGTTTTCTCCTCGAGCAAGAAAACATAGGGATCAAAATTGAAGATCCGTCGTACTCTCTGCAAGAAGCATTTTGTCATGTCTTAAGAAGCCCAAACTTGTTCTTGGAAGGGCCCTCCCCATGCCAATAATGTCCCCCATGCACATCTTAGTCAATTATCCTCACAGTTAGTATCAGATTCCAAGTATCTCGGTAATTTTCTTCTTTGCTTCTCTTCAAAGATGGGACCTCTTTCCCGTTTTCTCTTTGGTAGAACTGGGAGGCTGAAGCCAGATGCACACTGCACTTATCAAACTCATGACCTCCAACTAGTGAATCAACCCCCAACCAGGTGAGGGTGGGTGGGGAGGGAATGGGAGCTCTTAAACCAGAGAATCATATAAACGCTGATCTTAGATGAATAGATCGATAACAATGCAATGTATTCTCACATTTCTAAGAACAACAACAACTAAGCCTTTTCTCAAATCAGATGGAGTTGGCTACATGAATTCTTTGTTTCTACGGTTAACTCAATATAAACTAGATCATTCTTTATTATTTTTTTTCAATACTTTTGTAGTCGTTCTCTTCCTCTTTTAATATTTTCACAATCTAATTTTTCATATCTTATATTGGTGTTACTCCCAATTTGTTTATAATAACCTCATTATATATATGGTCTTTTCTTGTACGACCATTCATTGATCTCAACATCTTCATTTTTGTTACAGAAATCTTTTGTAAATGTTGATAAATTGCCTAACACTCATAACCATAAAACATAACAAGTTTAATTGTTACTCATGTAAAGTACTGAAATGATCAAACTTACATTCCATATATTTTGTCTTTGTTCTAATGAGTCGAAAGACTTTCTTTTTAACGTTTTTATCAATAGTTCCAATTTTTTATTATATTTACCCACTAACACAATGTCATATCCAAATAACATACACAAAGGTACTTCATCTTGAATATGTTTTGCTAACTCATCAATGACCAATATAAATAAATATGAACTTAAAGTTGATCCTTGATGTAACTCAATATTAACTTCAAAGAAGTTTGTCATTTCTTAATGAGTTCTCACACATGCTTTTGCATATCATACATGTCTCTTATAAGGTTTATGTATGTCAATGTAATACATCTTTTTTCTAGTTCTCTAAAGAACATTCCTTGGTATCATATCATAAGCTTTTTTAAATCAATAAATATAATGTGAAGGTTTTTTGCTCTAAAATATTTCATAAGACGTCTCAAAAGGTAAATCGCTTTAATAGTAAATTTATCGGGGATGAATCTGAATTGGCTCTCTATTGTACTCAATACTTATCTTAAACTACATTCGATAATTATTTCCCATAATTTCATAGTTCGGTGTATTAACTTGATACCTTGATAATTCGAACAATTCTAAACGTCTTCCTTGTTCTTATATATGAATATAAGTGTACTTGTTCCCTATTCTTTGGGTATCTTTTGTATTATCTATATTTCATTAAATAGTCTTATGATCCAAGTGAGTCCGAGGCGTTTACTCTTCTATACAAATATTGTGGTCCTATAGATTTTTCTAATTTCATATGTTTAGTATACTCTTTTACTTCCTTATTTTGAATACATCAATCAAAATTGTGATTTATATACTTTTTTTGGTTAACTCTCGAAGCTAATAATATAAGTTAGTATTTTCATTAAAAAAAACTTATAGAAATAATTTTTCTATCTGTTTCTTTATAACCCGAACCTTCCCAACAAAAGAAAATCCACACTAAAATAATCCTCCCAAACTCAAAATGGAAGATTTTAAGCTGTTTCCAGTGTGGAGAATTCGTAGCAGGAAGCCACCTGCCTACTTCTTGGTTAGGAAGACGAAGGCGCTTTTCTTGTCCTTTTTTACGTTGAAAATCCCCTTTTCTTCGTCTTTCAACAGCAAAAACGACTCCCCACAATCCCAAATCCTGGCTTCGCAGAGAAAGAATAGCACCAAAATCACTGACTCCCACTCTTACTGATTTCTCAATCAGCAACAACACCCATTTCGCCAAATGGGGAATCGATTCGGCAAAGGTAAGGGCAGAGGAGAAGCAAATGGTTTGTCATCATCATCATCTTCTTCCCGTCGCAATCCGAAAATGGAGGAACTATCGCCAGATCTCTTGACCTCGTATCAGAAATCCTGCGAGTTCGATCCCGAACTTCGCAGCTTTGATAAGGAATTGGAATCCAGAATCAGTCTCGTCATCGAAGCACTCGCCGCGTCCTATTCCTCGAGGGAATGTCAACTTAACGGCGATCACCGGAGCGATCCCCCGTCGGCGACACTTTCCTTGGATATTCTCAAACAAGTGACCACGTGTCTCTTAGACATCGACCAGCGAGTCGTCAGCGTCGTCCTCGCTTGCAAAATGGACGTCTGGAAGAACCCCCAACTGTTCTCTCTCGTCACGGACTATCTGGAGTGCAGCGTCGAGACACTCGATTTCTGCGGGGCGTTAGAGAAATGCCTGCGGAAGGCGAGAGACAACCTCTTTGTCCTCCAATTAGCCGTCAAACGCTTTTCCCCCAGCGACATCGATTCGGCGGAGACGGCACGGAGGGAGCTCCGGGCATTCGTGGCGGCGGAGAGCCCTTTCTCCGACGAGTTCTTCGTTCTCCTCCGATCGGTTCGCACGAGGCAGCTGCAAATGTTGTTCAAGCTCGAGGCGCAGAGGCTACTTCTCGACAAGAAGATCAAGCAGGTGAAGACATTGGAGGAAAGTCGCCAATGTGATCTTCGCTACGGCACTCGCTGCAATGATCATATGCTCAGTGGTGGCGGCGGCGCTTTCGGCACCACCTGTAATTGCGGCCATTGCCTCTGCAGCTGCAAGCGCGGCCGGGTCGGTTCCAGTGGCAGGAGGGTGGTTCGGGCGGTTGTGGAAGGGATATGAGGACGCGGTTAAGGAGCAGAAGGAAGTGGCTTCTGCAATGTGGGCAGGCACTTACCTTGTCATCGGAGACTTGGATGATATCCAGGCGCTCGTCGAGAAGGCGGAATCTGATATCGCTTCCGTTTTTCAGACTGCGAAATTCTCGTTGGTGGCAGCGGGAGACGATGGTGGTGACGGCGAGTTGTGGGTGGGAATACCGGACATCATGAACAAATTAGAGGCTTTGATGAGTAGCATGGGAGAATTAGGAGACCATGTGAATCGGTGCAGGAGAGACGTTGAGAAAGCGAGGACTGTTGTTTTACAGAAGATCATCAAGCCACCATTAATTGATCAGAGCTTGCCAATGCCATCCTCCTAAACTAAAATGTGTAGATTTATAGAGATCTTTTTATGAGTAAGAGATCTTTTTATGACTCTCTCTCTCTCAGGTAGTAAAGATAGAAAGATGTACACTTTTGATGTGTAACAACAGCTTTCTTTCTTATTGTATTTCTTCAGCTTTTCCTAAACTTACGGATGAATATGCAAAGTCTTGATTATCATACTTTTGCCACTTATGCTTTGCGACACTCGCTTGCCCATCACCAAAATGTGTTTGATAACCACAACATTGCATCCATTGTTTTGCATTTCATGATTAAAGACTCATTCAACTTGACACCCATCATTGTAGGCAAATATTCCAAAAGGATAACCGCAAAAATCAAACGCTATTTGTAGTAAGAACAATTATATGTTTCCAGATAATCAAGAAACAAGTAAACCCACCAAGAAGCAAAGATTAAGAGCATGACTATACAACAACAATATGATCTAAGAATATAATCGCATAAAATTGTCTATTTATCAGTTCCATATAGATCAATCACAAAATCGTCAACAGCCATGCAGTGATCCCGATATTGGCTGGTAAAATTATCGTTATAAAAGCTGGTCTGTGATATAACTGATACCTCGAAGAAGTTGATTCACCAATCTGGTAGGTTCATGGACGATTATCTTCATGTACATACTAATTCATCCAAATAACTGGAGCTGAAGCAGGCCCTTTATTCTTCTTCACTCGGCTAAGGATCACCATGACAGGATAGAAGTGTGTGCTGAACTTATGAGGATGAAAACGGGGATGAAGGATGGAAAGGGATCTGCTGAGCGCAGTCCAGATTGTCGTTGGAGAACCGACCACCAACCTCCATGAGGTCAAGATAGAAGTAACAATGCGAGATAATGTCGTTCATCGAATTGATGTAGCCTTGCCGCGGACAAGATTGCTGCAAAGGAGATTCAGAGTGGCTCCAAAACGAGGCAATCTCTTAGCGTCTCTGTCATTCTTGGTAGACTTCCAGTTCCCACAAACACATCATGAGGAGAAGGCTGTTTCTTGTTCAATGGGGTCATCCACGTATACATGGCAGCTTGGAAAGCAAGAGCAGCGTTCTGTTCTATGTATTCAGGGTGGTTAACAAATCAACCTTCAAACACTCACCAATCCTTCCATAGTTGTAGTTCCTACGTTCACCGCAGTATTAAGATGAGAAATTGTTTTCAATTGCTCAGGAAATAATCACGAAATTAATGATAACAAGTATCTTAACAGGAAGTTCCTTCAGGAGACAAGCAAGAGCTTGAATAAACAAAAGGATACCAGTATCTAGGAATCGCACCACGGCCATGGTACTCGACTCCTGGAGCGCGGGGGCAGATGTAATGGTTTGGCTGACAATATGTTTGGCTTGGGCTTAGTTCATGTTATAGCATAATCCCTAGACAAAAGGAACAGTGATAGGCACACCATATCCTCCTGAAAACAAGTGGAAATGACTAGAATTTAGACAAGAAAATTCGAATAGGAATTATTTAAAAGAATAAAAGAAGGAACAAGAAGACACCCAAACAGATTTGACAACTTAAAAATCAGGAAAATCTGTTCTTTGCTGTACCATGTAGCAGACGCCAACTTCTGAAGCACTGATAGGAACTGAGTTGGTTTTGACGCTTTATACATGTGTGTGTGTGAGTGTGAGTGAGATAGAGAAAGGGATGGGGTGGGAGGGCAATCACCCACTTGAAGGCTTGCTGCCGACATGAAATGGGGTTGGGCTTTCATAGAGAGAGGAGAGAGATGGCACTCGTGTTCTCCCTTAGTTTTCCACGAGGACCCGATCCGATCTGCCTCGACAGGAGAGTTAGAGATGTTAATACGGGCCGAGCCGGCCCGGGACCTTGTGAGCGGAGAAAATATGGGTCTGACTGAGCCAGGCTCCAAGATTAGGCCGGGTCAATCCCTCGAGTTACATTTTCTCTCTCTCTCTCTCACACTTACACACACACATATATATATATAGTCAAAAGTAACCTGTACAATAAATTTATCACAAAAAGTATCAAACACACTTTTTTTATTTTTAAAATTTAAATGTCCTCGTGATCTCGTTAATTGAGCAGTTGAAATCATTGAGTGATTTTAAGCATATCATTATGTGTAAGTGTGCTAATTTCTCTCTATAGAGGGGATTTCATTTCATACTTTATTAAAATATGATCATTTAATCGTACCGACGATACAATTCGAGCTACATTACACATTGATGTATATTAAATGCATATTACGTGTGTGAAATGTCATTGACTTATACGTCTATGTGTAAAGATGGTTTGTTTTGCCCTATGTGTGAATGCAAGGACAGTTCATATTTCTAGCAAAGTTTGAGATGAAACTAAGCCTACCAACTCCTAACTTCTCTCTTTATATATAATATAATCTCTCTCTCTCTCTCTCTCTATCTCTCTCTCTATCTATCTATCTATATATCTATATATATATATATATATATATATATATATATATATATATATATATATATATATATATATATATATATATATATATATATATATATATATATATATATTTGGTCCTGAGGCTGGGCCGACCTAACCCTCATTGGCCCGCTGGCCAGATGAACAGGATCGTTCAGACCTACTTCGAAAATGAATTAGAAATATTTGGCCTGGCTCTACATTTTTGTAGGGCAGGATTGAGCCGCCTCTTTCGGGTCAGGCCCATTTTAACAACTCTAGGGAGAGTTATTAGTCTATTTGATGGGTTTGAGTTCAGGTTAGTGAAAAACCCAAATATGTTTTAGAGAGTAAGGGGCAGGTACACTTTACCCAACTTGTACTTGACCCGAACTATGCACATACATGTATATTATATATATAATATAAAATCATTGCTGAAATTGAGATTATATTACTTATATGACAATTTCTCAACCTGTACCTATACCCAACCCGATGGTCAGATGAGTTTGTGGTAAAGAATGAAGGTTCAAGCTTGGAGTGAGAGCTCGACGTATACCCAATATACCAAACTCACAACCTTCAACTTGTGACTCAACCCCTAACCACGCGAGTTAATGCTTGTTGTGCGGCATTGTTTCGAATTAAACGATTACAAATGTCTTCTTGAGAGAGAGGTGCAACATCAATTGTTAAAAGGACGTTTAATCATTTGAAAAGGTGACCATGGAAAACTCCACCCACAATATTTTTAAAGTTAAAAAATATATATTTTAAGAGAGACAAAAGGAAGACCATTAATGCGCTTCTAAGTAAAAATTACAACATAATAATGATTTTTTGGTTTTATATTAAGATCATGCGAAAGATCAAAGCCAATAGGGACTCAAAAATAATATAATAACCTCTCAAAATTAACAAGATAGAGATGTTTACTCCACAATTGCGATAAGAAGATTTTTCACTGTGATGAAGAGCAGTGTACAATATAAATAACCTCTCAAACTTAATGCCCCAAACCCCAACTCATACACTTTATAGAAAAAAAGTTCTTTCATGGTGTTTCTCTTAAGAATTCAAGCAGCATCAATGAAATCTACAACTTAAGCCAGTCAAGGGGTGAAGTAAATTAGGCGTGACCGGTTTCGGTTCTCATTATTTGTTTTTATAAAAAGTTGGTCCTTTGTCCTAATGATGACAGTTCAAAATTAACCATTTATAATATATAATATACAATACAATATAATAATATATTATAGTGAATGATAGTTCCTGCAAACTGCCAGTATGCGAGTAGGTTGCAGACTGATAGTTTGTAAACTTGAATGGGAAAACAAGTTTTCTGTTACTATATTGATATCAACAATAGGTAGGTATCAATTGGTGCTTTCCCATTTTCTTGAATTTGAATCTAAAAACAAAACAAATAACTCCCAGGGTCCACTGGTTCTTGGGTTTCAGTTCCAAACAGTCTGGTTCCTCACAGTCGGTTCAAACCACCAATTTGAACCAATAACAAACTAACGGTTCTAGGACTGATCCAGTTCCAGTTTGATCAGGCGGGACGATTATGAACCAATCATATCTAAAGGTAATGATGGAACTTTGTGATTTCATGATGAACGGATCATTTCAACTATATTGGTTTTTGAATCCAATCATCATTTCATTAGATCAGTATAATCAAAACAGTCAGGAGCCCTGGAATGGAAGTGCTTAAGAACTAAATCACTTATGAGAGTGAGATCCCTATCAAGTGAGCTAACTCTATGGCGCCTCATTCCTCTTATCTCGTTATTGAGATAAGGCGCCCCAACTATCTCTCATATATATATATATATATATATATATATAGAGAGAGAGAGAGAGAGAGAGAGAGAGATTGATATATGCTAAGAACTTTTAGGTACTAACAATTTCAAACAAATCTCAATCTTTTTTTTGATGATAGATGATTGAGATTTGAAATTTTAAAAGCAAAAGAATTCGTGCGAATAAAATGTACCTACAAAAAAAAGTACACATATATTTTTTTACTTTATATATATATATATATATATATATATATATATATATATATATATAAAGCTATACTCAATACTGTAATTATATTGAATGACTCATTTTACCTTTTAAACTCTTTTATCACCGCTTTTCATTACTTTCTATTGCTTGTTGACTGCGTCAACATGAAACCGCGTTCTACCAATTTAAACAAGGTTCAGATCTCGGAGTTGGGTATAGATATACCCGTCCCCGATCCCTTTCGGCTTTCGGAGGTTAAACGTAAAATTGAAGATAGTTAGCGGCTATTGGAAAATCTCTTCGTGTAATGGGGAAAACATGTAAATCTGCCTAATGAAGTAATGAATTCTTGAACCCGGGTTTTGCAGTCTCTTGCGCGGTATAGGGCCTCCGTGGGTGCCCTAGCTCTCTCTCTCTCTCTCTCTCTCTCTCTCCGGTCTCGATTCCGATTTGGTACTTCTTTTTTCTCACCCAGTATCTGATCGATCTTTTGCTCCCGTTCTCTTTCGTTTCTAAGATTATTGTGAACCTGAATAGAACGTGAATCATTTGAATTTCGTTTATCGAACGCCCATTGAAGTCCTTATCAGATTGGTCTTTCTTTTCGTCTGATGCAGATGAATGTAGCGATGGGAAACGTTGAAGAAACGCATTAATGAAGAGCTTGAAATAGGTGGACGAAGCGAATAGGAAGCAGGTTACTTTTCTTTTCAACCTTCATCTTCTTCTTCTTGTTCCTGTTACTCAAGCTGCAATTTGTGATATTATTCTTGTTATTTATTGTGTTTGGTAAGGGTATATTTTTAACTTCATGTACGGTTGCATTTTGCGTGCTTGTGATTGTGTCCCGGATGCTAAGAGGTGTTGATGATCCACTAACCATGACGCAGCGTGGTTGGGTTTTTTGATTATGCTACTGAGGATTTATTTAACTGTCTGTGGCGGGGGAATTGACGATTGCGGGTGTTTTTGGGTGCACAACATGTAGGGCATCTCGTTTTCCGTTGGTTTATTCTAGTTTGTTGCATCTTTATTTTCAGTGCCGGTGGTGATATGTTCAAGCGGCAAGCAGGCATAAATGGTAGGAACATGCATCTTGTACGTTAGATTAGGTGTTTGGCGTTTTTGCTTTTGTTTGTCCTTCTTGGTTTACTTATTAAGAAACATGTCTTGCATCAAATCATTGTAGGTAGTTTCCTTCTCCTCTGTCAGGAACCATCCCAAACTTCTTCCAGGGGAAGTTTCACCCTCTTTTAGTTATTTGCTAACAAACATCTAGATTGAGGTCACTTAACAGAGTTTAACTATCCAAAAGCAACCATGATTTAATCAAACATCAACTATAGTTTATGTATAATGAAAGAGGAAATGAAACATAGAGCTGCTTGAACTAAATGATGGAATTCGTAGTATGAGCAAGAAGGCTGATTTAGGGAGGAAGTGCATGTCTAGATCCTTGGAATCTATAGGAATTAAGAACCACTTGTGAATTGTGGAAGAGTATGACAATCTATAATTTACCTATAAAGAAATAGATTTAGAAAAAGGAGATGACAAATAGAAACACTCGAACTAAGCCATGGAATTCAGAACATAGCAAGAGTGTTGTTCTAGGGAGGGAATACATGTGAAGATTCTTGCAATCTTTAAGAACCACTTGTGAATTGTTAAAGGTTTCGACAAACCTTAAGCAATGTTTATTGATGCCTTTCTTTATGAGTGCTTTGAGACAATATTGGATAAGTGGAACATGAGGTGCTAGGTGAATCTAAAGGAGGCACACTGAAGGAGAAAAGTGTTTTGTGCTAGAATGAAGCAATCCCAGAGAAAATGAAGGAAAAAAGAACATGTTATAGAATTCATCTTAAAAAAACGGTAAAAGTTTTTGGAGGGTTAAAGAGGATAAAAGAAAGAATTAGAAAAACAACCATTGAAGCAAAAGCTAAATCCTGAGAAGGTTTTTGTAAGAAGCTTAATACGAAGGCTAAAGGTGATATTTTCCAGATAGTTAAAGCTTGAGACAGTGAATAAGGACTTTGCTCAAGTTAAAGGTATTGTAGATGAGGAGAAACAGGTGCTAGTGGCAGGCAAGGGTATGAAAGTGAGATATGGAAATCATTTCATTGATCTTTTCAATGAGAGTACAAGTGTTCGCATGGCTTAAGAGTGTTACCAACTCTGGATCACATTCATCATACTATCTAGTATCTATCTTAAGTATGATTTTATAAGCAGATTTTTTATGTTATTTTGTGAAGAAACTCATTTTAGAATAGTTAAAGAGAAAATGTGAATTCTATATTGAAGCTTTTGCTTCAGTAGTTGTTTTTCTAGTACTTTCTTTTATCCTCTTTAACCCTCCAAAAACTTTTAATGTTTGTTTTACGATGAATTCTATAACATGTTCTTTTTGCCCTCATTTTCTCTGGGATTGCTTCATTCCAGCACAAAATCTTCTGAGGCTTTACCTTTTGCTTCAATAGTTGTTTTTCTAGTTCTTTCTTTTATCCTCTTTAACCCTCCAAAAACTTTTAATGTTTTTTTACGATGAACTCTATAACATGTTCTTTTTGCCCTCATTGGTTAAATGGATAAAATTTGGCTACAGTAGTGTAGGAATGGAAGGGCAACAAATACCAGAGTTGCACTTAATCTGTTACACAGGGAACAAGAAAACCATCAGAGGAGTTGCTGCATTCAATTTCAAACTACTTTTATGACAGGCAGTGATAAAATTAGGGGGGAAAATAGAATATTATAAAGAGCTAATGGGTTTCTAAGTATATAAATCACGTCACTCCAATTGCTGCTTGCTGGAGTCACTATTCGATAATTTCTGACTTGTTTCATTGTTAGTACATTTTGTGTAAGGGAAAAAGTTGAATTCTCTCACATCCACGTTTTCAGCTCATTTGTCCCTTGCGCTGTTAGAGTTGTTGGGTTTCATGCTATGAGAGAATTGTTCTGTCCCGTAGGCATCAATCGTTCATTCTCTGCTCACCATGTAGACCTACTTTCCATTTTCAAAATTACAGCAAGAATGGAAACGATTCCTTTGTATCTGCATAGGATACAAAAAATCCCAAACCATTTAGTCTTTTTTCCTTTAATAACACCAATCTACTTCGCAGTAGTATGTTTTACTAAGAAGCAACACCAATGAGTAGTCAGCCTCGCCATGCTCTTTTTTAAAACACACATGTGAATTGAGTATTCCTACCAATCAAGATGCATAATCATTTACTCTCAGAAATTAAAGGATCTAATAGAAACCATACACGATCTGCTTCTTCATTTTTCTCCAACAAAAAGGGCAGAAACTTCATCTAGTCTGCATGCTACTGGGAGTTTTGTAAAGCTCCATTCCGTTGCAGGATAAAAATATTGGTACTTGCTGCATCCATGAGTGATATTGCCAATTGCATCCATCAGTAAGAAGTAAGCAAGGGCCACTACATTTTCGTCCGAATGTAGTGAATCAATTGCAGAGAGGGTTCCCACATCATGGACGGGTGTGGGTAAAGAAGTTAGTCCCGCTACATTGCCGCCCGAATGTAGCGAAAAATTTTCAGAGTGGGTCTCCGCATTTTGATTATGGACGGATGCGGGGGGTAAGGAAGCTAGTCCTAGATAATAAGATTCGTATTGGTTCTTGAATATCGGAACATTATCCGGTAAGCTAATGGAGGTGGTAGATACTATGATTCGGAGAAAGATTCATATTCTATGTTTACAAGAGACAAAATGGGTTGGAGAAAAAGCAAAGGAGATAGAGGATACATGTTTTAAATTATGGTACTCAGGTAAAGAAAAGGCTCGAAATGGAGTTGGTATTATCATAAATAAAGATTTAAAGGAGAGTGTAGTAGACATACAACGATATGGTGACCGAATCATGACGTTGAAATTAGTGTTAGGAGCAGAGGTTTTGAATATAGTTTGTGCTTACGCACCCCAAGTAGGACTAGAAGATAGTATAAAGACAGTTTTTTGGGAAGAGTTAGATAAGGTATTTCAAAAGATTCCACCGAGGGAGATGATTTGTTTAGGAGGAGATTTAAATGGACATGTCGGTAAAGAGGCATTAGGATATCAAGGCTTTAGGATATCAAGGGATTCATGGAAACTTTGGTTTTGGGGATATAAACGAGGAAGGTAGGGAGATTTTAGATTTTGCTATGGCATTTGATCTCTTTATAGTCAATACAATTTTCAAAAAACGAGATGAACATTTAATTACTTATAAGAGTGGCTTATCACAAACACAAATTGATTACTTTATTTGTAGAAAAAAAGATAGAGCGTGTTGTAAAGATTGTAAGGTAATTCCAGGAGAAAGCTTAACCACCCAACATCGACTTTTAGTTATAAATTTACAAATAAAAAAATGGACAAAGAAGAAAAGAGTGCATCGAGCTACTCGGACTAAATGGTGGAACTTCAAAAGCGAGAAAGAAGATATATTTAAACAGAAAGTCCTTCAAGGTGATGTTTGAAATTATGTTGGCACACTATGTGATATGTGGAACAATATGGCTATACACATTAGGAAAGTGGCGAAAGATGTGTTAGGGGTATCTAAGGGAGGTGTACCGGCACAAAAAGAAGCTTGGTGGTGGAGTGAAGTAGTACATAATAAAATCAAGGCAAAGAGGGCATGTTACAAATTACATTATGCTAAGAAAACTAGTGAAACTTTAGAAGCTTATAAGAAAGCAAAGAAGGAAGCGAAAAAGGCCGTTAATGAAGCAAAAGCTAAGATTTGGGAGGACTTATATAAAAAACTCAACTCAAAAGAGGGTGAAAGAGATATTTTTAGGATAGCTAGGGCTAGAGATAAGAAAACTAAAGATCTTAATTATGTTAGATGCATAAAAGACGAGGATGAAAAAATTCTAGTGGCAAATGATGATATAAGAAATAGATGGAAAAACTATTTTTATAATATTTTTAATAAAAATAAAGATGTTAGTATTAGTTTAGGAGATTTAGCCAAGTCAGAAAAGTATATAAACCACAATTTCTATCGACGTATTGAAAAGAATGAAGTCAAAGAGGCTCTTAAACATATGAAGGGTGGTAAATCGGTAGGACCAGATAATATTCCTATAGAAGTTTGGAAAATAATAGGAGAAATAGGAATCACTTGGCTCACAAGACTATTTAATGAAATATGGAAAAACCAAAAGATGCCCGAGGAATTGAGAGCAAGTACACTTATACCCATATATAAGAACAAGGGAGACATTCAAAATTGTGCGAATTATCGAGGTATCAAGTTAATGAGTCATACTATGAAATTATGGGAAAGAATTATCGAACGTAGGTTAAGACAAGTATCAAGTACAATAGAGAACCAATTTGGATTCATGCCAGGCAGATCTACTATCGAAGCGATTCACCTTTTGAGACGTCTTGTGATTTTAGAGCAAAAAAGAAAGACCTTCACATGATATTTATTGATCTAGAAAAAGCTTATGATAGGGTACCGAGGGAGGTTCTTTGGAGAACTTTGGAAAAAAGAGTTATCCCATTGACATATATTAGCCTTATAAGAGACATGTATGATGGTGCAAAAACATGTGTGAGGACTAATGAAGGAACGACAGACTTCTTTGAAGTTAATATTGGGTTACATCAAGGATCAACTTTAAGTCCATATTTATAATGGTGATGGATGAGTTAACAAAACATATTCAAGATGAAGTACCTTGGTGTATGTTATTTGCAGATGACATTGTATTAGTGGAGGAGTCTAAGGAAAAAGTTAATAGAAAATTGGAACTATGGAGAGAAACATTAGAAAGCAAAAGTCTCCGACTTAGTAGAATAAAGACAAAATATATGGAATGTAAGTTTGATCATTTCGTTACTTTAGAGGACATAGAAATTAAAATTGGCACACATTACATTACCCAAAAGGAAAGTTTTAAATACCTAGGGTCAATTTTTCAGAGTGATGAAAGAATTGATGGAGATGTTACACATAGAATTAATGCTGGTTGGTTAAAATAGAGAGGAGCATCAGACATTCTTTGTGATAAGAAGATACCATTAAAGTTAAAAGGTAAATATTATAGAGCAACAATTAAGCCTGCCATGTTTTATGGTTCTGAGTGTTGGGCAGTTAATCATCAACATGTACAAAAGATGTCCGTGACAGAAATGAAGATGTTAAGATGGATGAGTGGTCATACAAGAAAAGACCGTATACATAATGAGGTTATTAGAAACAAATTAGGAGTGGCACCAATGGAGGATAAAATGAGAGAACATCGTTTAAAATGGGTTGGACATATAGAAAGAAGATCAAAAGAAGAACCTGGAAGAAGGTTAGAAAAACTAAATTTGGAATATATTAAAAGAGGTAGAGGACGACCATAAAAGTGTTGGAAAGAAACAATAAAGAATGATCTAGCTTGTTGGGAGTTAACTGCTAACATGGCACATGATAGGGATCTGTGGAAACAAAGAATCCATGTAGCCGACCCCGTCTAGTATGGGAAAAGGCTTAGTTGTTGTTGTTGTTGTTTGTTAATCATTATGGAGAAGATCCTTGTATTTGCTTCACTGTTGTGAGCGATGTGGTAATGCCATGGAATCAAGCAGTAGAGACAACGGTATGACAGAATAAGATCTTCCTTTAGTCCTTTATGTTCTACCTTTTCCAACCTCTTCAACAACCCTATCCTTTAGTTGGCGATCGAGAACTATTACTACCAATCTGTGTCGTAGCATCATAAGGGATGTTGTCATCAAGTCCAACAACATCATCTTCTTCTTCAAACATCTCTATATCATCCTTTTGTTATCTCTTCTCAATCATCTTTAGACATTGTCATTTAATGACTTTTGACACTTTCCTAACTTTGCTCGTATAAGGAGCAACCTCTTTCTTAGTCGATGTTAGGTAATGTTTTAAATGAGAAATTTCACCACTAATCACCTTCTAACAAAAACACATTTGATTTTCAATATGTTTCTTTCAATTGATGTACTCCACTGTCATGCTGGATCATCACACCAAGATTGGGATTCCCTAACACTCCTTCCTGCCATCTTAATTTAGCTCTTCAATCTTAATAAACCTGAAAATAAAAGCACTTCATAAATCTCCAGTCTTGACTTCATAAACTACCAAAACACTCAAATAGAGTGTCTCCCACTTCATAAATACAATGAAGGGATATTCACACGCACTTCGTAAGTTCATATATTGTCATTCAAAAAAAAGAAAAAAATAAATAACACAAGAAAATGCCAAATACAAAGAGAAAAATGAAAAAAAAACCTATACCACAACCACTGGAATGTTGGTATTGCCACTAACGAAGTGATGGTGGCATTGGAGACCCTTAAAAACCATTGGAGATGCCTCACCCTAGTTGAAAGTCATCTTGGAGGAGCTTGAAGACTCAAAATGGAAGCTAGAAACCCCACAAAAATGCAGATTTCTGCTGAGCTAGGGACTTTTATAAAAGGTCCATACGATAGGGTGATACGCGCTATATTGTGCGATATAGGTTGTATGGCACGATACAACACAATACTATATTTTATCGTATTGAGGATTCCCACAATACATACGATACAATGCGATACGGATAACACTATTAGAACTCTCATAAAAAAAAATAATTTTGACGTGAATTAAGTTTATCAATGTGTATTACTTGTTGGCTAGATAAGGGAGGCTTTTAAAAGTTGAAGTAATTCCCTTATCTCTTCTTCATAATTCATCTCTTCATCTTCATAAAGTAAGCATCTCATATATTGTGTTTCGTTTGATACATGTGTGCTTTTGTAGTGCATTAGTCAGCGTGTTGCAGGCATAAATGCTTCCTAGAACATGTCTTTGTTCCTTGTTCATTTTTGATGTTGTTCTCCCCTGTTCTGGAAAATTTGACCTAACCCCCTTACACATTGACATAAATGCATGGGATAGGCACTGGAATTTGATAAACACCAGCTATCATGACTGTTTTCAGGAAAATTGCACCATTTGTCATTATTGGTATGCATGGACCCATATTTATTTATATTGGTCTGTATAAATCTTATTATACGAGATCTTAAGGTGAGATAATTGCGGGAAGATAATGCACTGGAAGGTGGCGAAATCATGAAATTGATTTCTTTATTGTCAGTGGTGTAACAATATCTGTTTGTGCATCCATTACAGGATAGGTTTCATACAGCCTGTAGCTGAAACTTCTAAACGATAGATCTTGGAAGGGATAATTGAAGAAAATCAGTTGGAAATAATGGATCCTGGTCGCTATGTTCCTCAGCAAGGATGGGATTCTAACAGTGTAATCGTGGTTTCTTCCTTAATAACCTGTCCAGGATGATATTCACCGTTATGGATCATGTGATTGTTCTCAATATTTAGTGGCATCACCAATAAAGAACAATCAAGAAACCCTTGTCCATTAAGGATGTGGAGTGGATTTGTACTGAACTATGATTTTTTGTTGCTGACTTGAGTTGTTCTGTGAATCCACAGGCATTGGGAGGGTATGGTTCAGTATTTGAGCCAGAATTTAGGTGAGAACTTGCATATGCTGCTCTATATGAAGGTTTGGTATGTATATAAGGGTTTTATGTTTTGGCGGGTGGTTCTGGCTTGCGATTGTTTCCCACTAAATCTCAAGTCGCAAATTTCTTGTATAGATATTCTTATCTTTTTTATTTCATGCAGTTGCCTGCAGTGTTTATATCTTGCGCCTCTTGATTACTGGTCACAGTCCTCTAATGCTTATTGTGTTTAATGTATTTCTGTGGTGATTTTAGTGGATATGAACTTTATGTGGAAAAATCATTTGGTTAGAAATGTAATAAGAATAAATGCTGCATCACTTGCTGCTCTCTGTTCTTCTGATTATTACATCTTTTATTCTCTTTTTATTATTTCTTTATCCATCTCTGCAGGGTTGGCAGTTCATATGGTGAAAGACGATGTATGGATGGGGGTATGTCTAGGGAGAGTGCCTATAAAAGAGATGGCTATCACCGGGATATGCTTGAGAGAGAAAATTATGCCTCTACTTCACCAGTTCCTGGTAATTGGTCTCAACAGAGAAGACACAATTTTGATGAAGAAATGCCTCTTGTCAGAGAAAGTAGAAGACATGAGAAAGAAACCTACCTTGACTCTTTCTGTGAAGGTGATAATATTCACAATATGGACAAGTACCATGAAGATAATTTTAGGGATAATTATCATGAGGTGGGTGAATACAGGGGGGCTGAAAGCTATCGTGAATATGGGTTCGATCGGCCTGCCAGGATAGGAAATCGGGACCGAGATAGTTTTGCAAGTGATGATTATGATTATCGCCATCATGCTTCTCATCAGAATAGGGAGGATAGTCATGAGAGGGATTATGACTTGTCCCAGCATTATTACGACTCAGACCACGAAAGGAGTAGAAGAGATAGTGGCTGGCGCAGGCGTGAAAGGGATAAGAGGTGCTCTA
Source organism: Brasenia schreberi (assembly GCA_036023115.1). Taxonomy (NCBI): domain Eukaryota; kingdom Viridiplantae; phylum Streptophyta; class Magnoliopsida; order Nymphaeales; family Cabombaceae; genus Brasenia; species Brasenia schreberi. The sequence continues at coordinate 17,106,556 of JAYKKT010000085.1, read as the reverse complement.
GTCGGGAAAGAGAACAGAGTCCACAAAGGCGGCAGTATGAACGTTCACGGTCTCGTGGGTATGATGATCGACAGAAATCTAGGTCTAGATCTCCTCGTGGTTACGTCCATGGCCGAAGCTACAAAGAGGGCAGCTACGAGGACAACCGTTACAATAGGAATGAGAAAAGGAGAGATCGGGATGATAGGCGTTACCATGAAAATGTAGCGGTGGTATGGAAATTTCTCATCTTTGGATCTTATTCATTTGCTGGAAATTCTTATGTGGGCAATATTGTTGCAGGCTCCTTCAGCAACACTTGTGGTGAAGGGTTTGTCACAAAAGACCACCGAGGAAGACTTATATCAGATTCTTGTAATTAATGTTTCCTTCCTGCCATATTATCAATCACTATTACACGGGCTGTAATTAATGTGGGCGATATATCACTTATATTTTAAATAGTCTTTCTCATTTTTATTTCCTGAACCCTTTCTTTTTTTCTATTTAATTTTTAAATGGTGAAATTCCAAAAAGGATGATTTCAGGAAACCTTTACTCTTCGTAGCTTTATATATACCCGAGAGACTGAGGCTGTTATATTGACTAATGCATGTCAGACATACATATTATATCCAATCTGATGCGTCATCTTATGAAGTGCTAATCACTACAGGCGGAGTGGGGACCTCTTCGTCATGTCCGTGTGATAAGAGAACGAGCTTCAGGCATTTCACGTGGATTTGCTTTCATTGATTTCCCTTCTGTGGTATGATTCAATTGGCCTTTGTTCTTTGTTGTTGAAATTTGAGTACTTGAAGGCAAGTGATGTTTCACAGGAAGCTGCACGTGGCATGATGGATGGGATTGGGGATGAAGGCCTGGTCGTTGATGGAAGGAAGCTTTTCTTCGAGTATAGGTATGTTTGACAGTGCATGTGTACTTGCATGAGTGGGGTGTGCCTGTGTTTTTGTCTTTTAACATTTGCACTCATGCCATGGCTTCATGGGCATTGCTTTGTGTTCAGTGTTCTCTCTTTTGATTCATGAATTCTATTTTCGAGCATATTGATGTGTATGCATTGTTTCTAGGTGTGCAAGTGTGCACGCATGTGTGGCTTGCTGCATTGCTTGTTTCTGGGAACTGCTCTACATGCATAATAGTGCTGCCCATTTTCGTTGCTTACTCTGGACGTTCTTGTTTGTCTTGTTCCTTTTCTTGTTTGCAAATTTGTGTTTGTCCATATGGCTCCATGTTATTGCCTTTGCTGCTGAGTTTTAGCACTTGATCTTCTCTTTCTATCTCTCTTTGTTCTTTTGCCTATGTATGGCTTACATGCTTCATCAGTGTAAACTTTTTGAACCTTGTAAAGGTTTAGGAGATACCTTTTGTTTGCCTATTTCTGTGCTTCTGTATGTTATTATTGGCGTTGCCTAGATGGGCTGTGGTGCTCTTGATGCTGGCTTCAGTGTTCATCATGTCTTATTATTAAATATTTATGTCATTTTAGTTATTTATAATATTATATAGTTGGAGACTGCACCAAAATTGGTGGTGGCTTCAGTGCTAAATCATGTCTTAATATTAGAACTCTATTGCATTCTAGTTATTTATAATAATATGTAGTAGAGACTGCAGCATTTTGGTGCATTACTTTCTTTGTTCTTAATTGATTTCAACTCTTAGACGACAACAACAACAACTAAGTCTTTTCCCATACTAGACGGGGTCGGCTACATGGATTCTTTGTTTCCACAGAGCCCTATCATGTGCCATGTTAGCAGTTAACTCACAATAAGCTAGATCATTCTTTATTGTTTCTTTCCAACACTTTTGTGGTCGTCCTCTACCTCTTTTAATACTTTCAAAATCTAGTTTTTCATACCTTCTTATAGGTTCTCTTTTTTATCTTCTTTCTATATGTCCAAACCACCTTAAATGATATTCTCTTATTTTATCCTCTATTGGTGCCACACATAATTTATTTCTAATAACCTCATTATGTATACGGTCTTTTCTTGTATGACCACTCATCCATCTCAACATTTTATTTCTGTCACAGACATCTTTTGTAGATGTTGATGATTAACTGCGCAACACTCAGAACCATAAAACATGGCGGGTCTAATTGCTGCTCTATAATATTTATCTTCTTATCACAAAGAATACTTGATACTCATTTCCATTTTAACCAACCAACATTAATTCTATGCATAACATCTCCATCAATTCTTCCATCACTCTGAAAATTTGACCCTAGGTAAATATCTTAACATGATTTCAACTCTTAGAGTATAAGTTTATTTTCTGCAGTGAAATATCTTAACATGATTTCTGATTCTGATGTCTATTGCAGTAGCAAACCAACTGGCGGCAGTGTGAGTTCCGTTGCCACTGTTCAAGAGAATGCGAGGACAGTTGGTCATGGAAGCAGAAACCTTGGTCCACCTTCTGATTGGATGTGCACTATCTGTGATTGTGTTAATTTTGCACGCCGGACTTCCTGTTTCCAGGTTGTCCTTTTCACCATTGGCTTTCTTGTTCTGTTATGTCATGATCCTATTGTTCTTGTATCTATATGCAACAAATGGCATTTTCCATACTACTCACGGTATGTGATGGTGAAGGAATCACCGATTTTTTCACATGTGATGCTTGACAAAGGAGATCAGAGAGCAGGCAAAAGAAAAACATAAGAAAAGGAATCCATGGGTTCCCAACTGGCTGTTAAACCTTTTAGTTGTAGCAGCTTATTTGTATTTATCAATCTTATCATAGCTTGACATTCCAATGGTTATAAAAATGCTATGAACTGAATTGTCTACTTGATGATTACTATCCTCAAGCTGGTTTCTACCATCTATCTCTCAGATCTCATAGGGTATTATGAAAGCTTGTTGTGCATCTTGATATCTTCAAAATATTTCTTTTCTATATGGCAATTTGAACTTTTTTATAATTTATCCACATCTCTAATGTTTTATTCAGTCATCACTTTTCCCGACTTTCTTAAATGAAAAATGCTTTCATTTCAATGAAGATTTTGTGTAAACTACATGAAGGTCGTTAACAACTTATGATGCTCAAGCTTTCAAATTTGAGTTCATTTAGAAGGAGTTCACGTATATTTAGTAGATTGAACAGGAACATGAGTAGCTGGTTTATTCTTGTAATGGTTATGACCTTTTGTTCCACTTCACCGACTATCTCTCTCTCTCTCTCTCGTTTGGGCAGTGCAATGAGGCGAGAGCTGATGATGCACCTGCAGCTGACATAGGTACATCAAATCCAATAAATTCAGGAAGGAGAGGGGGAGAGGCTGGTGCGTACTTGTTGTTGCTTTTGTGTATATCTTAAAAGTGCATGTAAGGCTCATTGAGAGCAATTGTATTTTAAGGTCCTACTCATGTTCTGGTTGTTCGTGGCTTGGATGAGAATGCTGATGAAGAGATGCTTCGTTATGAGTTCTCCAAGCATGCCCCTCTAAAGGTGAGTTTGATGTGTACTTTCATTGCCTGATGCGTTGTTAGAAGCCTTTGGGCCTATTTGCTTGGTAAATCCTATGAGCTGTATATGCAGGACCTGAGGCTTGTTCGTGACAAATTCACACATGTTTCTAGGGGTTTTGCTTTTGTGCATTTTCATAAGGTAAGCCTTGAGTAGGGAATTTCTTGAATGATCTTTTGAGATAGCATTCACGTCCTCTTACATTGTCAAAAACATATAGGTAGAAGATGCTACTAAAGCACTGGAGGCAACAAATGGCACAGCACTTGAGAAGAATGGTCAGATTTTACGTGTGGCATATGCAAAAAGTATTCATGGACCAGGACTTGGAGCATCTGGTGGTTCTCAGTCAAGCAGCCTGGCAGCTGCTGCAATTGAAGCAGCTGCGTTTGCACAGCAGGTTCTCCACCTTTTTGTGCCTTCCCTTCCTCTTCTTTTTCCTTTTATCTTATTTCTTATTCATTTCATTGGTGGGGTGGATGGTGCACAAAAAAGTGGTTGTAGGGTTCTAATGGCTATGTTACTACATAAAATGCAAACCCGTCGTGTGATCATTTTAAGTATTAGATAACAATAGGTGTTAAAAGGAAAAAGATTGTGTATGTGATTGTCATGTCCCCGAGAGGGCTTAGTTGTCCATATTTATGTTTTGTTTTTCTTTTCAAATTTTTTCTGGATTTCTCCTTCATTTGTTGCTTGGTGTGGATGGTGTACAGACAAGTGGATTAGTGCTCAATTTAATTGTTGCTACATAGAATGCATTACGTTTCTGTGACTATGGTACAGTGTCAGATAAAGATGGCCGTTTAACTTACAAGCAGCTTGTGTAAATGGTTGGGGCGGATGGTATGCAAAGAAGTGGTTTAGGTTTCAAATGGTATTCTTTTCTTCCTACACAAATGCAAAATGTTTTTGTGTAACAAACCTAATGGCATTTCCTATCCAAACACATGTTCTTTTTTTAAAAAAAGTGACATAGGGATAGGCCTTTAGATTGGAAGAAGCTTGTGTATGGCTCTAGCATCACCGTCCAGGTCTTTGGATACGGGTAGATTTTTGGTTGAATAAGAGACTTGTTTATGAGCTTGTGACTTGCAAACTCTGTGGACCATGTAATGTGAATGGGGCACTGTCACAAGCAACTTGTATCAGGAACCACAGTGGTCAACCGATCATTTGCAGCACAAGTGAGGGAAACTGTCCTTGTGCACAAACTGCATAAGAGCTGACATCAAATAATGTAAGATGCCAGGTCTGATATGACATTCAGAAGGATTTGTTCAATTAGCTGGAGATACGTTGATATTCTTTGATATGAAGCTGGTTATCAGAAGCTACTGCCTGTGGTGAATGTGTATCTTGATATGGAAGGGGCAGTGGTATCTTAAGATTGGTAGGGAAGGAGTTCTGTGCTGCTTTCGGTGCCTTTGTTTTTCCCGAGTCAAATGGTCAGTAGAGATGAATTGATCAGCTTTAGGCTGTTGCAGCTGTTAATTGTGTTCTTAGTGTGCCTTTCCGCTGCATTTGTTGAACATGCCATTTTTAAATTTGAGTATCAGAACCACCTTACTCACTGATGTTTTTTTTGGTAGTATGATGCTGCTGGTTGGGCACCAAAAGAGTACAACCCAGATGAGAAACAATCTGCTGGTGGGGCTGAACAAGACTCTGGGAAATATTCTGAATCTCAAAAATCAGGCATATCAGCGGGCTTTGTGTGGGATGAAGCTTCTGGTTATTATTATGATGCATCCTCTGGATTTTACTATGATGGCAATACTGGTTAGTACTTGATTGCTTAAACTGAATAAGTATGCTAGTTCTTTAAAAAGTCTGGACTTAGTTGGACGGTGCAGCTTTTTGAAAAGAATACAATGGTAAAGCGGTATGAACCCTTTTGTTCTTATACTTTGTTTGCATTTAACTTGCTTTTTGGGCTCAACTCCATCCTGCCGGTGAAACAAAAGCTGGAGAAAACAGCTCTTTTGTTGTCAATTAAAGATCATGATCTCTTTGAGCAACATTTGATGAGCAAACGTTTCCATTTGATAATTGGAATTCACAACCATCTTTTGTATGAGTGCCATTTATATTGAAACGAATTGAAGTGCCAACTTTTTTTTTGTCTACTCTGTTTTTGTGTCTATAGGACTTTATTACGACAGTAAGAATGGAGTTTGGTACTCTTATGATCAACGAAGTCAACAATATGTGCCTTGCCCTAGTCAAGGTGAAAAGGCATCTGAAAAATCAGGCACTGAATCTTCAAAAGTTGATGGTTCTAGCAGCAAAAAGATAGTAATATCTGCCCCTGCGGCTACAATAACAAGTCAATCCTCAGATAAAAAAGCCTCCTTACCTGATGCTGTGCAAGCTGCTGCTAGTGCTGCATTGGCTGCAGAAAAAAGAGAGAAAGAGAGACAGAAGGAGATTAAGCTAGCTTCAAAGAGCAGCATTTTAGCTAGTAAGAAGAAGATTAGTAACGTCTTGACCATGTGGAAACAGCGAAATCATGAGGGTCAGGCAGCTCGTATTGTTCTGGATGATGAGCACTCTTTGGTGGCTTCAGATGATAGGCCTTCCGCTGTGAATAAATTCAAACATGATAAACATAGTTTTGGCTCAGGTCCCGTTATAGCACCTCCAGTCCATACGGCCAGCAGCAGTATTGGATCAATAGCTAATCAAACAACTGTGGATTCTGCCCCCAAGCGACGTCCCCTGAGTAATACCTCAGGAGGAACCATAATGGGAGTGATCAGAGGCTCTGGGAGAGGAGTTGTAAAGTCCGACACCATCTATTCAAGTTCATCTACTGGACTTGGCAATGAGACTCGGGATTCAGCAGCCACTGGTTTGCCACCAACCACAACTGCGTCTCCAGAGCCACTTCCTGCAGTGACACCGTTTAAAACTGACGCCTCAGCTTTAGGTTCATATACACCTGCTACTGGAGGAGGCAGGCGGCGATTCTCGGAGGCACCGGCACAGCGTCCCAAGGATCAATCTCAGACGGTGTACAGGGATCGAGCTGCAGAGAGAAGAAGCCTTTACGGATCATCTGCTGGGAACAGTTTACCAGAGCTTGAGCTTGAGGAAGGAGGTATGTACTTCATTAGTTGGTAAAAGTGATACATCTCAAATACTTTCAGACAATGGCAAATTGTGAAGTCGTCACCTGTAATCAACTCATTGAAACTTCAATTGCTGAAGGTTATAATCTTTTTTCTTCTCTCACCACGGATACAAGGTGATTGTGCCTTCTCGGTCCTACGGCCCTTCCATTTCCATCTCAAGCCCACCGTCCGAATTGGATAGATGAAATCAACCTGCATTTGGTCCCATACTTAAAAGGTTCATGTTGACTTTATTGTTATTGACAATGTCTAGCTGCATGCGGTTATCTCATGATATAGGAGGCGTTAACAGGGGAAAGGTGATGTCGGATATGAAGATGCCTTTCCCTCCTGGAGTCGGGGTTGGGCGTGGTGCTGCTGCAAGCGAAGAAGACGTTCAAAGTTATGAGGTTATTACGTCAGATAGAGCCATTGACGACAACAATGTTGGAAACCGGATGCTGAAAACAATGGGATGGCAAGAAGGCTCGGTATTCATAATCATCTCAATGTCTATTCTCTTTCAATCTTTTACAGCATCTATCTATATATTAATCTTTGAATCTACACCCTATGTGTGTGTCATGCGTTTGACTTTTGTTTTCACAGAGATTTCAAGATGCAGCGTCGGCATTCCTGCCATCTCATGATAGTTGGTTATAGCTGCTCTGAGCTTGATTTCAGTTACAAATTACAAATCCTATCTTCGTTTTGAGGTGCAGGGTCTTGGCAAAGATGGGAGTGGCATCGTCGAACCGGTTCAGGCACGCACGACTGAACAAAGGGCTGGTTTGGGTAGTCAGAGGAGATCTGATCAGTGGTTGGAAACTCAGTCAGGTGATAACTACAGAACCATAGTGCAGAAGAAAGCTCTTGCCAGGTTCAAAGAAATGTCTTAAGATTTCTTAAAAGAATGTTGAGTTGCCTTCTCTCTCTCATATCAGGGTAGGTTCTGTTGTAAAGTTGTCTTTGGATGGTAGATCTACACACTCTTAGCCTCCATATTCTAATTAAATTTTTATCAATTATCGACCTTTGAGGATAATTATTTTTACATTGGCAAGTTTCATGATGCAAGCTTTTATTTCTTTTTACTTTTTTATAGATGAACTGGGGTTAGATACACCGCTGCCAGATATATGCTAGCCTCCTGGTATCGATCTAGGAACCTTCAACTTGAAGGTTTTGTGAGTCGACCCCTGGCCAGGAGATGCATAGCTCATTGTCCAAGTCTTTTTTCTTCTCTGTGCATGCTCGAGCTGTCGCAGTCAGAAGTGCTCTAAAAGCGAGTTCGTTGGCGTACCCTTTAAGAGAGTCACAGAGATCGAATTGCGCTTTATCTGACTAAAGACAGTGAGATTTAAAACGGGTGATTTTGTTTTTTAAGGTAAATAACAAGAACTGTCGAAGGACTTTTAGTGATTTGAATAAAAGGTTGCAGTTAATTTCTATTATCTCAAACGTTTGAGTATGTTTTCGTGAATGGGCAATTTTCCTTTGCCCTTGTTAAGGATCCTCCCCACAACCCTTATAGTTGTGTCGATTCATGCATCAAATTGCTGTGATGCCGCTCAAAGAGTAATAGCTAAAAGGCCATGAGTTTGATACGTGGGGCGTGCATTGGCTTTGTCTCCTCCCTGTTGTACCCAAAAAAGAACGAGTATGATCTTAAAAACGAACGGATTCACGACAATGATTTCAGTTGCGAAAGATTTATGCTACAGTTCGATTCCATGATCTGTAGATCAGATGTTTGGGGCAAAGAGAGTACGCTGATCTTTCGAATTATAAGTTTTTTTGAAATTTGAATCTGGATTTGGATAGTTCTTATATTGCTTCATGGATCTCAACAGAGTGGTTGGAATCTGAATTCCATATGTTGACTGCATAACTCATCCGTGAGATTTTTTACTTTTAAAGGATAATTGGGCAGCTCAAATCATCCTGGCCATCTTTAACCTGATGAACTATAACCGCACAAAGAGTAACTTTCTTGATTGGCACGTATCGTTTAGGCAGAACTTTCACACACACACACACACACACACAATGTTTTAGATCAAGTAGGACCTTTATCTGATGAACCGGGCGACCATGTTTCAATCCTACATCATTTTGACAGGGCATTTTTTTTTCCTTTCGGAAGAGTTCTCCTTTACTTCCTCCCTTGATCTCCATGGTCGATCACTCTGGTGCCAACCCCATGATCGACTGACCTCTTCTTTAACAGGCTTTTTGCCCTACCTCTCGTCTTTGTACCCCCAAAAATATACTTTATGAGCTAGCTCCTTCCAAGCTATTAGATCTGATAATATCAAACATGCTTGTTGCATTAAATCTAATTTTGCCAGGTCTAATGGTAGTGAATCTATCGACTCTGATTAGCTCGCAACTAGAGCTATCTAGCATCATTTTATATAAATTAGGTACCAAACTCAAACACTTCGAGTTAGAAGTTTCTTTTACTCATCACCCCCTAACAAAGAGGGTCACGGCTACTTGTGCACACAAAGGAGATGTCGAAGCAGTGGTGGATCTAGAATTTTTTTTGGGGTGGGCAGAACTATGTATGTATTATAGCCCATTTATCACACCATCGTTTATAGATTTTAAGTTGATTTTTGAAATTTTGGGCCTCGGTTCAATGTAGATCCACCACTGTGCTGAAGAACAAGGTGGAGATTTTGTGTTATTATTTGATAATTTAAGACAGTTCTCCAGGCACTCGCCTTCATTTTGCCCTCCTTCCCATTGTTTCTCAAATTGAAACTATTTTCATAATTGCTATCTTACTTGTTAGCCGAATTGTACTTCCAAAAGAGAACCAAATCCTGTCTTAACGTCTCATTTTGGTGCCTTTGTCTTTATTTTTGTAGTTTCTCATATTCTTAAGGCTTCTTTTGACAATATATAAAAGCGGGATGACATTTTGCAAATTTCGGGCGGAAAATTTTAACCGAAGCACGCGGTGCTCCGCCGTGCCCCTTCTTCCATTTCACTACACACACGCAGAGAGAGAGAGAGAGAGAGAGAGAGAGAGAGAGAGAGAGAGTTGACGCGAAGGTGAAAATCCCGCCGCTTCGTGCTCTTCCAGTACGCCTATAAAAATCTGGGCACCTCTGGTTTCGCTTCTCTCTCCTTTCTCTCCGACACTCCCCTTCCTTTGCTGAACTTTTGGGGTTTCCAATTGTAGCAGCGCGTCCAGCCTGACGTTTCGGTTCTTTCTTTTGTTCAATCCAGGGAGAGAGTTGTTGGTGTTCTTGTTGGTGAAGGGGGCGGAGCGAAGGAAGGAGGATCTCCGGCCGGCATGAGGAGGGCATCGGGGATGCCGAGGGGTAGGCAGATCCAGAAGACCTTCAACAACATCAAAATCACGATCCTCTGCGGATTCGTCACGATCCTCGTTCTAAGAGGCACGATCGGCGTCGGCAACCTCGGAGGTGGCGGCGGTGACGATAACAACCAGCAGTTGATAGAGGAAGCCAATCGTGTCATCGAGGAGATCCGATCAGATAGGGATCCGGATGACGACGAAGTTCCCATCGTCGCCCAGGGGGATGGCGGAGGCGGAGTTGGCCAGCCGGGAGAAGAGGCGCTGCCGGCAGTAAAGCCTAACGTTACTTACACGCTGGGCCCCAAGATCTCGGATTGGGATCAACAGAGAAGACTATGGCTCCAACAGAATCCAGAATTCCCCAATTACATTGCCGGAAAACCCCGGATTCTACTCGTCACCGGATCTCAGCCGAATCCTTGCGATAATGCCATAGGAGATCACTATCTCCTGAAGGCCATCAAGAACAAGATCGATTATTGCCGTCTGCACCGGATCGAGATTGTATACAACATGGCTCATCTCGACAAGGAGCTCGCAGGCTATTGGGCGAAGCTTCCGTTGATCCGAAGGTTGATGCTTTCTCATCCAGAGATTGAATGGATTTGGTGGATGGATAGCGATGCGCTCTTCACCGACATGGTGTTCGAGATCCCGCTGGACAAGTACAAGGACTATAATTTAGTTATTCATGGTTACCAAGATCTTCTCTTCGACCAGAAATCGTGGATCGCCCTCAACACGGGGAGTTTCCTCTTTAGAAATTGTCAATGGTCGCTCGATCTTCTCGATGCGTGGGCGCCAATGGGTCCGAAGGGTCCAATTCGTGAGGAAGCAGGGAAGATCCTAACCGCTAATCTGAAGGGGAGGCCCGCATTCGAAGCGGACGATCAATCTGCTCTCATCTATCTTATTGTAACTTACAAGGATCAATGGATGGACAAAGTGTTCGTTGAGAATTCGTACTACCTTCATGGATTCTGGGAAGGATTGGTTGATAAGTACGAGGAGATGCAAGCGAAGTACCATCCTGGCTTGGGGGACGAACGGTGGCCTTTCGTTACTCACTTTGTGGGATGCAAACCATGCGGTAGCTATGGTGATTATCCGGTGGAGAGGTGTTTGAGTAGCATGGAGAGAGCATTCAACTTTGCCGACAATCAGGTTCTTCAAATTTACGGCTTCACCCATAAGAGTCTCAGAACTCCCAAGATCAAGAGGATAAAGAACGAAACAGCCACGCCTTTAGAAGAGGAAGACAAGCTTAAACTTCGACACCCCGCATTTGTTTCAGCATTGCCAACATTATCTAAGAGCCAATAACTTAAGACATGCTTTTGTGCTTTTTGTTGCGGGTATAGGAGAAATTCTCCCATCCTCAGAGCCTTTTTCTCTTTTTTCCTTTTCTCCCTTTTTGTATTTTGTTACCAGGTTTTATTATATTTCAGAATTCGACGACCAATCAATTACTTGCATGGCACGTACATTTTGCGGAGCTGGTTTTCGCATCACCATTCATTTTAACAATGATTGATTGCTAAATTATGTTGTACTACTACACGTTGTTTCTCTTCATTCAGAATGTGAAAGAAGAATTCCCTTCTCTGTCCTTCCCCTCTCAATGAAATCTTCCGACTTTTGCGAATGAAGGTACTTCTGTGGGTGATTTGTGGTTTTATGGTCTGATTACGTCTAACCGTGCTCTGGATCATTCAATGTTTTCTTCTATTTTTTAAGTATTGTTGAGCAAGAAGTGATAACTGTTCTTCATTGTAGCTTTTCTCATTCTTCAGAATGTTCATATGATTATCTGCTCAAGTTCTTCTTTCTTATTCCACAGTTGTGTAGACCTATTCTTGTTTATTTCATTTCTTTCTTTTCCGTGAATGGTGGGATAAATAGCTTAGTAAATGTATGAGGTGATAAGAAGATTGCAGGTAAGACCATTTGTACGAAATTGGTTGGTCTATAATGGCGCAAACTGGATAGAGAATATAGTTATGAATCTATTTATATAGCAGATGAATGTTCTTGCTTCAACTTAATGGTCAGTGAGGGCCAGGCTTACTATGAATGCTACACTTAGAAAGTGTGTCTCTGATACAAGCCAAGCTGGAAAACTTGCGTCCCATTGGAATGGGAGAACTGATAAGTATTTCTATATAAAGGATTTAGAGTCATGAAGAACAATGCTAAATCCACTTTATCCATTTTTTGATACTTAATGAATTGTTTTATTTTATAAGGAAAAATGTTGGAGAAAGTAAGAGAGCCTGTTCTTAGTATTTATGGTGGTGGCTCTGCAATGCATCTAAAAGCCCTTCTCTTATAGTATGGTTTGCCAACCAAGCAGAATTATTGTGATGTAATGTTCTATTCCTTTTCGCTTTTTGTGGAAAAATCCTCAGCTTTCAGGAGCTTCACAAATTTTTGATAACCCAGATATTATTAGCATTGGGACAGTTTTTTTATTTCAGTCACCTTTCTGGCCACCTTTCGGCTTTTCAGAATCTTCACCGGTGTGTTTCTTTTGTTCATCACATTTTTCTATATGGTAACTTTCTGTTTAGATGTACATTTTTGAACCATTTCCTTATGGAATTCCATATTTAGGGCGTGGTAACCACGATTCACATACTTATGAGTTATGAGGCTGGATCTACTATGAGCTTTAGTCCTTAATGGCCTTATTTCGGTTCTCACCTGAGTGGCATGGGGATGGATTGACGGGCTTTCACAGAGCTGACTTTTTCTATTACACCAAAATCATTTAGATTCTTTCTCTATGTTTTCTCTAATTCGTGCAAAATAAATTTCGGCTTGAGAAGTTTATCTCCCTGTGCTTCAGCCTGAAGCTCTCTTTGTTAAACCTGATCCAGGTTTTGTAGCAGTGATGTAATACATGAATACCATGGTTATATGAGCGTGATACAGACTGCATGATGTTCGAGTTGGTACCTCTTTGATTTATGACCATGATTGCCATTTCGACACTCTTGGCTTTCTGCTGCTAGTATGGGTGAAACTGTTGCACTGCTGAAATTTTGTTACTTCTCTCCTGCAGCTTGTTTAATGTTTCATTCTTGAATCTTGAGGTCTTCACTTTTCTCTCGTTCGAATACTTACGGTGCTTGTAAGTTAGTTCAAGCGCGCTCATCTGTATACACGTTTTCGTGCAAATATGTGGGTGCATTTACGTGTGCACCTGTTGATTATCAACCTATTTGCACCCAAATACTAGTTACTATGGCACAAAAATGATCACTGGTGATGTTTTTACGAAGGTGAACTGAACTCCAATGCTTGTGTCTCTTGCATGCTCAGAAAATTACAGAATCTTTCAACGCATAGACCAAAGGTAGGTCTGTTTCAGCCTTTTTTGCCAAGCAAGTCAGATTAAATGGTTTTGATTGTCAAGCCTTGGTTCCTATTGAGGTCCGACTCTTTGCGATATGTTAACTTTGTTGCTGCTACATGTTTCCTTCGAGGTCCTGCATGGTGATATTAATGGACAATCATTTCGTGTCCTCCTATAGTTGCAAGATTGCATTTGAAGGTATGTTAAGTTGAACTGAGAGTTGACTATAAGTAATCCTTATGCAGGGGTACTAATACCGCTACATCAGGGAAGCTTTAATTAACTATTCTTGTTATTTTTACTCCATTAAATGTATAACGTTTATTTACTTCCCCGTGGAAACCAAACACAAGAGGTAGCAGGTGGTGCATAAAACGTGGTGGCACCACCAGAAGCTGCATAAAACCCAGGAATTCGGACATTGATCTCCTTGTGTTGGAGAGTAAAGTGGCACCGAATGGCGGTTTTGGCAAGAAGAGGAAGATAGCAGGACGCTCCGCCTCTTTGTCAAGAAATGAGGGGAAGCAAATGGAGATGCTCATTCGGAGGCTGCACTGTTGGCTGGCTTCCTTGCTCTTCTTATGTTAGTGATTGAATTCGGCCATGAACTTGTAGGGTTTTGAACTGATAGATTTCTTTTGTATTGCTGGGCTGTGCCCTTCACAACCGAATCAGATGTTTAAATCTAAAGGGACCATTAAGGTGCAGCTTATAAATATGGGCATCTGTTCTTGGTGGACCTATAAATGCACAAAATGTACTCGACAAAGGTAGGGTCTACGATTTTGCATCTGCCAATCATGGCCTTCCATGTAGGATTAACAGGAAGATGGATATCTGAATATGATTCATTGGTTTCATTCATTATCAGCTGTCTATCAGTGGCCTTCTCCAAGCAACACAACGATTGTTTAAGTTTGCAAAATTGAATGGTAACTGCAATGTGAAGCAAGCTTCTTCTTCTATAAATTGTCCTTGGCACGATAATCTGAGCGTAAATATTATAGAAGGATGAGTCGGTGTAAATAATGACGATATAATCTATTCATATACCTTATTTTACTAAACATACATCTTTTTATAAAAAAATCCATCTTCTCTCCTCCACAGTTTCTCACCATCTTTTCCTCCTCTCAATGATTTATTTGCATCCCGTCAGCTTCTCTCTCCCTTTTAATAATTTTTTTATTCTTTTAGACAATCTCTTTTAATTTTGTTCTCTTTGATCTTTCTAAATCTTGTTTTCTTTTGTTCTCTTTTTCGAAAACTTTCTTGGAATATTTTCCCTCTTTATTGGTTTCTTTGCATCTCCTTTCAAATAGAGTTCTAGAGTCAGCCGCGACGAATATTTCAGGTGAGAAAAAATGGTGACTGATGATCATAAGAACCTAAGGTATATTTTATTTAAAGGACAAATGCATTTACGATACACCACTAATTGGAGACCATACGACACGTCTTTATCTAGAAGATAACCCGATCAAACCGTACCATCCTTTATGACCAATGGTGAGACATGCATAAGATGTGATTTATTCAAAAGATACACTTACTATGAGTGCGTGACGTGCGATGAATGCATCTGTTTTTTTATAACAAAATAGTGTGCAGAGTGGGAGGATGGAAGAGAGAAACGTAAACAAGTGTAATTTTAGAAAAAAAGAATGAAAGGGGGGGACGTTTAGTCAAAAAGAGAAGTGCATGAACAGTGACACCCTAAGTCGAACTGTTAATGCTAACAATCTTTTTCGATAGTATTTTGGGTTTAAATGACGTATAGAAATAAATGCCTTCGAAATGCAACAACTGCATGAGAACTCAAAAGGAACATAATATTTCCATAGGATATTTGTCCATGAATTGTGGTAGTACTCAAGCCGAATTAACGAAGCAAACCTTGTTTGTTGCTCCTCTTGTTTTCTACATGAACGAATCCAGTTAACTGAGCCAAACATGTTCATGAACTTTTTGTCATCCTTTTACGAGCTGAGCCCAACAGAATTGAAAGATCTTAAATACTCTAAATGAACAGGAATAGCCATTCATTTACCTTTTATATACCTAGTACAATCACCTTGGAGGCTCTCGGTAAAATCTTTAAGCTCCTATCAAAATGTCGAACCATCTTCAGCATGCAATCCATAGTAGCTTGACGAGTTCAGAATACCCTTGAATCCCAATCTCTATGCCAATCAGAGAGAGAGGATTTTGGTACCAAGAGCACAAAATTTCACGTGTTATCAGGTACCAACAGAAGTCAATGAGGTTCCGGTCACATAGAAATTTCTGCATAAATCAAGCTACTGCCACACCTCCAAAGACAAAGGCTTAGTAGGCATTCACTTAGCCGTTAGTTAACTATTTAAGGTTCCACCTTCATCGATTCTGATCATTATTCTGGCTGGCATCTGTATGTACAAAAGGCTTAAGGCAAGTTGAATACAAGCAGGTTAACTAACATGTTTACCTGTCAATACCAATTGAACCTTCTACGTTCTCATTTGCAGGGCGAGTATCCTGAGTTCTTGAGCGCTCCATCTTTAGCAAGATTTACACCTTAACTATAGAGACAACAGTCTAGCTCTTGTATCCAACCCCAAAGTATTACGCTGATCTGAGAAGCGCTGGTGCATAACACAAGTTTTCTGAGTGCACATGCTTTGCTAAGTACAACAAATGTTTCTTCCCCATCAGATAGGTGCAGCGGACAAGATAAATCATGCTGAAATGCCGTAATGGACATCAAGAATTCCTTAATACAGATAAGTGATGAATGGGAATTTCCGCTTTTATTTTGGAAATCTGAAGTTGGAGATGCCGTATTTCCTGGAAAGTGTAAATATTTAGACTCTAAAATCTATACAGAAACAGGGAAAAAATCACCTTTAGTGAGCTGGCTAACGGAGGGTAAGACGGAATGGGAATATGCTCAATGTTTATTGAGATCACCATGCACCAAGCTAGATGCTTTTTGAGAAAAGGCATCGTCAATCATCACAAGTATCTTGGAATAATGAGCTACGGACATATTAATAGTCTTCTAATCAACAATATCTCTCTTCTCAATGAATCATTGGAGAACAATGAGAGCCGTTAGAAACTGTTTGAACTTCACAAATATCATTGAAGAAATATTGTTATACTCTGTATCACGATCTGTTTTGACAATGTCATTAAATAAAACAGTAAAATGAGTCCTTGAAGAATCAACTGGTGAAATAAAAAGTCTTCATTCCAAAAAGAAGGCATAAACCGTCATTTGCCAGCCGAATATATAACTAATTAGACTTTTCCGAAACCATAATTTGGATTCTAACACAAAAATGACTAGTCAGTTGCAATGTTGAAAATTCTCCAGAATCCGCTCCATGCATACTTCTGAGACATCTAGATCAGGAGACATTTTTAACATCAATTAGTGCATGTTCAATGTTTAAAGACTGTCATTCTTATCTTGATAACTGGACCTGATGCTTGCACAAAGTCAAGTTCATGTCAACACGCATTGATGCTTTTTTAAGATGCACAATATTGCCACGGTCTCAATGTTTTATCATGTGTCAACTTCCTACCAAATTCTTGTTATCTGGCCCATTGACCAACTCCCATGTGGCACAATCATACAGTGCTTTCATCCCCAATTCGTTGTCTCCATCCAATGAAGTCTCTTTTTTGCTCCAGCGAAACAGCATGAGATGTCTGAAAATCCAAAATGAGTGAGCCATAGATTCTCCACCCCTCAGGACGGTGAGATCAGGATAAACCAGAAGCACACCCTATGGGTGATCTCTCTTATATCTGCAAGCAGGGATAAGTGGTACCTAGGGAAGTTGAACTCAATTGCCGATACATTAGGTATATCTGCTGCCTAGATGCCCCACTTGAAAGCCAATAAGATTGATGCTACAGATTTGCCTACGAAGCCATCTATAGTGAATGCTAAGCCAAAAATTTCAAATTTTAAATCTAAGGTTGGTGAATATAGACACATGATGCCTATATATGTGTGCTTATGTGGTTGTCTACTAGGTAATACACACTTCGCAATGCATTATACAAGTAACCAATATAGCAGAGTACCTTAAGGTGGTCCTTAAATCACAAAGATCCTAACAGATCACCATGCTCAACAGTCAATGATCTCTCCTGTTGGTGTGTGTTGAGATGGCTTTCCATTTATTCTCAACTTCAGCCAACCTTTCCATAGTCAAAAGCTCTCAGCCTCTAACTATCCCTCTTACTCATCCACACAACCTTCTTCTCAATTACCTTTTGGAGAATTGAACTTGTGATTGCTCTGATACCAAATGTTAGATGTCTATCCAATAAACGGTCAGACCCTAGGACGATTAATGTATGTAAATCTAAGCTCTTAAACCACTAAAATTAGGGCATAACCATATTTCCAATAAGCATATATTATGGTGCATGATTCGATACACAAAAATATGTAACTTGTATTCATGTTTCATGATATGTCTTGGTACAGAGCTAAGGTTACCTAATCAAGACCAAATCTAAGCCTTCTCCCACTGTCGGTGTCATCTATCAGTAAAGATACTTCAAATATCAAAACACCTTTAAATCCTTTTAACCATCAGTGTAATCTTGCACATTCAGAAACTATCAATTTTAACACATGTTCTTTTCTTCTACTTTCAAGTCAAAAGCAAATGAAAAGGAATTTGATGATCAGTAACAATCTCTGTGTTTGCTCAAAATATTCCCATATGCTATGTTCTTAAGAATTAGTTTCTGAATCAGATTATTTCTCAAAAGAAACAGAGAAACAGCTGAATCGGCAATCAAAATTCCACCAAACGAAAAGATAAGGCTCAAACAGGTCAAATTCTGCTGCAAGAAGACCATCAAAGCCAAGGCTGGAGAGTAGACATCCTGAGGGCCTGAACCACAACCTATCACTCATCCGGCCCATTAGCACCAGTTATGCGATACCCATCCTACAGAAACGAAAGCCTTATAGAGTTCCAACCATGAAGCTCCTAATGAACCTCTCCACGCAGAAAGCGCAAATCTTTTGCGGTGCATAGTACAATTTCATTCAACTCAAATCAGTTTATTTCTTTCATAGTTTTCGATCACTATTACACTTTCTTTTCCTTTTCTTCAGGCGAATGTTTAGACTCTGGATACTGGTGCGCATTTTGCTATGAAGATGTCCACATATTTTTCTGGCGTCTGAGGAATCGAAAGTTGTGATTAAGACAATAAACTGGTTTATCGAATTATCCAAATAGGATGAAGATGATGATTTTTAAGTATACTTCTTGATGCAAAATTTGAGAGCGAATCAGCGAATTCTGCATTTATATAAACACCCAGTCTGAAAATGAAAAACCGAATAGAAATATAGCAGCCAAAGCGTGTACAAATAGCTACTGTACTCATTCCCCGAGGATCTTGCAGCTTCATTGACAACGAAATCGATAAGCGAAAAAAGAAGAAGCGAATACTAACCTGGTCCATTTGCCGAATCCGGAGTAGGAGGAGTGAGTTTTGTTGCCTTCCTTTCCGCCATTGACAAAATCCGCCCACTATGAGCAGCAAACTCATCACCGTCAGCGTCGATACATTGATGGTCGACGTGACTCGAATAGAATGATCTCGTCCATGAAAATTTGAGTGACAGAACTTCTGAATCTTACACTAGAACAAACGTAGAACTAGTCGAAGCACCTTACCCGCCCACAGGAATCGCGCCCTAGCTCTTCCGACGATTGATCCGTCGCCGGAACCATCACCGGCGTCTCTACCACCATTCTTGACGGTTCTGACGACGATGGTGAATGCAAAGGAATTATGGGGAGTCCTTCGTGGTCGCTAGGAGGGAAAATTGCGTGCTCATCGCCGTATTTTGGTGCTCGGGGATGATGGGTAGGAGTGAAAGAGAGGAGCGAGGCTAATTTTTTTGGACTTTTTCAACATATTCTATTTACCAATGAATTGCTTGATTTCTTAAAAAAATGGTTCTGCGATGATTTTCTTTCTGTAGCAGTTTGTTTGATTTCTGAAACTTCAGCTACACAAGTCATAGTCATATATGCAGATCCAGTGACCATCCTACAAAAGTATTAAGAGTATAAATTGAAAGTGCCATGAGATGTATCAAGGTTATATCATTGTTTCTGACGTAAAACAAAGCGAGATGAGCAGCAAGGGAACAACAAACGAAATCATGCAGCTGTAATTGACTTCATAGACGTGAAGGATGATAGTTAAGAAAAATAAGTCATTCCTCAAATAATCTTGCACGCCCAGAAATACACGTACGCAACGACGCAAGGTGGGTGGTGAGAGAGATGAAGAAAACAAAAGAGCACTTGATAAATGACATTAAAACAAAAGAGGAAACAAGAAAAAAAGAAAAAGATGAGGAGGTACGAAAAGGACATGGTGTTTGATTCAAGGTATCAAGTCTTTGGTATTGAAACTACAAGTTCACATGGGACTGGAAACTATGATAAGATCATCCGTGGTTCTCTTTTCTTATTTGTACTTGGAACTGGTACTCATAACAATGGTTTCTCGTTTGATTTTGCTCTTAGACTTCTACTCGAGCTACAACTTCTTACAACTAGTTTTTATGTTTGATAAATATCATTCATATGCATATTGACTGATCAATTAGTTCAATTGAATTACAAATAGCATATCAACCGATCCTTTTGTGTTCCTTTGAAATTTTGGCAAAAGTCTCTCCTTGCTCGAAGGCAATTTCCAATGATAAGCACTACCTTAGGACCCGACCTAGCAGTTGAACCAGACCCAAACCACCCACTCAACCGTGAGGGAGAGAACCATAATTGAAGCTGGAGAACTGCAGTTTGGCTGTGGTTATCAAGGAGCTAAACTAAAGCTGAAATGCGAACCGTTGTTTCCAAGTCAGTTTTTTTTCCTGATTTAAATAATCCTACCTTTATTTCATGGAATTTTCAAATAAACGTGAAACCAGACCAAATCTAGAGCCTCTACTCCTACAAATTTATAAGCCATGTCAAATTTGAGAGGTGCATGAAGAAGCTAAAATTAAAATAGGAACCCACAATTTTTACGATAAAGTGCCTAGCCTTTCTAAAGGAGAAAAACAATACCATTGTGTATTTCTTTCATGCACTGAAACTATTAACAATAGTTCATCGAAGCAAAAACTTTTGGTTGCCTTTTCGAGGGTGTTTGATTGTGAAACCCGCACTATGGAACCGAAACTTGAGTTCCAGTTCCAGTTCCAGTTCCAGAAACCTACCCTTGTGGGCAGGCAGCCGATGGGCCTCATAATAAGGTAAAAAACAATCTCAGACGACCTTGCTTTTTACTGCTTGTTCAAGCCTGCATTTGATTACGACGAGATTTGATTCTAGTTTCAACAACTTATTTTATTTCTAACAATGGGCTGTGTATGAGCATTACAATCGGGTAAAAGAAAGCCGGATCATATAACCCCACTTTTATTATATACCGAGGCCCGAGATCCGCATTTGATTATAATAAGAATCAAATCTTAGGCCTCGTCATCATCTTGGGCGTATCTTGATGATTACCAGATAGTTTGTCTTAAATTTTTGGTCATCTGGGCATCTAGCATTCCTCTTCAGAGGTCAATTCAGAATTTGGAAAGGATTACAGCTGGTTCTAACGGGAGGACAAGAGCTGCCAAATTGCATCGAACTGATGATTATGATTGCACGTTGTGCTTCAAGTTGTTATATGATCCTTTAACTACTCCGTGTGGACATTCAGTTTGCCGCTCTTGCCTTCTTCAGTCAATGGATCATAGTAAACTTGTGATCACTGTTCACCCCCCATAAATCTAAATAAACACTTACTCATCTTTATGTTGCTTATTGCAGGCAATAAGTGCCCTATGTGCTACACTGTTCTATTCACTAGTCCTAAAGCTTATCCTGTGAGGTAAGCCAGAGAACGGTATTCTGAGTGCAGCCTGTTACTTTGTGTCTTTATTCTGGAATGTCATGTGCTACTCTTTCTTCCCAGCCTTTATTTTCAAATTGTTTTGTTGATTTCCTTCATGCAGTGTGATGCTGAAAAACATAATACAGAAGAACTTTGGGGATGAGTATGCTGAGAGGAAATGTGAGCTTGACAGTTTGACAAACATGGGCAGTGATCTTATGCCTCTGTTTGTCATGGATGTGGTGCTTCCTGCTCAAAAGACGTCACTTAACATATTTGAACCCCGTTACAGACTGATGGTAATATATGTGCATATTTCTTTCCGAAAATCTATGTATGCAGTTTGTCATTTTGTTTCAATGGTTCTTATAGCATAGATGAAGTTATGGTGTTCAACTGAATTTTGTTAATCTGGCAAGTGAAGAAAACTATCTTGTATATGTCCTCATTTTCGCTTTTGACAATTAGATAGGAAAGAAAGGAAACTTATGTTATGGGAAAGAAGGAAATCTTTCATGTGATACATATATTGCTGCGGATGTAATGTCTGTCTTTCTTAGATTGTTCCAAAGAGTTTGAACTTGTAAATTTGACACATCTGAAAATAGAAGTAGTCTCTCATCATATTCCTAATGAAATCATGGAGGGACACTAAATTACTAATCGATAAAATATGAGATTTTGTGTCAGTTTACCTATTAGGGAATAAGAATGAACCCTGTCAGTTAGTCAAGAATTGGTGGTATGACCACGTAACATTGTAATCCTACTTAAGTTTACAACCGTAAGCTGAAGAAAAATGGACATAATGTACTACCTTGTAAAGTACGTTCTTTCATCTTTAAAACCATCTACTGTATAGTTGTGGACGAGACCTGTTTGGATTTCATCTTTAAACTACTTTATGTACAAAGTACAAACTATGGTGATCTTCAACTAGGGATATCAAGGGTACTCAAAGTTCATTTTTATGTTGTATTTGGCAAGATTTTCAACTCAGCAATCCTTAGATAGATAATTTTCTTTGAGACCACTGCATGTGAACAAATTTACAGACGCATAGATATGTGGCTGTATGAGTGTCTTAATGTGTATGGCTGCCTTTGTCTAGTTTAAATGTGTGACGGGATGGTTCAAATTTCCATGCTTGGCATTTTTAGATTTTAGTTTTTCATTTCACAGCTGATTGTTTCTCTAGGCACACTGTCTATTCATGAGCATGTGTAACATGTCATTGAAATTATCTTAACTCAGCGCAAAAGGTCTCCTGGGATACATGTACCAACATGAATCCTAGTTCACTTTTGCAATATGATATGGTTCTGGAATTTGAACAACTTTCACTGCAGAAAATAAGTGCCAATTGTTCAAAGGGTGTGGTACACAACGTAATGAATAGTGAACATGTGCTGAAATCCTAGTGGAGTATATAATGGTTGAGAATGTGCCTGCTGCCATGATTTTAGATTTATTTCTTATAATTCCTTTCAAATCGTGGATATAGTTGGAATTTTTTTTTTATTTTGTGCATCTTATATTTTGAACAGGTTAGAAGGATAATGGAAGGAAATAGACGGATGGGAATGGTACAGAACTATATAAGTTTGTTTCAAATTTATTTTCTCTGAATGGTCTCTCAAATATTCTGTGTTTGCTTCACTTGATTGCAGGTTGTTGTTGATCCTTCTACAGGTTTGTTAGCAGACGTTCCTTGTGAGGTGGAAATATGCGAGTGGGTGTTGATTCTCTTTTGCCTTCTATTTTTTGCTATCTAAAGTTGCTGTGGAACATTGTCATATTTACTAGTTCCTGTTTTACATGTGCCAGATGCGAGCCACTTCAAGATGGCCTATTTTATTTAGAGGCGAAGAATGCTCATATAGTTTTGATTTATTTGGCACATAATCCAACATAGTATATCCGGAAGGTATTTTCTGGGATGACAAAAATTGGATAACTTTTGTCACATGAAAAATGAATTATTATGAAAAGCACTGCTTTATCTTCTTCTTATTTCCTCCCTCCTTAATATGACACCTTTCTCTAGATCAGTGTCTAATTGGTGTTGATTTTGAGATGCAGGTTGAGGGTCGAAGCAGATTTCAAATACTTAGATATTGGGATCAAGATGTGTAAGGTTTTAAAAAGTAATGTGCGCTACTTGTTTTTGGCTCAATATATACCAAAAACATCTTAATTGACAAGTTGTCAGTGCTCTATGCCGGACTTTCTTGGTGTTACTTTTGTTATCATTTATTTTTATATTTGTAAAGAACCTCACTAAATTCTTCTTTCCAAAAGCTTGTCAACATTTTTGTTTATTTCAAATGGACTTGAAGATGGTGTTTGCCTTCTGTGTAGATATCGAGTTGCAGAACTTGAATGGATTCAGGATATCTATTCATCAGCAATGACAAAAGAGAGAGAAGATCTAAGTGTAAAATAAAATTCAAGAAAAGGAAATTTCTATTTTGAAGGTATTTTACGAATTATAAGAATCTTAACTATTGTAGGCAATTCCAAATTTATTTGCTGCTTTGAGTGTGCATTTTCTCAGTATTTTCTGCTTTGAGTGTGCATTTTATCAGTCTCAAACTTCATCTCTGCGTGTGTGCATGTGTGTGTGTGGATATTTTCTTTGTATGAACTGCCTTAAATTTGAAAGCCAAGAGGCAGACTTCTGTTGGTTATAAAATATCCTTTCTATGTTTGCTTAGGTTGGCTGCCACCTGTTCCTATCTATCTACGGATATCAGATACTTTTGACTGGAACACATGATTTGACAAAAGAGCTTTTAGCAATCAAAGCTATAGTTCAACATATTCGGTCATAAATATTTGGTATTAATGAAGATACATCGAGGTGGACATTGTGGGTGCATGTTATCTTAACTCATCCTGGCCAAATGGATGTGCTTGACATGATTTCAAAACGCACTCCTATTAAATAACACCTATACATTGCATGTCTTTGCTCTGAAAAAAGCCGTTGAAAAAATGCACAAGATAGGTGATTTTTTATAGTTAAATACCTACACAGAGATACTACCCTAAATTGTGTAGTTATAACTTATAATTGTGTCCATGAATGTCTGCTAGAGTTCATGTTTTTATCTTCTTGGTGGTAAATCTATGGTGCCCGCATGTCTTGTATGCTATGATGTATCTGAATACGGGAGGGTTCTGTGATTGTGGATTTAGGGTTTTGGTTACCTCTGCATAATAGTCATGTCTCAGACAAGTGGAGGACTCTATTTGGTTTATATTAACGCATTGCTGTGAAGCCTGCACTTGAGATATTCAACCTTGGTTATCTTTTTCCTTAATTCTCAGCTAGATCAACTTGTTAATAAAGCATCAGAGTTAGTTCACAATTGGATTTCTGAGGCAGGGCAAGCTGCACATACAGGTAAAATTGATTGACCAGTATACTTCAATTCTTCATTAATGTCCTGTGTTTGCAGATTTTGGTTTTCTTTAGCTTCTGAGAGATGTTATTTCTCTTCTGTATGAGTGTCTACTCGTGTTGTTTTCTCTTCTACGGATTCTTCTGCTATGCATATTTGTTACATTTTTCTCTTGATTGTAATGTTCTATCTTTACATGGTTGTGTCCAGATGTATTGACCTTGATATCATTTCCTTGTAACTGAAATAGAAAGGAAATATTTTGCATGAGACGAAATAATTTTGACTTTAAGTTTATAACATATTAGAATAATGCAAGAGTGGTTAAAATGAGAATGGTCCTCAAAAATTCTACACACATGCATATGTGTCACATTTCAACCACATGTTTGCCCGTGTCACACGGGACAGCCACCATCTTGGGTCATGGTGACGAACGATACTTGGACACTGGTACAAGATGCCTTATTAATAGATAATATGGATTTTAGAGGTGGAATTTCCTTTTCTTGAACTTTTGAGAGTGCCATCATCAAGAGGACCCCTAACGATTTAGTTGCGTGCTGTCCTGTCCAATTCACGAAGTTGCGTGCTGCTTTGCAGATCATCGGGTTATGAGAGGTTCACGATTCCAAGTTGAAGTAATACCTCAGCAAGAGGACCCTTAACGATTTAGTTTCTGGGTAGGTAGTTACACCTTTGCTCCTTAATATGTTCATACAGGTCATTCTGTATTGATCATCTCTTCACATTGCCGGCAGCTTGTTAATCTCTTGAGCTTGAGGACCGCAGAAAGGTTGGAACTTCTTCACCTAAGAGACCCGTGAGGTATGTTTTTGTTTACAAAAGATTTGTTTCCTTTGCTGAAATTCTTATCTAGAACCAAGAAAGTTTAGAACAACCCTGTGTAAAACAGTCATTATGAACATTTATAGCAGTATTGTTTGAAACTCGTAACGCTGGTTTTTTCCGTGCAGAGGATATCCCGTGCACTGATATATGAGGTCAGAACAATTGAGTTGTCGTGTCCAGTGAGGTTATAATGTGTATCTACGAACCAATCAACTTAGTTGTTATTGTCTGCTTCCATTCTTGTATGATCCACCACCAATCTTACACACCCATTCAAATAATTACACTCGTTCTTTATACAAAGTTATCTTGATAAATATTCACATAAGATTGCTCTCTCTCTTTCTCTCTTTCTCTCTCTCCTCTGTGTGTGTGCATGAACGTGCCACGGACATGCATGTACATGCAATTTTTGTAGTCTTGGCTTGCTTGTGAAGAAGGCAGAGTTCCCCATTTAAGAACTGTTTCCATGATCGACTTGCAAAATAGATATGAAGGGAGTGGCGTAAATTCATACTAACCTTGAGCCTTGAGGTGGAGACGTTGAAAATTTTGCGAAGACAGATGACTATCGCTTTGAATTAGTTGGCTTGTTTTCCCAAAGGTCTTCTTGTTGTTGACGGTCTTGAAAAGTGAAAAACATGTATGTGATGTTGGGGTTTGGGGAGCTTTAGCGAAGATCAACTCTTTTTTAAGAGATCGGTTTTTTGAGGGAAATTGGCAAAACTTTTTGTAAAACTATAGGAAATCAGCTTTTTCACTAAAAGGGATCGGCAATTTGGAAAGCCACACAGAATCAACTTTTTACTAGTGTATCAGTTGAATTCACAAATTTAATTTCCCCGTGAAATAGCCGTTTTCAGAATCTCACTATGAATGGCTGTTTTCTTTTGAATTGGGAAATGACAATCTGCATTTTTCTTAAGAATGTCGTGAATAAGAAACTCCACTAGGGAACACCCAAATGCTCCTGCAACAAAAAGGTTAGGACACGACCCTTTTCAAGGGTGTTACAGCACTGCCCTTTAGTTTTTTTGTTGCTTTTAAATTTTAATTATCCAGATGAATTTTAATTATCCGAATGCAAACGATCTCAATGATCACCTGAAACATATAATGAAGAACCCTCAACTCTTTTCCTACAAAAATAGTTAAGTCCTTGATAGTATTGGTACACCAAGATGAATAAGTACTGTACTTCTTTAGGACCAGTTACTATGTCAACTTTGGCATTCTAATGTTCATCTGAAAATGCGTTATTTCAAAAATATCTCCATATCCAGGATATCTAATTCGATAGCAAATACCATGCTGGATTGTCCTTCGGCCGTCACTTGAATGGATGTTATAACGATCGACTTGATCACTCAACATGAGTCGGCCAATCTGATCGTTTGCATTCTGATGCCAATTTTTCAAGCTAACTGCATGTGCATCTATCTGCACATAGAACGACATGCACACCTAAACGCTTCCATCTATTCAAGTGCTAAACCGATACATGATATCTAACCCAATTAGCACTTCAGTACTTGGCTCATTGTCTCTGCTTACATAATTGATCTCCCAAACGGCAAACTCCATTAGGCAATGGTGGTTAAAATTTTACGATCACCGAAAACACAATCAGAACTGCCAACTTCTTTGTTCTCCCTCCAAACATACACAATATAATACTTTGCCATATTCTTTTCAATAGAATTCATGTAACCATGGGAACAGATCGTATTGATTGCTTCGTATTGGATGAAATCTCAACCAACAGCTAAACTCTAGGCGCAGGAAGCTTCAATGCTAACTTCTTTGGAATCCCTTTCTGATTGATACTGGCCCCAGTCAACGACAGAATCGCGGATTCAATGCTTAAATAACCAGAAGTAACTCAATTAAATCACAATGTGATGATGAATTCCATTATCACAATCAATGCAAGTAGAGTTTTAACAGAAAAGAGCAGGTTCATACCCGCAACGCTAATGAACGTACATTGGTGCTACCAATTTAATCCATCAAACGTGAAAATTCTCTATCTTATTTTATGAAACTAAGTATCCAAACAGAAAGGGTGTGATGAATTAAAGCAAGAAATTCGTTCTTATTCACTACGCATTGATGTCGTCGAACTCGTACTGCTTGAGCACCTGCGCGCAGACGGCGAGGGGTCGGTCGGCGACGAAGCCGAGGGCGTTGGCGAATCTGATGTTAGAGGGAATGCCATCGTTGTGGGTGATGACGATGCCGGCTCGCTCGCGGCCCATCTCGATGGTGGTGCAGCCTCGTTGAGGGCTGCTGACCAAGACGGACTCGCACATCTCCTTCTGGTGGTCGTTCGCCACCGGAACGTGGTAAGACCCGGTACTGTCCGTCACTCCTTGCGTGCTGTACGTCACGAATCCAGTTGCTCTGTCCTTGCACTCAACCTTCACCTTAGCACCTGTCATCGCCCACCCGTCAATCCATTATGAAACCACATTAAAACCAAACCTACATTTTTTCCTTCAAGTGTAGATCCTCAGCCATGATTATTGAGCTCGATTTCAATTCCAACAGATCTACACAGGGGTGGTTCAGCACATGAGGCATAAAGCGAAATTTAGATAACTTAAAAAATTTGGGCCTAAAACTTAACAAGTTTAAAATTCTGAGGCCTAACGCGGTCGCCTTGGTGGGCTTATCCGCGAGCACGTCTAGATCTACAAAACCCAAAGCAGATTCTGACCTGAGATGTAAGTGGTGGCGGGGGTCTCGAATCCGATGCGGCAGGTGTCGCAGTAGACGCGGCCCTGAACGATGAAGTTGTTCTCAGAAGAATGGGCAATGGCGACGGCCGAGAGGAGGCAGATGGCAGCAAGCACGACGGCAGATAGAGCCATGATGCAACCCTAAGAATGAGATTCTTGGAAGGGAGAAAGAGAGAGGGGAAGGAGATGGAGTGAAGGAGCAGTGATGGGTAGTAGTGTCGATTTTAATGATAAGAGAGAGAGAGAGAGAGATCTTGGCATCAACAGGCCATGTGATTCTCACATCATTTAAGTGAGAAAAATTACTTTTTTAGCTAGAAATTAAGTCAAAATTTTATTTTTTACACTTTTTTAACAAAAACTTGTATTGTTCATCCTAGATCAAGCAAAGTAAAGATAAATAAAAATTTGACTTTATGAATGATCTATACTCAAAATTAGAGATGTCCAACCTGTTTACTAAATGCATGTGTTCATGCACATGGCCCCTGTTAACCCATTACCCCAAGAACACATAAAGCATATTGGTTTTGTGATGGTTTCAATTTGAGTTCCGAATTTATTTGGAATCAATAACTTTTTTAAAAGAAGACCGAAAATGATTGTTTAAAACCCACAATTCCAGTTTTATAAAAGTTGAAACCAGAATCGAACCGACTGGTTTCTGGTTTCAACACTGGTT
The DNA here is from genome assembly GCA_036023115.1 of Brasenia schreberi. Taxonomy (NCBI): domain Eukaryota; kingdom Viridiplantae; phylum Streptophyta; class Magnoliopsida; order Nymphaeales; family Cabombaceae; genus Brasenia; species Brasenia schreberi. Next base: position 17,077,648 of record JAYKKT010000085.1, on the reverse strand, counting down.
TCATCAATTTCGGTTCAGTCGGTTCCTAGTTTCATTGGGTTTTGATTTGAACTTCCTTTTTCAAACTTGTGATGGATTGTCTGATAGTTTTCTTTCTTTTCATCATATACTTGTGATGGATTTTCCGAAACTAATCCAATGATTTTGGAAAGAACAATCTACCGGATGAAGTGCATCAACTCTCCTTCGGAGGCTTGAAATAACGAAGTGGGACTTGATTGTTCGAGTTACATACGGACATCGTGAGAGCAATGTGGGGCTGACTTATTAGCGAGAAATAGCTTGAAGGTTTTCATATATGAGAAAGAGACACTGCCTTTTGTTAGGAAGGTCATGAACGTTAATAGGATTGAAGTTTGTAAGGCAGGTGGAGAATATATGCCTCTGCCTCATTCATATAAAAATATTCATTTGCAATAGTAACGAAAGAAAAAACAGTTAAACACGTTTTCGTTAATATATACTTGGATTCCGCTTTCTAAAAGAACAACTCATAATTCCGTCTCAATCTTACCATATTGACCTGCAGTGGCGGATCTAGACGGCCATTAGGCCACCAAATCTTTTGGAACGAGGCGAACATGAGCTGTAGGATATCCCAAAGTATTGGAAGAAAAGGATAAAGCATAATCTTACCTTTATGGAGTTCAATGCTAATATGACACAAGATTGAACTCTATGGTGACTAAGAATCTATTTTAATGTGAAAAATGGCTTAGATTGGTTTGTTTTGGTTTGGTTTTAGGTGAACATGCATGATAAGCTCCGTGTTTTCTATTAATATTCTTAATTTCGGGTGTCCAATCTCGCACCTCGACTCGATCTATATCTACCATTGACTACCAAAGGTGTTTCCAAGAATGTGGTTCAGGTTTGCTGCAATAACAGGAGTACAGACAAAAATATGTTTATTCCCTTGCTAGAGTATAACTATGAAGTTATGGAAGAGAGAAATCTTATAACAGAGGCAATGGCATCTGATTGAATTTGGATTCAATACAGCAATAACATAATTGTTACGAGCACAAAGAGCAGTAGCTCACCTGGCTGGGGGTCGGACTCAAAGTCTGGAGGTATTGAGTTCGATCCTCAGGCCGTGCAATATATATATATATATATATATATATATATATATATATATATATATATATAGAGAGAGAGAGAGAGAGAGAGAGAGAGAGAGAAGAAAAGATGGAAATACTTACATATATCCCTATTACAGCCATTTTTTACAATAAGGAGGTCAAAACGAGGTATGCACGCACCCGCAACCTTCATCTCGTGAGATGAGCCCCTTAGCGACGTTAGTTATCGCGCTGAGTGCTGTGTTTAAGTCAATTTGTGTATGTAATATGCACCCATCCAAAGATCTCGTGTAAGTATATCTTCTTGCAACGAACATCTCTGTTACAGCAAATTCTTTGCATGTATTCTGCGTATGCTCTCGGTCCATTATAAGTAAAACGTAACCCCTCTATCGCGTCTGAGTAACTTGTTTCTTGAAGACATGCTTTAACTCGCCAGAAACAACTCGCTATCTACCTGATTATAGTTGTTTTGAGCTTGTGGAATCCATGGAAAGAGCAAAAAGGTCGTCTGTTTGACAGTCGATCATCGCGACTGCTAGCTTTACAAGGCGTACTGTCTCGAGGCTAAACAAAAGCCTTTGCTTTAAGAATTTAGGGCGATTATTAGAGAAAAGTTAATAGGATTGATAGAAGATAACGAGACAAGGCACGTTTTTTTTATCAAGATTTAGACAAAGGAAAAGATCATAAAGGTACTGAAAAGAAATTGTTCAGACATGACCCAAGATCGAGCTGTATAACTTCAAAGAATCATCCAGCTAACCTCACTTAGCAATAACAGCTCCCCAAATCCTTCAAACTCGAGCTGTTTGCTCCCTACTGCTGTTCAAAGTCGCCGACTGTAATAAAGTGCTTCCCAGTAAAAGCGAGTCTTGAAAAGGGTTACACAAGGGTTTCAGCTTAAAATACATTAAATGAACAAGACAAGGAGCAGCGAGAGTGGTCGGCGAATTGACATTCTTGGCCTTCGGCAAACGACCCACTACGACTGGCGAAAGAGCCAAGAGGAAAAGCAAGCGACTGTAACGCCGAATCGTCTACCGTTGTTGAGTACGAGCCAGTCGTCGTGAATCGTGATTTTCCGAACAGCGGACGTTCATGCGTCCTCATATATCAGCTCAAAACCATCCGTATGGCTGTTCCCCGATCCATTTTTCTTGATCTATTTCCTTTTTTGTTTGTTGGTGTTCCATAATTCGGTTGGGACCGGCCCGAATGATTGTTGGTGGCAGTTGTCACAAACAGGGAAGCACCATCTAACGTTCAAACACTCACAGGTATAAATCTTTGCAGATCTTTATAATGTTGCATTATGATTATATGACCTTGAATTTGAGAAAGCGTCTTCTTCTTAGATGTGGCGTTTTCTGTAGTCTTATTCAAGTGGCAAATGATCCCCATCCATATCCATAGTGATGCGTGTTATCTTTTCCTGCAGATGTCTTAATATTTCAATTTTAAAGTTTGGTAGCTTTTGACATAACCATTCGGTGGGCCTGTACTGCAAGTGATCTCCTTCTTGGTGCTTCACGCTAATAATTGCCTTCTTTCTTTCTTAGCATCTTCAACAAGTGAGTTGTAGAAATTTGCAATTCTAGTTTGGGGAAGACCAAAAATAAGCAGTTCACGCCATTTAAACAATGATCGTGTCAGCTCTTTTAACTTCTGTTGGCATCAACTTGGGCCTTTGTATTGTGCTCTATATATTGTACTCCGTACTAAGGAAGCAGCCATGGAATGCCCACGTCTATATTCCTCGCTTGGTCGCGGAGAAGAAGGTCCAGGAAGGAATTCATTTCCAGTTAGAACAGCTCCTGCCTTCAACTGGTTGGATCAGAAAGGCATTGCGTACATCAGAGGAGGAGCTACTTGAAATTGCAGGACTGGATTCTGTTGTTTTTATGCGCATATTTGTCTTCAGGTGATGTTTCTGTTCGGGCTTTAAGGCATCTCTGTGTGTGTGTGTTCTTGTTTGGTTGTCTAATTTCTTTATGGATATTCATGTGGCAGCTTGAAACTATTTTCAGTTGCTGGAGCTATAGGGGTATTCATTCTTATGCCAATAAATTATTTTGGGGGGCAACTGAGCGAGATAGATTTTGCAAACATTCCCAATCAATCGATCGACGTGTTTGCCATTTCAAATGTGAAGAATGGCTCCAACTGGTAATACTCGTGTTTTTTTAGTGATTATGATACGATTTGTTTTATCTGAGTTAGAACCTATTGGTTTGTCAAAATATGCATGCCTGTCAACATACTGTCATGCCATTGGCCTACGCATCATGTACATGGTACCAAAGACCAAGTACCAGGCATGACTTTGACATGTCTCTCACCACAGTCTATACAAGACAAAGATGGATAAAGCTGATGGCTCCTGGTGGTACAATTTATTTTTCAACTTAGAGAGATACAAACTGATTAGTTTGATGATCTGATGTCAACGGTTTCATTCAATTAGTGCTAGATGGGATAATTCCTTGTTGGTTAGTAAGCTAACTTTCATTGAACCTTGTTTTCAACTAAGAACCTTGTTTTGTTGATTTTTATTGGCCAAGTTGGGTTAGGCAGGCTCCTACCAGATGCACACCCCAAATATCAAACTCCCTTATCTAAAAGTTGAACCTTAGTTAATTTCCGTATTCAACAACAACAATAACAACAACTAAGCCTTTTCCCATACTAGACGGGGTCGGCTACATGGATTCTTTGTTTCCACATATCCCTATTGTGTGCCATGTTAGCAGTTAACTCACAATAAGCTAGATCATTCTTTATTGTTTCTTTCCAACACTTTTGTGGTCGTCCTCTACCTCTTTTAATACTTTCCAAATTTAGTTTTTCTAACCTTCTTAAAGGTTCTTCTTTTGATCTTCTTTCTATATGTAAAAGCCATTTTAAATGATATTCTCTCATTTTATCCTCTATTGGTGCCACTCCTAATTTGTTTCTAATAACCTCATTATGTATACGGTCTTTTCTTGTATGACCACTCATCCATCTCAACATCTTCATTTCTGTCACAGACATCTTTATGATTAATTGCCCAACACTCAAAACCATAAAACATGGCAAGCCTAATTGTTGCTCTATAATATTTACCTTTTAACTTTAATGATATCTTCTTATCACAAAGAATACTTGATGCTCCTCTCCATTTTAACCAACCAGCATTAATTCTATATGTAACATCTCCATCAATTCTTTCATCACTCTGAAAAATGGACCCTAGATATTTAAAACATTCCTTTTGGGGGATGAAATGTGTGCCAATTTTAATTTCTATGTCCTCTGAGGTAACCAAATGATGAAACTTACATTCCATATATTCTGTCTTTGTTCTACTAAGTCGGAGGCCTTTGCTTTCTAATGTTTCTCTCCATAGTTCCAATTTTCTATTAACTTTTTCCTTAGACTCCTCCACTAATACAATGTCATTTGCAAATAACATACACCAAGGTACTTCATCTTGAATATGTTGTGTTAACTCATCCATCACCATTATAAATAAGTATGGACTTAAAGTTGATCCTTGATGTAACCCAATATTAACTTCAAAGAAGTCTGACGTTCCTTCATGAGTCCTCACACATGTTTTTGCACCATCATACATGTCTCTTATAAGGTTAATATATGTCAATGCGATACCTCTTTTTTCCAAAGTTCTCCAAAGAACCTCCCTCGGTACCCTATCATAAGCTTTTTCTAGATCAATAAATATCATGTGAAGGTCTTTCTTTTTCGCTCTAAAATGTTTCATAAGACGTCTCAAAAGGTGAATCACTTCAATAGTAGATCTACCTGACATGAATCCAAATTGGTTCTTTGTTGTACTTGATACTTGTCTTAACCTACGTTCGATAATTTTTTCCCATAATTTCATAGTATGGCTCATTAACTTGATACCTCGATAATTCGCACAATTTTGAATGTCTCTCTTGTTCTTATATATGGGTATAAATGTACTTGCTCTCCATTCCTCGGGCATCTTTTGGTTTTAACATGTTTCATTAAATAGTCTTGTGAGCTAAGTGATTCCTATTTCTCCTAGTATTTTCCAAACTTCTATAGGAATATTATATGGTCCTACCGATTTACTACCCTTCATATGTTTAAGAGCCTCTTTGACTTCATTCTTTTGAATACGTCGGTAGAAATTGTGGTTTATATACTTTTATGATTTGGCTAACTCTCCTAAGCTAATACTAACATCTTTATTTTCATTAAAAAGATTATAAAAATAGTTTTTCCATCTATTTCTTATATCATCATTTGCCACTAGAATTTTTTCGTCCTCGTCTTTGATGCATCTAACATAATTAAGATCTTTAGTTTTCTTATCTCTAGCCCTAGCTATCCTAAAAATATCTCTTTCACCCTCTTTTGAGTTGAGTTTTTTATATAAGTCCTCCCAAATTTTAGCTTTTGTTTCACTCACGGCCTTTTTTGCTTCCTTCTTTGCTTTCTTATAAGCCTCTAAAGTTTCACTAGTTTTCTTAGCATAATGTAATTTGTAACATGCCCTCTTTGCCTTGATTTTATTTTATACTGCTTCACTCCACCACCAAGCTTCTTTTTGTGCTGGTACACCTCCCTTAGATACCCCTAACACATCTTTCGCCACTTTCCTAATATGTATAGCCATATTGTTCCACATATCACAGGGTGTACCAACATAATTCCAAACATCTCCTTGAAGGACTTTCTGTTTAAATATATCTTCTTTCTCGCTTTTGAGGTTCCACCATTTAGTCCGAATAGCTCGATGCATTGACGATTTTTTTATTTGTAAATCCATAACTAAAAGTCGATGTTGGGTGGTTAAGCCTTCTCTTGGAATTACCTTACAATTTTTACGACACGCTCTATCTTTTTTTTACAAATAAAGTAATCAATTTGTGTTTGTGATAAGCCACTCTTATAAGTAATTAAATGTTCATCTTGTTTTTTGAAGATTGTATTGACTATAAAGAGATCAAATGCAATAGCAAAATTTAAAATCTCCCTACCTTCCTTATTTATATCCCCAAAACCAAAGTTTTCATGAATATCTTGATATCCTAATGCCTCTTTACCGACATGTTCATTTAAGTCTCCTCCTAAACAAATCATCTCCCTTTGTGGAATCTTTTGAATCACCTTATCTAACTCTTCCCAAAAAGCTGTCTTTATAATATCTTGTAGTCCTACTTTGAGTGCGTAAGCACAAACTATATTCAAAACCTCTGCTTGTAACAACCAATTCCGTTTCGAGCCTTTTCTTTACCTGAGTACCATAATTTAAAACTTCCTCTATCTCCTTTGCTTTTTCTCCAACCTATTTTGTCTCGTGTAAACATAGAATATGAATCTTTCTCAGAATCATAGTATCTACCACTCTATTAGCTTATCGGATAATGTTCCGATATTCCAAGAACCAATACGAATCTTATTATCTTGGATTAGCTTCCTTACCCTCCGCATATGTCCATATTCAAAATGCGGAGACCCTCTCTAAAAATTATTCACTACATTCGAGCGACAATGTAGCAGGATTAACTTCTTTACCCACACCCGTCCAACCCTCTTTGCAATTGATTCACTACATTTGGCCGAAAATGTAGTGACTCTTGCTTACTTATCATTGCATTCGGGCTTTGCAGCGCATCACTAGGCGGGGACGCCCCAAAGCAATGCTCATAAGTTTTGTAATCCATGTTATAAAAATCCAATGCAGTTTTACACTGACTGTCGGAAGCCTAACACAACCCTCCTCCTTTATCTGTGCTTGGGACCGGCAATGCAAGGGTGATCCCTTACATGGGCGGAGTTAATTTCCGTATTAACTATATGAAAATAGATGCCTTTTCTCATTAATTGCATTGGTGTGCTTTTCTCTTTCTGACCAAACAAGGAACCTTTGTGCAGGTTATGGGTTCACTTTTCTGCGGTTTATGTTATCACAGGAACTGCTTGCTATCTTCTTTATGTGGTAAGTTTCTCCCTTAGGGTGTTTTTATTATGCATATTCTTGGACATCAAATTTCTCTTCTTTTGTGTGGAAAGGAAGTAACTTTGGTTTTGTATTTTCTTCTAGGTTCCTTTTGCTCCTTTCATCTTGCTACTATTGTTAAAACGTTTCTGAAGCATGATTATTGATTAAAGCAATGCAGGCACGTGGGATGTAATCACATGGCTGTAATCAAATAACCATATTCCAGTCTGTATAGAGTGACCTTTTGAAAAATGATTAAATCTGATGAAACTCTCCTTCTATCATTGTTTGGTTTCCTATGAGCTATCCATACTGACTTTCTGCTGAAGCATGCTTTTTCTTTTGCCTTGTGACCTTGAGGAACGTTGCATGTTCCTTGTCACTCAAAAGCTACACTTTTTTGCTGCTTTATGATTGTGGAGATGATTCTACAGCATCGTGGTCTGCGTTACGCATGAATCTGAGAATGGAGGGATCAAATTTTCTGATTTTTCCTGTCATGGTAGTGAAAGTTACAGATGTCGATTCCATCCAAAAAGTAAACTGATGCTAATAGTAGATTCTATCTACCAATTTCACATGGATAACATTTTGCAGTAGAAGTTCTAAAGAGACCAGAATGAACTTTGTTAGAATAAAGTTCATGACTTTTCTGTGCCAATCCATATTGAGAGATGAATTATATTTTTGCAAGCTGTTCATGTAGTGATATCCGAATAGTGTATGTCATTTATTACCTGGTTCTCGTTCATGACTTTTTGCTACAGAATAAAAGAGTTGAATAACTGTTAGTGTATGGAAATGCTTCATGCAGGAATACTGTTATATTGCTTCTAAAAGGCTTGAGTACTTCTATTCTTCAAAACCTCAGCCCCATGAATTCACCATTGTTGTTCGTGAAATATCTGTTACTGAAGGCAGTACATTAGATAATACTATTGAGAAGTTCTTTACAGAGTACCATCCTTCAACCTACCTCTCACATTTAGTGGTTCGCCGTACAAACAGACTTCAAGCTCTTATTGTGAGAATTTGATCTTCAGCTTCTATAACTTCTTTCTCAGCTTTTGTTAGCTATCATTATTGGGCATTATTTATTTTAGTGATTCATTAATTGGGACACCATTTCTGACTTTCTTTTACATGGATGGATAGATATATGGTTTAATTCAGTTCAAGAAACGCTGCTGATTTTGTAATGTTGCTTACAACATACTTTTCACTACTTGTTTGACTGATGCTGTTTACAGCCCACATCATTTTGAGTGCTGTTCGACTGTCTGTTTGTTCCACCTTTAAACTATTCAGTTCAAGAAACGCTGCTGATTTTGTACTGTTGCTTACAACATACTTTTCACTACTTGTTTGACTGATGCTGTTTGCAGCCCACACCGTTTTGATTGCTTTTCGACTGTCTGTTTGTTCCACTCTTTAAACTATAACTCACTCTGAAAGAGTAATAGTTTAAAGGGTGGAACAAACAGACAGTCCAAAAGCAATCAACAATCTTCTAATGGTGTTGGGGCAATCATCTATATTTGCGTGTAATCACTTGAATGTGATTTGCAGGAGAAGGCTCCTAGCTGGCAAGTCATGCTCAATGAATAGCTGCAGCCATCTTAGATATCTTATTGACTGGCCTCACCTCTGTATTATTCAGTTTCACAATATGTTTTTTCTTAAATTTATTTGCTGTGTAAATTAGAAAAGGGTACCATGTAAGCATCGGATGAGCACAGAAGCATCATACATTCTCTTTCAATGCCTTCAATGTTGTAAGTAATTGATAGTTTTTTTGTATATATTCCATTATACTTGGTCCCGTAATTCTCATAATCTGAAGACGCCTTTAGTGAATGGACATTTAACATAGTTTTGCCATGTTTATGATGTTTGGATTATCAGAAAGATCAAAGATTTTTTTGGCCCCTTGAACTTGCCACTTCTTTCTGTCACTTTCTATTGTAGAAAATTATACCTTTGCATACAAGTATGCCAAAAACCTGATATCCATCTCAACCTGTTGGGTCCCTACTGAAGCTTCATTTCAGAACCTCAGCATTAATGGAATTGATATGTAGTTATCTGCCATAATTTGGTTGTGGGCTGGATCTTAACAATGATTTGGAATTTAAACAACAAAAATAGAAGATAAAAGTCTTCCTTCCAAGGATTTGGGAGCTCTGATGCTGGGGTATATCATTCATGTTTGTTTTCATTATGTTTCAACCTTTCGGCAGAAACTAAGTATATATACATAGACACAGACACAGCGCGTGCCACACACACACATATACATACATATCATGACTGATTTGCCTGTCTGAAGCACTGAAAGAGAAGCAACTGCTGAAGAATGCTTGAAATGTAATCTAGACCTATTCTGTTTCATGCAACATGAGCATAACATGCCCATCCACATATGTGCGTATAATGTGTGTGTCTATGTATGTACGCATGTATGTAATGTGAAGGAAAATATTAGTCTAACTGCTCTATTTTAATCACGCACAAGGATTTCTATGTTATTATGATTGATAATTTTAAATTCTACCTCTGGTTGTTATGCTGCTTTTATGTACATTGCACATCATCATTTTGACGTTTTGTGTTTGTAGAAAGATGCAAAGAAGTTATACAAAAGGATTGTCCAACTCAAGCCGAAAAATCCTACTGAACAGAACACTACACATGTCAGGGGAAATCTTGCCGATAAATATAAAAAGGAATTGGAAGAATTGGAAGAAAATGTTAGAATTGAACAGTCACGGGTTCCATCGACAGGAGAGGTAAGGTATCATAATAATCACTTTTTTGAAGCTGTTGCAGCAGATTCCATCACAAACTTCTTTGGCCAAACACCATCACGCTAACATTATTTCTCCTTTTTTTTGGGTGGATGTGATTATTTAGCTCCTGAATTAAACTTATTCTGTCTTGGCTCTCTTTATGTTCTTTTGTAACTTAGGATCAGCTTGTTGTAATGAAGTCGATGCTTCAATGTAGCAACGGAAGATTGAACAAATATCACTACAAATTGTCAATCACAAAGCCTTAGAAAATGCTATAATCTCATACGTGCAACAAAGACACTAATAACGGAAATCAATATTATTCATTAGACACACAAAAGAGGCTTAGTGAGAAAGTGTATGCTTCACTTCGTTCAATCTTTAGAAATTGCTTAATCTTTATTGAGAAATGTGGGGCCTGCCAGACCCTAATGGCTAGCTGGACTAGCTGTTGGGGGCTGGCCATTGTGGTCACGTACTAGGGCCGAATGGCCCTGGCCCTTGCACCGGGCTTAATGACCCTAGTTTACATAAATAAACTAAAAAAATAAAATAAAATTACATTTAAAAAAGAAAATACATTCTTTTAACACCCGCTAAATTGATGGTACTATGATCAAAAGTTTGCTAACCAAAAACTAAAATCGTGGAGTGGGTAGTGACTTGGTGAAGACATCTACAAGATGATATTCAGATCTGTCAATGTGTAGTGACAAATTGCCTTCACAAACGTAATAACAATTCATCTCGATATGCTTGGTCTGCTCATGAAATGTATGGTTGTTGGCTATATACATAGAACTCTTATTGTTGCAGCACATGATTGTAGTGGTTTCCAATGTCACTCCCAAGTCTTCTAGTAGCCGGCAGTAGTCGTCTTAGCCATGTCAATTGAGTGGTGTTGTTGGCCATTACACGATACTTAGTTTCAGTGGAAGAAAGAGACACCTTTTATTGTTTCTTGCATTTTCAATATATGAGAGAGTTGTCAAGAAAAATGCAATAACCTCTAGTGGAGTGCTTGTCATTTATATCATCACCCCAATCATCATCACTATATGCATTTAATTAAAATAAAGATTAAGATGATAGAAATACTCTCTTAGTTGCAGTTTATCGAATATATCGAACAATCCTCATGATTGCACTCGTATGTACATATGTGGGTACATGTTGGAACTCACTTACAGTGTGAATTGATATCAGGATGGGTGATTATGAGATAAGTGAGTGCTCCAATCATCTGTCTATAAGGAGTAGGATTACTCAACGACTCTCCATCAACAAGTCGCATTTTCTGATTGATGATCTAAGGTGTCTTAACAACTTTCTTATAAATAGGGTTATGTCAATGTAACAAGTAGTAAAACCATGCAATGTTATGAATTCAATTATTTTATCAAACAAAACCTTCGAGGCTTGTTTGCGTCCATACAAAGCTCTTTTTAGGCATAAAACTTGATCACTAGGGATATCAAGACCACGAGGAGGTTTCATATATACCTCTTCCTTCAACCAACCATTCAAAAACGCATTCTTAACATCTAATTCATAAATATTCCAATGATGAATAGCACAAACAACTATAAGAGTTCTCACGGTTGTCATCCTAGCAATAGGAGTAAAGATTTTTTCATAATTTATTCCATATTCTTATTAATAGCGTTTGACAATTAATCAAGCTTTATAATGATCTAGAGAATCATCACCATTAGTATTAATCTTATAGACCCACCTACAACCTATAGTTTTCTTGTTTTGCGGTCTAGGAAGAATGTCCTAAGTTTGGGCTTTATATAGAGCATCTAATTCTTCATTTATAGCGTGAATCGAGACTTGTGATGCCTGAGCTTCTTTAAAAATTCTAGGTTCCTTTATGGTTAAAATGGTTGTGAAAAAGCTTTATGCCTAGTTGAAAAACTATCATAGGAAACAAATCGTTCTGGACATCTAGAGTCACGATGAGATCTTCTAGGCATGGATGGTGTGATATTAGAAGTTCTCTTTCAATAATATTGTTCAAAAGGAACGACAAAATATCTTCGAGACGTGTGTTCATATGGATCATTTTCTATATTTATCACATCATTCCCTAAAATATCATTCCATAGATTTGACATCATCTATGCTTTTAAATATGTATTTATTTTCGAAAATTTTGACATCTCTAGATACATAGAGCTTGTCATTTTTAAAATCATAATACCTATATCCTTTCTTATTTATCACGTATCTTAAAAATACACATTCAATGGCACGAGGAGATAATTTATCATCTTTATCAGGGTAAACAAAACATCTACATCCAAAAATTCTTAGTTTAGAATAGTTAAGAGGAAGTTTAAAGAGTTTTTCTACAAGATACATGCTTTGTAAAACTAAAGAGGGCATATGATTAATTAAATAAATAGTAGTCATAATAGCTTCTGCCCAAAAAATCTAGACAGAAGTAAGGTTCTAATAGTTTTCAGAATATTACGATGTTTTCATTCTTAAATTCTATTTTATTGGGGAGTCTTAGTGTAAGAAGTTTAATGAATAATTCCAAACTTGTCAAGATAGTTTTTAAATTATTTAGACATAAACTCTCCTCCTGAATCAGTTCTAACTTCTAAGGGTCTTAATTTCAGAGCTAAATTGATTTTTATAAGATTATGAAAAATAACAAATTTTTAAAAGACATCATATTTGACTTTCAAAAGATACACTCATGTATACCTAGTAAAATCATCTATAAAGTTGACATAGTAGGAAATTCCTCCTTTAGATAAAATGGGTGCGGGCTTTATAAGATTACCTAGTAACATCTATTTTGTTTAAAAAAGGAAGATGTATTTTACCAAAAACACAATCTTTGCAAGATTTTTTTTAATATTCTTTATTTCAAGAAGGCATTGATACAATTTTTGAACATTAAGATGTCTTAATCTCTTATGCCAAAGAAGTGCATCACTAGACAAAATATTTACACATCTTATGCTATTTAAATAGTTCATGGCATAAAATTCGCCCTTTCTATGGCTATGCCCAATTACCTTCTTCGAAAGACAATATTGTACAATGCATCTAGTGGAAAAAAGGTTATAACACAACCATTATGTGAAATTTGAGATAGTGAAAGTAAGATTGATTTTGAAAATTTCAAAATTTCTGCTTTGCAAGTCACCAGTTTAATCAATATTTTATAAACAAAGATAGGGGCTTTCTAATACAACAATAACAACAACTAAGCCTTTTCCCATACTAGACGGGGTCAACTACATGGTTTCTTTGTTTCCACAGATCCCTATCGTGTGCCATGTTAGCAGTTAACTCACAATAAGCTAGATCATTCTTTATTACTTCTTTCCAACACTTTTGTGATCGTCCTCTATACTTTCCATATTTAGTTTTTCTAACCTCCTTAAAGGTTCTTCTTTTGATCTTCTTTCTATATGTCCAAACCATCTTAAATGATATTCTCTCATTTTATCCTCTATTGGTGCCACTCCTAATTTGTTTCTAATAACCTCATTATGTATACGGTCTTTTCTTGTATGACCACTCATCCATCTCAACATCTTCATTTCTGTCACAGACATCTTTATGATTAACTGCCCAACACTCATAACCATAAAACATGGCAAGCCTAATTGTTGCTCTATAATATTTACCTTTTAATTTTAATGGTATCTTCTTATCACAAAGAATATCTGATGCTCCTCTCCATTTTAACCAACCAGCATTAATTCTATGTGTAACATCTCCATAAATTCTTCCATCACTTTGAAAAATTGACCCTAGGTATTTAAAACTTTCTTTTTGGGGGATGAAATGTGTGCCAATTTTAATTTCTATGTCCTCTGAAGTAACCAAACGATCAAACTTACATTTCATATATTTTGTCTTTGTTCTACTAAGTCGGAGGCCTTTGCTTTCTAATGTTTCTCTCCATAGTTCCAATTTTCTATTAACTTTTTCCTTAGACTCCTCCACTAATACAATGTCATCTGCAAATAACATACACCAAGGTACTTCATCTTGAATATGTTTTGTTAACTCATTCATCACGATTATAAATAAGTATGGACTTAAAGTTGATCCTTGATGTAATCCAATATTAACTTCAAAGAAGTTTGTCGTTCCTTCATGAGTCCTCACACATATTTTTGCACCATCATACATGTCTCTTATAAGGTTAATATATGTCAATGGGATACCTCTTTTTTCCAAAGTTCTCCAAAGAGCCTCCCTCGGTACCCTATCATAAGCCTTTTCTAGATCAATAAATATCATGTGAAGGTCTTTCTTTTTCACTCTAAAATGTTTCATAAGACGTCTCAAAAGGTGAATCGCTTCAATAGTAGATCTGCCTGGCATGAATCTAAATTGGTTCTTTGTTGTACTTGATACTTGTCTTAACCTACGTTCGATAATTTTTTCCCGTAATTTCATAGTATGACTCATTAACTTGATACCTCGATAATTCGCACAATTTTGAATGTCTCTCTTGTTCTTATATATGGGTATAAGTGTACTTGCTCTCCATTCCTCGGACATCTTTTGGTTTTTTCATATTTCATTAAATAGTCTTGTGAGCTAAGTGATTCTTATTTCTCCTAGTATTTTCCAAACGTCTATAGGAATATTATATGGTCCTACCGATTTACCACCCTTCATATGTTTAAGAGCCTCTTTGACTTCATTCTTTTGAATACGTCGGTAGAAATTGTGGTTTATATACTTTTATGATTTGGCTAACTCTCCTAAGCTAATACTAACATCTTTATTTTCATTAAAAAGATTATAAAAATAGTTTTTCCATCTATTTCTTATATCATCATTTGCCACTAGAATTTTTTCATCCTCGTCTTTTATGCATCTAACATAATTAAGATCTTTAGTTTTCTTATCTCTAGCCCTAGCTATCCTAAAAATATCTCTTTCACCCTCTTTTGAGTTGAGTTTTTTATATAAGTCCTCCCAAATTTTAGCTTTTGTTTCACTCACGGCCTTTTTCGCTTCCTTCTTTGCTTTCTTATAAGCCTCTAAAGTTTCACTAGTTTTCTTAGCATAATGTAATTTGTAACATGCCCTCTTTGCTTTGATTTTATTTTATACTGCTTCACTCCACCACCAAGCTTCTTTTTGTGCTGGTACACCTCCCTTAGATACCCCTAAGACATCTTTCGCCACTTTCCAAATATGTATAGCCATATTGTTCCACATATCACAGGGTGTACCAACATAATTCCAAACATCTCCTTGAAGGACTTTCTGTTTAAATATATCTTCTTTCTCGCTTTTGAGGTTCCACCATTTAGTCCGAATAGCTCGATGCATTGTCTATTTTTTTATTTGTAAATCCATAACTAAAAGTCGATGTTGGGTGGTTAAGCTTTCTCTTGGAATTACCTTGCAATTTTTACGACACGCTCTATCTTTTTTTCTACAAATAAAGTAATCAATTTGTGTTTGTGATAAGCCACTCTTATAAGTAATTAAATGTTCATCTTGTTTTTTGAAGATTGTATTGACTATAAAGAGATCAAATGCCATAGCAAAATTTAAAATCTCCCTACCTTCCTCATTTATATCCCCAAAACCAAAGTTTCTATGAATCCCTTGATATCCTATTGACTCTTTACCGACATGTTCATTTAAGTCTCCTCCTAAACAAATCATCTCCCTTTGTGGAATCTTTTCAATCACCTTATCTAACTCTTCCCAAAAAGTTGTCTTTATACTATCTTCTAGTCCTACTTGGGGTGCGTAAGCACAAACTATATTCAAAACCTCTGCTCCTAACACTAATTTCAACGTCATGATTCGGTCACCATATTGTTGTATGTCTACTACACTATCCTTTAAATCTTTATTTATGATAATATCAACTCCATTTCGAGCCTTTTCTTTACCTGAGTACCATAATTTAAAACCTTTATCCTCTATCTCCTTTGCTTGTTCTCTAACCCATTTTGTCTCGTGTAAACATAGAATATGAATTTTTCTTCGAATCATAGTATCTACCACCTCCATTAGCTTACCCGATAATGTTCCGATATTTCAAGAAGCAATACGAATCTTATTATCTAGGACTAGCTTCTTTACCCCCACATCTGTCCATAATCAAAATGCGGAGACCCTCTCTGAAAATTTTTCACTACATTCGGGCGGCAATGTAGTGGGACTAACTTCTTTACCTGCACCCGTCCATGATGTGGGAACCCTCTTTGCAATTGATTCACTACATTCGGCTGAAAATGTAGTGGCCCTTGCTTACTTATTACTGCATTCGAGCTCTGCAGCATGTCGTTAGGCTGAGATGCCCCAAAGCAATGCTCATAATTTTTGTAATCCATGTTATAAAAGTCCGACGAAGTTTTACGCTGGCTGTCGGAAGCCTAACACAACCCTCCTCCTTTATCCGGGCTTGGGATCGGCAATGCATGGGTGATATCCCTTAAAATTTTTTCATTCCATATCATATCGAAGGAGACACCCGAATCAAGAAGCCATGAAGTCATACCTTGAGTTTTTTTTAGTGATGATTACTTATCGTGTAATCCCATCCTATGAGAAACATCACTTTGAATATGAGATTTTTTAAAGTATTCTCATGTTTCTCTAGCATTCGTGAAATCGGTCAAGGCGTCCCTAGTGTGTTCATTCACATTGTTCATGAGCACTCATAGGATTGTTGTATGACCTCCTTCGTATTCTTCGTTTTGCTCAAGTGTAGCATTAACAGAGGGTTCTACCTTCAAACCACTTATATAACCCCATAATTTTTCACAGATTGACCCATGTTTTGTAGTTTGAGGATGATAAATGAAAATTAAACCCTCCTTTCTTATCAAACAACAACAACAACAACAACTAAGCCTTTTCCCATACTAGACGGGGTCGGCTACATGGATTCTTTGTTTCCACACATCCCTATCGTGTGCCATGTTAGCAATTAACTCCCAATAAGCTAGATCATTCTTTATTGTTTCTTTCCAACACTTTTTTGGTAAAACTTTCCTTTTGGGGAATGCAATGTGTGCCAATTTTAATTTCTATGTCCTCTGAAGTAACCAAATGATCAAACTTACATTCCATATATTTTGTCTTTGTTCTACTAAGTCGGAGGCCTTTGCTTTCTAATGTTTCTTTCCATAGTTCCAATTTTCTATTAACTTTTTCCTTAGACACCTCCACTAATACAATGTCATCAGCAAATAACATACACCAAGGTACTTCATCTTGAATATGTTTTGTTAACTCATCCATCACCATTATAAATAAGTATGGACTTAAAGTTGATCCTTGATGTAACCCAATATTAACTTCAAAGAAGTCTGTCGTTCCTTCATGAGTCCTCACACATGTTTTTGCACCATCATACATGTCTCTTATAAGGTTAATATATGTCAAGGAGATACCTCTT
Organism: Brasenia schreberi; assembly: GCA_036023115.1. Taxonomy (NCBI): domain Eukaryota; kingdom Viridiplantae; phylum Streptophyta; class Magnoliopsida; order Nymphaeales; family Cabombaceae; genus Brasenia; species Brasenia schreberi. Next base: position 17,060,380 of record JAYKKT010000085.1, on the reverse strand, counting down.
TTTTCTAAAGTTCTCCAAAGAACCTCCCTCGGTACCCTATCATAAGCTTTTTCTAGATCAATAAATATCATGTGTTCTTTTTTGCTCTAAAATGTTCCATAAGACGTCTCAAAAGGTGAATCGCTTCAATAGTAGATCTGTCTGGCATGAATCTAAATTGGTTCTTTGTTGTACTTGATACTTGTCTTAACCTACGTTTGATAATTATTTCCCATAATTTCATAGTATGACTCATTAACTTGATACCTCGATAATTCGCACAATTTTGAATGTCTCCCTTGTTCTTATATATGGGTATAAATGTACTTGCTCTCCATTCTTCGGGCATCTTTTGGTTTTTCCATATTTCATTAAATAGTCTTGTGAGCTAAGTGATTCTGATTTCTCCTACTATTTTCCAAACTTCTATAGGAATATTATATGGTCCTACCGATTTACCACTCTTCATATGTTTAAGAGCCTCTTTAACTTCATTCTTTTGAATATGTCGGTAGAAATTGTCGTTTATATACTTTTGTGACTTGGCTAAATCTCCTAAACTAATACTAACATCTTTATTTTCATTAAAAAGATCGTAAAAATAGTTTTTCCATCTATTTCTTATATCATCATTTGCCACTAGAATTTTTTCATCCTCGTCTTTTATGCATCTAACATAATTAAGATCTTTAGTTTTCTTATCTCTAGCCCTAGCTATCCTAAAAATATCTCTTTCACCCTCCTTTGAGTTGAGTTTTTTATATAAGTCCTCCCAAATCTTAGCTTTTGCTTCACTAATGGCCTTTTTTGCTTCCTTCTTTGCTTTCTTATAAGCTTCTAAAGTTTCACTAGTTTTCTTAGCATAATGTAATTTGTAACATGCCCTCTTTGCCTTGATTTTATTTTGTACTACTTCACTCCACCACCAAGCTTCTTTTTGTGCCGGTACACCTCCCTTAGATACCCCCAACACATCTTTCGCCACTTTCCTAATATGTATAGCCATATTGTTCCACATATCAGAGGGTGTACCAACATAATTCCAAACATCTCCTTGAAGGACTTTCTGTTTAAATATATCTTCTTTCTCGTTTTGAGGTTCCACCATTTAGTCCGAATAGCTCGATGCATTGTTCATTTTTTTATTTGTAAATCCATAACTAAAAGTCGATGTTGGGTGGTTAAGCTTTCTCTTGGAATTACCTTACAATCTTTACAACACGCTCTATCTTTTTTTCTACAAATAAAGTAATCAATTTGTGTTTGTGATAAGCCACTCTTATAAGTAATTAAATGTTCATCTCGTTTTTTGAAGATTGTATTGACTATAAAGAGATCAAATGCCATAGCAAAATCTAAAATCTTCCTACCTTTCTCATTTATATCCCCAAAACCAAAGTTTCCATGAATCCCTTGATATCCTAATGCCTCTTTACCGATATGTTCATTTAAATCTCCTCCTAAACAAATCATCTCCTTTGGTGGAATCTTTTGAAACACCTTATCTAACTCTTCCCAAAAAACTATCTTTATACTATCTTCTAGTCCTACTTGGGGTGCGTAAGCACAAACTATATTCAAAACCTCTGCTCCTAATACTAATTTCAACGTCATGATTCGGTCACCATATCATTGTATGTCTACTACACTCTCCTTTAAATCTTTATTTATGATAATACCAACTCCATTTCGAGCCTTTTCTTTACCCGAATACCATAATTTAAAACCTGTATCCTCTATCTCCTTTGCTTTTTCTCCAACCCATTTTGTCTCTTGTAAACATAGAATATGAATCTTTCTCTAAATCATAGTATCTACCACCTCCATTAGCTTACCGGATAATGTTCCGATATTCCAAGAACCAATACGAATCTTATTATCTAGGACTAGCTTCCTTATCCCCGCATCCGTCCATAATCAAAATGCGGAGACCCTCTCTGAAAAATTTTCACTACATTTGGGCGGTAATGTAGCGTGACTAACTTCTTTACCCACACCCGTCCATGATGTGGGAACCCTTTCTGCAATTGATTCACTATATTCAGGCGAAAATGTAGTGGCCCTTGCTTACTTCTTACTGCATTCGGGCTCTGCAGTACGTCACTAGGCTGGGATGCCCCAAAACAATGCTCATAATTTTTGTAATCCATGTTATAAAAATCCGACGAAGTTTTACGTTGGTTGTCGGAAGCCTAACAGAACCCTCCTCTTTTATCCGGGCTTGGGACCGGCAATGTAAGGGTGATCCTTACATGGGCAGAGTTAAACCCTCCTTTCTTATCCATGGAGAAAATAAATATAAAGAGGTAAACTTACAATAAAGCCAAGAACATGATCGACACACTTTTCAAAACGATGAACAATGTTTTCATGATCGAGAATGACTCAGATATCATGTAATGAAGTCGATGCTTCAATGTAGTAGCAAAAGATTAAGCAAATATCACCACAAATTGTAGTCGTCGGAGGCTAGTCCAATGGCTACTAGCCGTTGTGGTCACGCACCAAGGCCACTCGGCCCTGGTTTACATAAATAAACTAAAAAAATAAAATAAAATTACATTTAAAAAGGAAAAATACGTTCTTTTAACACTTGTTGCCGAAAGTTATTTGCCAGATTTGCTAGTTATTGAATGCCTTAGGTTTACATTGCTCCTCCCTACCCTAGTCACATAATAGGGAACACAGCTGGAAACCTAGAGCTGGAACTAAAATTTCCAAAACGATATATGATGAAACTACCATGTTCTTTTGTGGTCTCCACGTGTTGGTAGGGAACTAGGTGAAGGCAATACATAACGGGTCCTAGTGTGTTTGTAGACTGTTACAGATCAAAATGGTTTAATGTGATTCACTTACATTAGTCAAAATATTAGAAGACTGTACGGTACATTGCTTTGACCATCTGCCATGTCACAGATTTACTATTAAGTATTTAAAACTACAGGCCCTAGATCTTCGCTTGGTACATTCTCCTCACAAAAAGTACCTCTCCTTGATTTCACAGGAAATTCCTGCTGCCTTTGTTTACTTTAGATCCCGTTATGGTGCGGCTATTGCAAACCATATCCAACAATCAATCAATCCCACAGAGTGGATAACTGAGCAAGCTCCGGAGCCTGATGATGTTCACTGGCCATTCCTTTCAACATCATTCTTGCGAAGGTGGTTATCAAAGCTGGTGGTCATAGTAGCTTCCACTATTCTGACAATTCTCTTTCTTGTTCCTGTTGTATTTATACAAGGACTTGCCAATCTTGACCAACTAGAACTGCTGTTGCCCTTCCTGAAAAGTGTGTTAACTATGTGAGTACTTTCTCTCAGTCTTTCAAACTTTAGATTATCAATCGACCAGTGCATTTTTTGTTCTTCTTTTGTTTATATGGGATATATGATGATACTCCTCGCTCACATAACTCTGAAAGTAATGGATTGACCATCTCCTATGGCTTGAATTGGAAAGAAGTTCCTTCCAGTAGCTAAGTGGTTTGCCTTTATTAATGTTTTGACAGATATGCCCAAATTCCCTTACACAATATAGATAATACTCGATACTCAATATGTTGTACACACACAAAAGAGAAAAAAACAGCGATGTATAAATGCGCTACTTCTATGTGAGCATGATAGTCAAGGAACTTTGCCTTAACAACTTCTTTTCCTGTAAAAACAGCCATAGTCCTTGAAGACAATGATTGAGAGTGTTGGACAACCACACAATTCGATGCGAAAGCACATACACAATCACAATGGGTTCCCAAAGAATGTAAAATAAGAGAAGAAAGAAAGATAGAAGGATTTACATGGTTCAGCAAGAGATGCCTACTCCACGGGCAAGACCAGACCAGGAAGAATATTTCCACTTATGATGAAAGAAAAGTGGCCTACAATCAATCAATCCACTCTCACAATGTCACGAGAACTCATCACCCCAACTCCCATGCAACATCTCTTTATAGTCCCTCTCCCAAAATAAAGGCAAGAGGCATGCACCTATAAAAGAAAGTTCCCCAATAGCCCGTGCCCTCCACGACCAACAAAGATCTCTTATTTTTGTGTCCAATTCGTGTGTCACTATGAGCTTTTCATTTCAGGTCATTTTCATGTCAATACAAATTCAAACCACATCAGCAGAGACGGCACTTCCTGGTGCTCTCTTTGACTCAATGGTAAATGAGAGCCTGTGTATTTGTTTTTTGCACTATGCATCTTTGGACTGGCTACTTGATAATTACGTGTTGTTGGATCTCTTGATGAAAATTCACTAGCATGCTTTCTTCTGGATCTGATTGGTCTCTCATTGCTTCCATAGTTAACGTATATTTCTCATGTTTATGCACAATTCTCTCGGAAACTGGAATGAATGAGTTGAGTATTGGCTACCTTTTGCAGAGCTGTTGTGAGTCAGGTGATTACAGGGTATCTTCCTAGCCTTATACTTCAGATGTTTTTGTCAATTATACCACCCATCATGAAGCTATTCTCTGCTATGCAAGGATATATATCTTACAGTCAGATAGAAAAAAGTGCGTGCAGCAAAGTACTATGGTTCACCATATGGAATATTTTCTTCGCAAATGTGCTATCTGGATCTGTTGCTAGCCAACTTAATGTTTTTATTGATCCAAAATATATTCCCATGAGGCTTGCAATTGCAGTTCCAGCACAGGTGGGAACAGCACTGTGGTAACCTCAGCACTACAGAATCTAATTGATTGTGAATCATGAGCAGAACTTCATTGTTTTCATGCTCTGCATTTATCTTATTTCATCAGTATAAATATGGACGTTGTGGCTGATGCTAACTAGTTTTTTGATGAATTACGTTGACCAATTGAAGTGAAAATGAAAGGATCCTACCAGACCTGTCTCATAAGGAATTTGCCTAAAATTTCCCTGTATGATGTGCTTTAGTTTGCAGAATGCAAGCTTAACTAAATATGAAATATGCAAAGTGTTCTTCTGAAAGTGTTACAGGATCATTCAAACATGATCACATGATATAATGCATTTTTATGCATGCACGATGACTTTTGTCATGTAGTTGGTTTGGAACTTCGCGTTGACCTAGTTTCAGTTTATGCGAGGTGACATTGCAACATGCATGTGTATAAAGTTCGCCAGACCATCTCTTGTTGTTCGTGTTTAATAATGGAAGCTCTTTTCTTTAGAGTTATCTCTAGTATATCTTTGGCATTTTTTATTCATGATGTCAGGCACAGCAAACCAGTCATTGCAATACTGTTTTTAAGAATAATACACATCTTGCATATTCAAATGTAAAAACTAACCATCTCCTCCTTTCCTCAACAGGAAATTGTGCCTCTCATTTGATGTAATAAAGTGGCTGTTTTAGTGTCCTGAAGGACATCTTTCCACTATGCAGGTTTTAGATAGTCTGCTAATTTATAAGTACTTTTGTAAAAGTTCAAAATTAATTAGTTCACTTTTGCAGTTTATGCTAATCAATGTTCAGTTGACTTGTTTGATCATGTCAGTGCCCTTTCTGTTCTTTTCCTTTTTTGAAATATTTACTCTTTGCTGATACCTGTGATAGTATTTACACCGTGCTTTGATTTCTCTCGACGTAATACTGCTGTTTTTCATATAGTAATTTCTACATGACAAATAAAGCATTTATTCATGTGAATTCTTTTCATTATGAACCAAGTTGGGTTTTGCCATAATGATTTCTACCTTACTCTATTGTTTGATTGTTTTATTCATGCTTCCAGGCATCCTTCTTTATATCCTATGTTGTGACATCTGGATGGACGGGTGTGTCAATGGAGCTTACACGCATTGTTCCTCTTCTTTCTGATTTTCTGAAAACGTACTGTTGCAAATGTATGAACAATGATTTCAGCGTGCCTTCCTTCCCTTATCACAAGGAGATCCCAAAGACTCTATTCTTTGGTCTTCTTGGAGTTGCCTACTTCTTCTTGGCTCCTCTAATTTTACCCTTTCTTTTGATCTACTATTGTCTTGGGTATATTGTCTACCGCAATCAGGTACCTTCTTGTTGCTACTAAGTGAACTGAATTTGTTGCTTCTGCAGGTTTCTTATCTTGTAGGCTTGTAATTCAGTCCAAGTGATTTCTTTGATAATGCATGACATAATTTCATATAACTAGTGTTATGATATGTTGTCTCCAGGGCCTACTCTATGTACAATCATGTTGGAAAACGTAGGTGGGCCAGCTGTTTTGAGCGAGTGTTGCCTGTCTCTTCCAACAGTTTCCATACTTTTATAGGACTATCATCGACCTAGATTTTGTATGAAAGCCTTCCTGACTTCATTCCTTTGAATGCCATGGCAGATATTGTGATTTTCATGATACACATCATATATCATAATGATTCAATGCACTGCATATTCATCTCCTATCACAAGATGCAATATGATTTTCACAAACTTGCTTATACAAGAAGTGGAAATAGAAAACTTAACACCAAAAGAAAGCATCTGTAGGTTATGAATCATCTATATATTTTCATACTTGAAGGAGTATTAAGTAGCCCATCTTCTTTGTAAATAATATACGTGCTTTTCACTTTTTTGATATTTTCCGTAGCATTTTGTCTTAAAGACACCAATAACTACGACTTTCCTGGCTAGGGGTCAGCTCGAAAACCCTTTGGTTTGGGTGGGTGATGAGCTTGATAGCCAGGGTTTGAAGTCAGTACGAGCTTGCCAATGCCAATCTTGCCAGTCATCAAAAAGAACATGTCAGAAATGGTCAGCTCTAAAATTGTTTATGTAACATGATCCTAATGAATAAATCTTTTGTGAACACCGCTTCTTCACATCTCTTTTTATCCTTCTCTTCTTTCTCTGTCTTCTATTTCTGCCTCTGGTAATCAACTCAAATCCCCAAGGTTTCAAGACTTCTGAAATTTGCAAGATTGGTTAGTCTGTGCTGGTAACTCTGCCCATGTAAGGGATCACCCTTGCATTGCCGGTCCCAAGCCCGGATAAAGGAGGAGGGTTGTGTTAGGCTTCCGACAGCCAGCGTAAAACTTCGTCGGATTTCTACAACATGGATTACAAAAATTATGAGCATTGCTTTGGGGCGTCCCCGCCTAGCGACGTGCTGCAGAGCCCGAATGCAGTAAGAAGTAAGCAAGGGCCACTACATTTTCGCCCGAATGTAGTGAATCAATTGCAGAGAGGGTTCCCACATCATGGACGGGTGTGGGTAAAGAAGTTAGTCCCGCTACATTGCCGCCCGAATGTAGTGAAAAATTTTCAGAGAGGGTCTCCGCATTTTGATTATGGACGGATGCGGGGGGTAAGGAAGCTAGTCCTAGATAATAAGATTCGTATTGGTTCTTGGAATATCGAAACATTATCGGGTAAGCTAATGGAGGTGGTAGATACTATGATTCGGAGAAAGATTCATATTCTATGTTTACAAGAGACAAAATGGGTTGGAGAAAAAGCAAAGGAGATAGAGGATACATGTTTTAAATTATGGTACTCAGGTAAAGAAAAGGCCCGAAACAGAGTTGGTATTATCATAAATAAAGATTTAAAGGAGAGTGTAGTAGACATACAACGATATGGTGACCGAATCATGACATTGAAATTAGTGTTAGGAGTAGAGGTTTTGAATATAGTTTGTGCTTACGCACCCCAAGTAGGACTAGAAGATAGTATAAAGACAGTTTTTTGGGAAGAGTTAGATAAGGTGTTTCAAAAGATTCCACAAAGGGAGATGATTTGTTTAGGAGGAGATTTAAATGGACATGTCGGTAAAGAGGCATTAGAATATCAAGGGATTCATGGAAACTTTGGTTATGGGGATATAAACGAGGAAGGTAGGGAGATTTTAAATTTTGCTATGTCATTTGATCTCTTTATAGTCAATACAATCTTAAAAAAACGAGATGAACATTTAATTACTTATAAGAGTGGCTTATCACAAACACAAATTGATTACTTTATTTGTAGAAAAAAAGATAGAGCGTGTTGTAAAGATTGTAAGGTAATTCCAGGAGAAAGCTTAACCACCCAACATCGACTTTTAGTTATGGATTTACAAATAAAAAAATGAACAATGCATCGAGCTATTCGGACTAAATGGTGGAACCTCAAAACGAGAAAGAAGATATATTTAAACAGAAAGTCCTTCAAGGAGATGTTTGGAATTATGTTGGTACACCCTCTGATATGTGGAACAATATGGCTATACATATTAGGAAAGTGGCGAAAGATGTGTTAGGGGTATCTAAGGGAGGTGTACCGGCACAAAAAGAAGCTTGGTGGTGGAGTGAAGTAGTACAAAACAAAATCAAGGCAAAGAGGGCATGTTACAAATTACATTATGCTAAGAAAACTAGTGAAACTTTAGAAGCTTATAAGAAAGCAAAGAAGGAAGCAAAAAAGGCCGTTAGTGAAGCAAAAGCTAAGATTTGGGAGGACTTATATAAAAAACTCAACTCAAAAGAGGGTGAAAGAGATATTTTTAGGATAGCTAGGGCTAGAGATAAGAAAACTAAAGATCTTAATTATGTTAGATGCATAAAAGACGAGGATGAAAAAATTCTAGTGGCAAATGATGATATAAGAAATAGATGGAAAAACTATTTTTATAATCTTTTTAATGAAAATAAAGATGTTAGTATTAGTTTAGGAGATTTAGCCAAGTCAGAAAAGTATATAAACCACAATTTCTACCGACGTATTCAAAAGAATGAAGTCAAAGAGGCTCTTAAACATATGAAGAGTGGTAAATCGGTAGGACCAAATAATATTCCTATAGAAGTTTGGAAAATACTAGGAGAAATAAGAATCACTTGGCTCACAAGACTATTTAATGAAATATGGAAAAACCAAAAGATGCCCGAGGAATGGAGAGCAAGTACACTTATACCCGTATATAAGAACAAGGGAGACATTCAAAATTGTGCGAATTATCGAGGTATCAAGTTAATGAGTCATACTATGAAATTATGGGAAAGAATTATCGAACGTAGGTTAAGACAAGTATCAAGTACAATAGAGAACCAATTTGGATTTATGCCAGGTAGATCTACTATTGAAGCGATTCACCTTTTGAGACGTTTTATGGAACATTTTAGAGCAAAAAAGAAAGACCTTCACATGATATTTATTGATCTAGAAAAAGCTTATGATAGGGTACCGAGGGAGGTTCTTTGGAGAACTTTGGAAAAAAGAGGTATCCCATTGACATATATTAACCTTATAAGAGACATGTATGATGGTGCAAAAACATGTGTGAGGACTCATGAAGGAACGATAGACTTCTTTGAAGTTAATATTGGGTTACATCAAGGATCAACTTTAAGTCCATACTTATTTATAATGGTGATGGATGAGTTAACAAAACATATTCAAGATGAAGTACCTTGGTGTATGTTATTTGCTGATGACATTGTATTAGTGGAGGAGTCTAAGGAAAAAGTTAATAGAAAATTGGAACTATGGAGAGAAACATTAGAAAACAAAGGCCTCCGACTTAGTAGAACAACAACAACAACTAAGCCTTTTCCCATACTAGACGGGGTCGGCTACATGGATTCTTTGTTTCCACAGATCTCTATCGTGTGCCATGTTAGCAGTTAACTCCCAATAAGCTAGATCATTCTTTATTGTTTCTTTCCAACACTTTTGTGGTCGTCCTCTACCTCTTTTAATACTTTCCAAATTTAGGTTTTCTAACCTTCTTAAAGGTTCTTCTTTTGATCTTCTTTCTATATGTCCAAACCATCTTAAACGATGTTCTCTCATTTTATCCTCTATTGGTGCCACTCCTAATTTGTTTCTAATAAGCTCATTATGTATACGGTCTTTTCTTGTATGACCACTCATCCATCTCAACATCTTCATTTCTGTCACAGACATCTTTTGTACATGTTGATGATTAACTGCCCAACACTCAGAACCATAAAACATGGCAGGCCTAACTGCTGCTCTATAATATTTACCTTTTAATTTTAATGGTATCTTCTTGTCACAAAGAATACCTGATGCTCCTCTCCATTTTAACCAACCAGCATTAATTCTATGTGTAACATCTCCATCAATTCTTCCATCACTTTGAAAAATTGACCCTAGGTATTTAAAACTTTCCTTTTGGGGAATGCAATGTGTGCCAATTTTAATTTCTATGTCCTCTGAAGTAGCCAAATGATCAAACTTACATTCCATATATTCTGTCTTTGTTACAAAGACAGAATATAAAATTTTTATGTTCTTTTAATCCTTCTTCCTCCTCGGACCTCCTCCTCTATAAAATTTTTGACTCCAGTAACTAGGTGGAAATTTTACTCTGTTTTCCTCGGCTTTGTCTTCTTATTTCAACAATAGATGCTACAACCCATCTCGTCTATCATGGCTTATTGAGATATTGTTGTCCAATATTTCAGTTTTAGTGTTTCCTTCAGTCGGAAATAACTGGACGACTTGGTATGGTTGAGAACATTTCATTGTTTACTTGTTGAAATGGTTTCACCTGAATCTACTTTGCTATGTCATGAGATGGTTCATCAACTTTAGGCAGCTGAGATTCTTCAGTGATAACACCACCTGGATGTCTGCATCTTCTTCTCAGTTTGACTGATGCAATAAAGCAACATCTTGGTGTGGTCCAACTGTTGTTGGGATGTGAATGTTGTCCACTAAATATGCTTGCTCGATGGTTATCTTTGCAATTGATGAACATGAATACCCTGATGAAAAATTCATGCACACCAAGGGAGAATCAGTTCATCTTCGACATCCCTCACCCTCAAAGCTCTCCACCTCTCCTCTCCTACCACCATGCCTGGTCCCACTGCAACAGGGTAATCTGGCTGAATCTGGATTTCATGTTGATGCTATAATCAGATGAAAAATTTTACAAGAAAAAATATTCTGCTGTTCTCAAGCGCAAGAAGTCAGATAGAAAATCATAAGTGGGAAGAATTTTTTTCTGCAGGCTGCACCACTAAACTGACCCTTAAATAGCAGTCTTCTGTGACACAGTATTCAGGCCTTTCTTACTCATCCAGGGCATATGTGAGATGACCCTTTTGCAGATCTATAGCTCTTATTGTTTCTGGACCTTGTCTATCTATAATTGGCTAACAAATTCTGCAATTATGCTTTGTGGAACGGAAAATTCTGACATGCATTGATGGTAAGGAAGGTCCGTGTGACACAGAAAATTTTGGGGGTTCACATGTTCATTGCTTGAAAAGAGTTTTCCCTGTTTTCTATGATTCTTTCAAGCTGTGTTGGTTAAACAATCAGTAATACATGGTTTATTGGCATACTAATTTTGGAGTTTTTAACTTGCAGCTATTAAATGTCTACATGCCAAAGTATGAAACTAGTGGCAAGTTTTGGCCTATCGTGCATAATTCTATGATATTTTCTTTGATATTGATGCAAGCGATTGGTATTGGAATATTTGCACTCAAGGGCATATCACTTGCTTCGAGTTTGATAATTCCACTTCCTGTGCTCACTCTTATATTTAATGCATACTGTAGAAAAAGGTTCCTACCCATGTTCGCCTCATATTCTGCGGAGGTACTTCTAAACTCTTGCTTTTATGTTTATAAGTGATTTGGTGGTTTTCTTGTAATCTAGCTTAGAATAATGATACAGCTGCATCTGTGTCATTGAGAGTGATTCGTAGCTCAAATCCTCATTGATGCTAATTGTAACATAACCTATGGAATGTGATATTTCATCTTTGACAACCGCAATGTTTAACTACATGATTGGTCGGCACCACTTTAGATTTGCCAAAACCAAAATTGGTACAAAGCCTTCTCCAACAATAAGTAGGGTTGGTACATGAATCCTCGCCTATGTGCTCCGTCTCTTGTCATGTTGACATTTAAGTTGGAAAAGTCAAAATCATGTTTTATTATTTCGTTAAAGTTAACAAGAAATTGAAACTATGCAGAGACATTAGAAAATAAAGACTTTCAACTTAGTAGATCAAAGATAAAATATATATATATAATGCAAGTTTTATCATTTAGGCATATTTGAAAGCTTCTCTTTATGATTTCTTAGCTGTAATGGCTTCTTGGTCTTTTTTCTTGAAGGTAGTGTTTTAATGTTGCCCAGTAACTTGACATCTTTTCTTTTGATAGAGCTTGATAAAGAAAGACCGGGAAATGCAGAATGACATATCAACTAGTGATTTTCTTGACAAACTTGTCACTTACTATCGCCATCCAGCATTGATGCCACTGGAGTACTCGGTGGATCACGGAAACAGAACTCCACTTCTTCGGGCAGAAGTCTAAAAGCCATAAGGGGCGTCTGACTATTCTCTAGTTCAAGGTTCGTGGCAGTCTTGGGGGATCCTTTGCAAAGGATATGATAAGTAAACTATTGGTATGTCGGGATTGAACTAAAGCTAAGCACGTAAATGTGCGCCCGTGTGTGCGCTTTCCATGTTATTTATTTTTCCAATTACATGGATTTGTAAAATGTGTATATTTCCTCATTATGAAATGACATTCTCCGGGGAAAATTAGGCCACCCTTTTTCTCGTCTCAGAAGATGTACTCTTGACCAAGTTTTCTGCAAGCAAGAATGATAAAAAAATGCTGAATTTCATGATTGTGGTTTTGATAATTCGTCATGGATGAGATACTAGAAATAAAAGGAAGAAGGTCTCTGAACCACTGCCATGCATGTGTACAGTTAAGACTTCGTTTTGTACTTCATTGCGCTCAATGTCATGCCATGGATGCTTTTATTTTGCCTTTCAGAAAATGGATGCTTTTATTTATAAGATTATACAATCGCATGGCAAGTTCAGGTCCAGTCGAATACTCTCAGATTGATTTCGTCCTAGAAAGTTTTCAAAGAACATAAGGGCAGTATCTCTTGTTTGCGTTAGGATGCGCATGCTCAAATGTGTTTGGTAATCATGAGTTTTCATTGTTTTGGCATTTGATGGAAACGATCTGCCAAACAAACATGTTATTTCCTTCTGTCTGTTCAAGGTTTCAGGCCGAAGCTTGTTCCTCTTATCTCATGACCTTTTCTATATTGTCAATTTATCATTCCTTTGACCAATATGCTGTTTTATATTATGTGTTTTGTCCTCCTTTGTCATTCTTGACGTGCTATCTGGGTGCTGTGATATCTTCAATTGACCTTGTCTCTGTCACTTTGTCATCCTTTACGGCAATATGCTGTATTTGCAGGCAAAGCTCACAAGCACGCACAGACAGCATATAGCAGATGACCTCCATAAGAGAAAAACTCTCTCTCTCTCTCTCTCTCTCACACACACACACACACACGTGTGTGTGTGTATATATATATATATATATATATATATATATATATATATATATATATATATATATATATATATATATATATATATAAAACTGTTTAAAATGGTTTGGATAAGTACAAAGATAACCAAATAAAGCTCTAATAAGGTGTGAGGAATTAGAAAATGAAAATATTAAAAAGAATAAGAGAAAGATCACAAACATTGAAATGAAATAATAAAGAATGATCAAACTTTTGTTGAGTTAACTATTAGTATGATATGTGATCAAGCTCCATGAAAACAAAACTACCAGATAGTATCTAACTTATAGATGTGTATGTACATATTCTAACAAACTCAGGATAACATGTAAATCACTTTTTACTCGATAAAATAATAATGGAGGATACTTTTGTTATAGTCATCAAGAGAAACCACATTGTTTCACATTTGAATAATTTGAAAATAAGAAAGTTAAAATTTCCTTATTTTTATGAATGAATTGCATCATCGGATATGAAGATTGCTTGCTTGTATTAGTTATTGAATGTGCAATTAATTAAGAGAGACCAAATGCATAAAATGTAAAGGAACAGACAATAAGGAATAGTCAAACCCTCTTCTGAGAAAAACCAGGTCCGTAGGAGTTGGAAGATCTGATGTCAATGCTCATTGAACATGAGACCAACCATACGATTATAAGTGCTCATCGGAATATGATGAAATGTTCCCATTTAACCATATTTAACTGTTCTCCATCATATGGGTCATTATTATAATTAGGGATGGCAATATTGCCCTAAATCATTGAGACTCTAGCCAATCAAAAGAGGCCCAAACAACTTTCCCCGAGTGTGATGCGAGTGAGAGATAAGAAGTACCCAACCCATAACCGATCCAATATATATATATATATATATATATATATATATATATATAGAGAGAGAGAGAGAGAGAGAGAGAGAAGGTGTATATGCTAGCATCTTAAGTAGTAGCATATTCAAACAAATATAAATCATCCATCTTTCATGATATAGTTGACATTTGAATTTATAAAGTAAAAAGTATATGTTTACTTTTTGTGGATACACTTTATTCATATGAATACTTTTGTTTTTGAAATTTCAAATCTCAACCCTCATCTTAATATATATATATATGAGAAAGAGAGAGATTGAATCCTGCCCACTATTAACCATGATAATAATAATATCCTTCATACTTTTTAAAAATCCTTTAAATAATCCTACCAAAAAGTAACGGTAGACATGAGTGATTAGGTGAGCAAGATGATTTTTTCTATATATAATATAAGATGTTGAACTATCAACCACCTACCCTTAAAAAATTTCAATTATTTGGATTAGATGTATAAGTGATTTAATTTTAATATGAAACACAATTTGAAAAACTTTATGAGATTTTGAGTTGGGTATGAGGCAGTATGTACCACATGGAGAAAGACCCGAACCCATACCCGACTCATCAGGTAATGACACGAGCCATAGCTATACCCACTCCATTGCCATCCCTACTAATAATTGTATTTAAGATTTTTGCCACAACAGCCAGTTAATTCTTTTTTTTTTTTTAGAATTTTTTATGCAAGGTTTGTCTCAGTAAATTCATGAGGATGATTTTATAAGAAATTCTGGTTTAGCAATTGCACATCCCAGCTACCAAACCGCTATTCTAAGTTAAGTTCATTGCTCGAATAAGATCGCTAAGGTTAACAACCTACACCTTCTATGGTTAAGACTAAAACCCAACTGAACAAAAAGCAATACCTCACTGGCAAGGGGGTTGACACGCAAGTTGAAGGCCATGGGTTGGACATGGGGTACCCAAGAATTCATTTGAGGTGAGTTGTACTTATATTTAAGGTGAAGCCTGCTTGTATTTTGGGTGAGGTTTATTTGTATTTCACGTTCGCATGACACTTATATTTGTTTATATATAATATAGTCGTAGACCCAAAAAACATTTAGATTTTGGGTGAGTTGCATGCCTCACCTCACCCTAAAATGGGTCCGCAGCTGCTTCAGCCTCTCAATTGTACAAATTTATAAAAAAGAAAGACAGGTTGAGAACCTAAATAAAGACCATTGTTAGAGATTAAACCCCAAAAGCAGAGATCCAGTCGATCAAGTAATAGGACAAGCCATGAGCGATCTCGTAAATGACATTGCTACATTCTGTTTGTTTTCTCGTCAATATAATTATCTTCCATTACAATCAACTACGATATATATAATTTTTCAATTTAAAAAATGATGTTCAAATATAGCCCAAACAATCGAGTACAACATATATAATATTTCAATTTCACTAATCTATCATCATCAAGTGTCAACCGATTGATTATTTCGTAGTATTGCTTATATATCTTTAATATGCCCAATAATAATGAGCATTGACCAATAGTCATGATAAAAGCTCTAAATGTAGACGTTGTTGTTACTATCTCAAGTATTACACTCATAAGTTGGTATAAGAGATTAAGCATTAAAAGTTAGTTTCAAAAAAGCAAAATTGAAAAATCTCAAATAAAATTACAATCATTCATTTACTTGTACATAGAATGATATATCATGATACCTAATTGGAGTAGGTTGAGAAGAATATAGCTGAGTGCTAGAATTTGATAAAATAACTCGATACGTCTTTTAGATATACCACTCAATGTATAACTGATGACTCTCGTACGGGTATAATGTTGCGACTTCAAGATGCTAAAGCTCAAAATAATATGAGTGTTGAGCTTTTTGTATTGCAAAATGTGACTTATATTGTATGTTATACGTGTGTGACTTAGTAAGCTTTTTTGCAGCGAGGTGTCTTAACTCCAAGCAAATAGATGAGTGCGATTTGGTACATAAGACTCCACAACATCTATGCATCGAATATATATGTGATATTTGAATAACTTATATACATTATAATATAGGTATTTTGCATAACTATATGATTGTCAATCAATCTCCATTAAACAAAATAAAACATAAGCATACATAACATCTGAATATAACATATGAATATGTAAGATTCAAAATACCTTATCTGCACTCATCAAGTCCAATTGCTTTATGGAAGACGCATCTCAAGCACGTCCCCTCAAGTGGGGATGTGCCATGGGTGGTATCGATAAACCCTCAAAATATCAAAATATGTTAATAAATAAATAAAAATTGAAAGAACAACATAAAAACAACAATATACACAATAAATCAACAAATCTACTTTGAACCGGCTCAAGAAATTACAAAACTCTTATTTTTCTCGTTTTATTTTCGGTTCTTGTAAAGTCAACGGTTTTGATAGATTTTAATCCATTTTTCGATAGAAATCATTGTACATCTCCTATATGACCAAAATAAAATGGAAAGTGAAGAATAGTTAGAGGAACTGCTGAAAATGATGTTGCAAGTCAGCTCATGCAGGAAGAGAGCTGAAAGGATATTTTCATAATTATTGAAAATATCAAAGGGTACTTCAAGAAAGATGAGAAATTTGGGTTGTGAGTATAATAAAAGGGTGTCAACGTATCAATCATGTAAAATATATCATATCAAGAATTAGAAAATGACAGTACCGATCACCTGCATAATGCCATTGGAATCATAAGGTGGAAAGTGGTTCCAAAGAAATTTAATGCTTAGAAAAGGACGAACAAAATCCAGCAAAGGATATTATTATCACCAAAATGGAGTGACAAACAATGAAGCCTTTCATTTCTTTACTCACCTCCTGGGCCTTCCTTTTTTGGCAATAGTCAGGTTTGGCATGTGCAAGTTAATAACCAAACCAATTCTCTCTCTCTCTCTCTCTCTCTCTCTTCTTATATATATATATATATATACTCACAACATTAATGTTCAAATCTATTCAAAAATCTTAATCATTTTATCAGCAAAATTGTTACTAAATTTTAAATTTTAAGTGTGAAAAATGTATTGTTCAGTAAATGTCTTTTAAATTTAAATTTCTATTATAGATGAAAAAGTTTAAGTGGATGAAAGTGTTTATGAATTGTTTTGTCCCTTCATATATATATATATATATATAAAGAAATATAAAAAAGCACCATTACATGCTTGTTTATTTTTATATATTTAAGTTTTTAGATTAAAGAAATAAATGATTGAGATCTACGAGTAAAAACTAACTATTACTTTTTAATCAAGTACAACCAGACCTGACCCAATTCGCCCCGTCTAGGCAAGATCCTGTGCCAGTGTAGTTTGAATAAGATAGAAAATTTATGTTGGATAAAATCACCAATTAGATGGGTTTAAGTTTCCATGGCCTTCACTCTAGCAACTGAAGTGGCTTATTTTCACATCTTATTTTGTTGACATTGATCACTATATCAATGTTTCAGATATGGACCACATAGGACCTAGACATGGATCTAGTACTGGTATCTCTAATTCAGACCCAATTAAAGACAAAGGGACTTGTATGTATAACCGAAGGCATGCTAAGAATAGGGCTGACGAATGAGCCGAATGAATGGATCGGCCCTTGCTATTTTACTCGGCTCATTTCTTATACAAATGAGCCAAACAACCCTCGCAGACGGCTCATTATCCTTCTATGAGCAAACTCCAATTCTAGAGAATGATTTCAATCCATTGATGGCTTATGAAAATATTAAATGGCATGACTATTCATTTACGTTGTTTACCGTGCTCCTATAAAGTAGGAATATGAAAAATAAGAAAAAAATGTTCGATCTTTTTTATATAAAGAAATATAAGTATTTTATAAATATGAAATACGAATGTATTATGCTCAAAATAATACAAGTGCACATCACTCAAAAGAAAACATGAGTTTGTCAGGATTTTGAAGCATGGTTTAGGCAAACAATTGAAAACAATATCATTTAACGAGCTTTTACGAGCCAAACCAAGCTGAACATACCATGCCCTTGCTCGGAGCCGAAAACGAGTCAAACTGAGTCGAACTAGAGCAACTTGGTTTGCATTGGCCTTAGCTAAGAAGCATTTGTAGAGTGAAAGTCAATTAGAAACGAGAGAACATCTCTTTTGGAAGAAGGAAAGTTTGTTAATTCGGACCGGTTATGAATGGATCGTCTGTGTCATCCTTGGTGTTCTTGACCCAAGAAAAATAGAACGAACAGGTAGCCGGTGAAATAATGTCTAAAGCCATACACATATAATATTAACATTAATATATTGATAAATAGTTTTATAGAGAGATAGTGATCAGTTCTCATTAAATTTTTTCAAACATCTTCACAATTCGATCAACATAATGGATGACAGATATTTTAACAAAAAAGTAATTTGTAATATTATAAAATTTTCACTCGTATTAATTAAATTATAAAAATATTTGAGTAGATTTAAATATTAAGGTATATATAGAGAACATGAATTGGATTGAGGTATATATATATATATATATATATATATATATATATATATAGAGAGAGAGAGAGAGAGAGAGAGAGAGAGAGAGAGAGAGAGTTTTGGAAGATGATTAAGCGAGAGCGCGTTTCATCACTGTAATTTCAAAGCCTAACTCCGATTTTGAAGGCCAACCTTTTCCTCCCGCTAATCGTTGGATTAGCGACCCTTTTTTCCCGGCGCCAATGTCTCTGCCTCTCTCACACACATATAGAGCTCGTTCAAAAGCTAGCGAACGGGTTGCTCGTTCTCGGGTGCAGAGAGGGCCCATTCCGACTGAGTGTGGACGCCGGAACCCCTCCTGCATCTCGCCTTTCACACGTCGTTTTAGCTGAATCGACGATACCATCATCGTTGTCTGGTTCGTGCTTTCATTTCTCTGCTCGTCTCTGCATTAAAGTAGTAATTATGGCTCGAATGCTATTTGCATTTGGAGTTTTGTCAAACGTAGTTGGTGTTTTTTCGTCTGAGCGCCAAGTTTGAGTGGTGAACGAACAAAAGAGACTTACATTGATATGTTTAGATTTTCTCTTCCGTTAGCTATCCGGATATTTTTGTTTTTTGAATTTTGGTTAAAGGAAAGGTTGAAGTTTTCATGCGAGTTTTGGATGGTGTCGTCTTGCAGCTTGTTTAAATTGTGGTTTGCCTCGAGTTGGAACTGATCCGCGGAACGGAATGAAAATTTTGATTTGTTGGCTCGTGTAGCATTGTGGGTCGTTCTTATTCTCCTCAGATCATGTGGTAATGCGTAAATAAAGGTAAGTTACGTTTGCGGAGCTTTTTGGAACTTCCATATTCCGATTGAAATTCATTTTGCTTGGTAGTGTTATTTGCCTCTATGATTTTACGAATGCTGTTGAATCATTTCTATCTTGATAACCATTTGTTGTGTTTCCATTTCTATTTGATCTATTGCAACGTGGAAGGAAAATGCATCTACGACGCCATTTATCAGTTGTATTGATGGTGAGGAAGATGGTGTTCATCCTGTCGGAAGCGTTGAAGTGATGCATAATCTTGTTCACTGTAGGCACCACTATATTCTCTCAAAAATAAGGATCCACAAAAGATGCTTGGAAATATAAGCGGTCCAGACTTATTTTTTGTTAGGTAGGATAATTTGGATAATTATATGTTTAGTTTATATTTCGCG
This sequence comes from Brasenia schreberi, assembly GCA_036023115.1. NCBI lineage: Eukaryota > Viridiplantae > Streptophyta > Magnoliopsida > Nymphaeales > Cabombaceae > Brasenia > Brasenia schreberi. Next base: position 17,040,554 of record JAYKKT010000085.1, on the reverse strand, counting down.
TAGTTTTGTGCCAAATCGTATTGAGAAATCGGCATAGTTTTCATGGGAAAGAGAACGTTTGTGATGGTTAAGGTGAGTTGTGGAAGATGCAAAGAACCTTCCTTTCCCCCCTATTCGGTTGATAAAATTGGTGTTGCATGATGCTGAGGTAGGCCTCTAAGTGTTGGAAGGAGCCAAATATAGCATGGTCTTGTTTTTTTGGATTTAAACACTAATGTGGCGCAAGATTGAGCTTGTTGGAGATTCAGAATCCATGTAGATAACCCAACTTAATGTGGGAAAAAGGCTGAGTCTTTATTGCGGTTAGCATGATAATGTGGTTTGGTTGTGGTCGAGTGGGTGAGATTGATCAATGTGGAAGGAATGTCATATCTTCACATGGATTTGCGGCATGGTTAAATCCTCAATCTAGGAGAGCACAAGCAGACAAAAATCGTTTGCCTATGCAGCTACTCAATCCAATTTTACGATGGTTCTAAGATGATCATTTCTGTGATTTATTAAGAGTGGCCTGTTTTCATCTTGCCATTCTGGTGGTGTGTTGTTTGAGCTTTTACTAATTGCAGGGGTTCCGATCTTTTCTGCTTCATGCTGCTTGTTGGTTGTCTCAAACGGTAAAGGTTTTTCTGTTAGTTCATACTGAGTGTTGATCTGTGGATGGCAGGTTCTGACGTGTCTAGATGCTTCAGAGGTCATAACCTTGTTCTCGTGATCAATAAGGTTGTCATACCATACCAGTGAATGCCCTACTAATAAATAAGGTCATTGAAAACCATATATCTACAATGGGTGGCTGTGTCTCAACAGCAAATAGGAAACCCAGAACTCGGAAGTACTTCATCAGACCCAGAACCTGCCACAGAAAAGTTGCTCCATCCCCTGATGTTCCCAAGGAATGTGAGAATGAAGCTATGAATCCTTTAGCAGATTTTGCTATTAATGAATTTGTACAGACGGATCTTGAGAAAGCTAAAAATGTTCATGGTAGAACAGAAGTTTCAAATTTGACTCTTCACTTAACTCAACTGCAGTGGGACACTGATCAGATTGATGCTAATGGTAATTTCCTATATTCATCATCTTTGTTGGTTCTTCTTTTTCTAGTTGTTACCCATTGTGGAACGGAATGTTTTCAATTGACTTCTGATTCATAAAATTTGTTTTGTTATCACTTTTTATACATATCATTGTGCTTCCTGCTTATGGATGTCAATGTTAAATAGATTGCTTATGTTCCCACCATTAAGACTCACACTTTGTAAAGGATTTTGATTTTGACCTGAGTGATGACTTTTTTTCTTGGAAATTTCTGGAGATATGATAACATGAGAGTTGACGCATGTATTGAATTTAGTATTTTTGAGTGCAAAATTCAAACAAGTAGCAATGAAATTGGCCTTCCTGGAAAGGGAAGTTCGGTAGCCTTTTCTCATCTAATTTTGTTTCCAGTGATACAAAAATATTATGATTGACCCCTTCATTCAGAAACAAAAGCTACTTAAATTTGTAATGCATGCTCTCTCAAGAAGTGTTCCCTACCATGTTTATTAGTTCGTAAGCTATCTTATATTTTCCATTATCCCATGTTTGCCCCATTGAGAAAGATTGCAAAAATGGAAAAGGTGTAAAAAACTCAAGGAATGATTGAAGTATGTGAATAAAATGTATGAATGATCAGATAGACTACTAAGCTGTTGATTTATAGAAAAGTCAAAAAATGTGGAAATCCGGTTTAATGAACCATAATATCTTTGACTTGTTCTATCAGGAAGCCAGAATATGAACAAACATTAACGAATTTAATAAGCTAATGATAACATAAATGAACGGATAGAATCTTTGTTCTATGTCCATTTCCAGTCTTGGACGACCTGAATGCATCATGATGAGAAATTTCATCTATTCAAACCAAATTTTTCTGTGCAGCATTGTAGCTGAATGATCATGTGTAAATACTATCGTATCATTGCGCAGAAACTTCTTTGACCTAGTATTTAATATATTTTCATTGTGTTGAAAAAGAAGGTCCGTCACACTATGTTACTGTCTGATAAACATATTTCTGTGGCTTTTGTCATATAAATAGTTATGAATTTCAGTTCACTTTCTTGTGCATATGTTAGTCAACAAGTTCTGCGTTATGTAGACTTCAAAGAAAACCTAATATATCTAGTATGTTGTTCTTTTCCATTTCCTGTATTGCCATCTTGTCAAACACAAGCTTTTTGTGCATAGATGATTTTCTTTCATTAAGTCCTGCACGTATATTATTAGATTGAATGCAACTGGGTGCTATCAGTAAAGAAAAAGATTGAGTGCATAAACCTACGAATCACTTTGCCTGCAGTTGTCTGCCAAGAGGAAGCATGGTTTGATTCTGTCAGCATTCTGGAGTCTGATAATGAGGAAGACTTCTGCAGTGTTTATGGAGGTTAGGGATACAACCTTTGATTTTACATAAATGAACCCATGCCTTGTTATTTCACTTACCTGATGCTTATATATTTTTCGTGTGCTGCAGACTGTTTCCCCAATTTGAGTGGTACTTCTGGGGCACAAATTCAGTACGAGAGTGCATCATGCTTCGTGGATGCCATGTGCAAGATTCAGGATTTGTCGGATGGAGCCCCAATCTCTTTTAAAGTTCTTAAAATGGATGGAGGAAAAATTGAATTCTTCAACAAAGATGAAGCCAAAGAATCTGATCGCTTCGTAACAGAGGAAGCCAAGGCTAGAGTTTCAGGAGCTGAGTTTATAATAAGAAGGAAAAGAACATTGGAAGATCCTTATGGAAGCTTTAACCTTGCAAAACAAGGTGCACTTAACTCTGAAGATACAAATCACAGTCTATCACTGAAACAGAGGCCAGTATCTTGCTTGCCAAGATTAGTCCCAACCGTCAGCTTCAATGACAAAACTCAACCATTAAGTCCAGGTGCACAGAAGAAAAAATCAGCATTTATTAGATTGTCTTTCAAAAGGCGGTCCACTGATGGAGATGAGGCAGCACAAATATGTAAGCCTATTAAGTTTTCATTTTGCATCATTTTCATTCTGTAAGTGCTTCCTCTGTTATAGATATGCCCGGATAAGATACTTAAATGTCCTGCAGTTCTGCCAAAATTCTGAGAAGATCTTTACAGTATTTTTTACATCTCTGCATTGCTATCACTTCATCAATTTGATTCTTACGTTTAGGGGTAGAAATACAATAACTTTGCATGTTCATTCAAGTTATAGTAAAAATATTATTTTTCTGTATAGGGTGCGCACTGAAACTGCACTTTTGGTTGCATATATTCTTGTTAGTACTGATAGGCAGTTAGGTGTCTGTTCTTCTACAGGAGACATTTTCCTTTACAAGTGTTAGGTTCCTAAATTCCTAATTCCATCATGAAGTAAGGTTAGCCATTCATTTGGTTGTTATGGACATGGTCTGTTCAAGCCAAAGAACAAGTAGGTGATGCCTGAAAATGCACACGAGAATCATTTTAATGTCCTGGCCTGGAGACATTGTATTGAGCATCTGTGCGCTGTTCTCTTTCATCCATGGATGTCTTTATGATGTTTCTTCCAAGGCATTGAGTTCAAGAACTTATTTTCTTAAAATGTAGCTTGGTGAACTTCTCCTGGGGATTTTCAATGTCGACTTAGTGGATAGTTCATCTTATCCATGGCACTGACTTCAACCATATTCCTCAGGTGCCTCAAAGAAATTCCTGTACCGGCCAAGAGCAGGACTTCAGATTCCTTGCTTGTCAGGGGAGAAAGGAAAGCAAGGAGGCTGGTCTTATGTTGAACCCTCTGTCTTTAAGCTTCGGAGTGACAACTATTTTAGGTTTGCATTTTTCTGATCATAGTTGAAAATCGTGTAGTAGCTGTGAAAAGTGATGTTCTGAGCTCTTTTTTTTTTCTCTACGTGGAATATTGAACTAATCAGAAAGTTATACTTCTATGATGCAGAGACAAGAAAAAGAATCCTGCTCCTAATTATGCACCATTTTACCCATTTGGGGTTGATCTGTACGTGTCCTCACATAAGATACATCACATTGCTCAGTATCTAGAGCTTCCTAATGTGAAACCTCATGAGGGAATGCCTTCCTTGCTCATTGTTAACATCCAGGTACCTTGTCTTATGGTTTATAGCTGATAGTTCTAGGAAATGAGAAGATGTTCTTTTTGGATTATAGGATTCAGTACTCTATTCTCAAATGCTTATGCTCATGCATCTTGGTTTCGCTTTTTCCATTGCAGCTTCCCACATACCCAGCTGCAATGTTCCTGGGTGACAGCGATGGTGAAGGGCTGAGCCTTGTATTGTACTTTAAAATATCGGACCGCTTTGATAAAGAAATTTCACCTCAATTCCAGGAGAGCATTAGGGTATAGTCACATTCTTTCACTTAATTCTCTTTCTGTTACTTAACTGCGTACAAACATGTAATTGACCATTTACTACTGACTTCCTCAACGTTGTGTTGTATTGTAATTTTATCTGGTTAGCCATGGGTCAAAGTGCCTTATGTCAGGTCCCAATGTTCTGAAGATTTACATCAAAGTTTTGAAAATGCCCTATTGTGCCACTTGGTCATCCTAGAAATAAGATACATAACATACTGTCATCATAAGACTTGCAAATATTGGAAAATTAAAAACTATAAGAAGTGTAAATGCTTGTATATATAATGTCATGTCAAGCTTGGTTGAACATAGGCCCTATGTATGTACAACTTATAATAGTCAAGCCGATGAATATTTTACCTGGTACAATAAATGATACTCACAAAATACCAAACTGTGGAAGATATTATTTGTCATTTTCAGACAAGGTATTGATGCACCCGAGCAAAAGATTGAAAAAAGTCAATTAAATAATCGACTCTCAGAGGTGCAATTTGTGGATCTTGCTCATAAATTCCTGCAGTCATACTAACACTTAAAAGTTGTTATCTCACTTCAGACGTTGGCTTGTATCTATTTTTAGTAGATTCAAATAGGGAGTGATTGCTTATTAAAAGGCTAACATAAAGTCAATTGGCATTTGCTTAAAACCTAAACGCTATCTTTATGAGAGATACAATATGTGCCAATATTAATTTCTATGTTATGGAAAAACTATGTTATGGAAAAATTGGTAGAGATGTTACATATAGAATTAATGCAAGTTGGTTAAAATATAGAGGTGCATTAAGTATTATGATTAAAGTTGGAAGGTAAATATTATAGAGCAGCAATTAGACTCATTATGTTTTATGTTTTTGAGTGATGCTTTTGAGTGTTGAGCAGTTAATCATCAATATATACAAAAGATGTCCGGAGAAAAATCGAAGATGCTGAGATGGATGTGTGGTCATACAAGAAAAATACCGTATATATAATTAGGTTATTAGAAATATATTGGAAGTAGCTCCAATTGGTGATAAAATGTGAGAAAGTCGTTTAAGATGGTTTGGTCATATAGAAAGATATCAAAGGAAACTCCGGTAAGAAGGTATGAGAAATTATATGGTGAAAATGTTAAAAGAAGAGGAAAAAGGCCATAAAATTATTGGAACACAATAATAAAGAATGATCTAGCTTATGTTGAGTTAACTCTTAGTATGACACATGATTGAGCTCTATGGAAACAACAATCCATGTAGCCAACCCCCTCTAGTATGGGAAAAGCCTTAGTTGTTGTCATTGTTGATTCTAACTGTTAATTAGCATAATCGACACACCTATGATCTATTGGTATTATGAAATCAGTAACTGCTTGTATTTTACACTTACTCAGAGATTAAATATTCTTGAATTTTCAACAATACAATTTCTTAGGCACATGTAAAGAACTTATGCCAATGAAGTTCTGACTGTAATATAAGTATAGCGTACTGTTTTCTTATATGTTGCCTCTTCCTGTATCCTTACAGAGAATCCATAGTTTGCCATTATACTTCTGTGACATACAATAAGTTCATAATTTGTTTGCTTCATCATAATTGACATGTGATGGCTTGAAGCATGAATATACATGCTTGATTTCTTTATTCATTTATTTCCCAGCTTGCATTGATAATAATAGTACGGTGACTTTTTCTTTCTTTAACTGGGTGCAGAGACTGATAGATGATGACACTGAAAAGGTTAAAGGCTTTAAAGGAGAGTCTCAGGTTTCCTTCAGAGAACGCCTGAAGATCATGGCCAGAGCAGTAAATCCAGATGACCTTCACTTGAGTTCTGCTGAGAAGAAGCTTGTGAGTGCTTATAATGAAAAACCAGTGCTTTCACGCCCTCAGCACGCTTTCTACAAGGTAACATATTGCACTAGTTGTGTATATGATTTCTATCCTATCATGGTTCAAAGTTTCGAACTGGCTTTCAGAAACACTTTAGTTTGTTTTGAGGGAAACATTAGTTGGTTAAGCTTATAAATTATTTTGAATGATGGTGTTATGCTCAGGAGTATTCTGTGTGCAGATAAATCTAGTTTTATCTGGGAGACATTTTTGTGTAAACCAGTGCTTGCGTCTTTGTAATTCCTAAATGAGTGTTGATCAAGGGAATTTCCTCTAAACAGGGCTCAAACTACTTTGAGATTGATCTCGACATACATCGTTTTAGCTACATATCAAGAAAGGGACTAGAAGCTTTCCGTGAGCGCTTGAAAAATGGCATAATTGATGTTGGCTTGACTATTCAGGTACTGCTCTCCACTGGTTGCTTCATTGCATGAATCAGGTGAAAATCCTTTTACTGATAAGGAAGCTGGGGTTAGGGCCGTTATGCAGAGTACTAAAATCTGCACACCTGGATATGGAAGTCCTGACCTGATGGCAGAAGTCCAACCCCCTAACCAGTACCTTATGCTGATTTTATGGCAATTAGGTCAGGAGTTGGAAAATTTGTCCTCTGAGTTATGCTGCAATCTAGTTGTGGGGTTTTGCTGACATCAGGGTTAATAAAGAAGTTCCAAGTTTAATACTGAGAGAAGCTAGTCTCTTGGGTGTTAAGAAGATAAGCTGCATTGACTTGGGTGCGGATAAACATGTCCAGTTCGGAACCGGACCAGCAGTTCTAACTGAAACCCAGTTGGACCCACCAGTTTCGGTGCCTAGGTGCTGGAAAGGGCGATTTTCACAACTCTGGTGTGGTGGCACATATATACAATTCATATATAATTGTTAATATCTCATAAAAATTTGGACAGTTAATTCATTAATAAGGTAATAATAAATGCTCTTGAGGAAAATTCTTGTTTTTATAAGTTAATTCACCAATAAATTAATAATATTTAAATGTTCATGGTGATATAGTACAAAAGACATTTAAAGTAGACAGTGTTGATTCGAAAATGAGAAAGGTATAGGTGTCTAATATAAAGGTGCCTCACAGGTGCAGCTCCCTGGTTAGGTTAGAATCCAGCAGATTTTCATCCTGTTAACTGGGCAGGGGAGATGGATTATTCGAGCCTGATATGTTTCTGTCAAAGCCATGTACATAACAGTAAAATGGTGCCTCTGCCCAATTTGGTCGTGGTTCAGTTTTGGGACTCTTGGGGTTAAGGCTGTGCTGATCCAGCTCTGACTTGGGAATTAGTGATCTGTCACCAAGGAAACTTGAACTGTGGCATCCTTACAGTAACATCAAATCTTTGACGAAGATGCCGACTGTTTTGCAGGCTCAGAGACCGGAGGAGCTCCCGGAGCAAGTTCTTTGCTGTGCAAGACTCAACAAGGTCGACTTTGTGAATCATGGGCAGATACCCACCCTCGTCACGCTCGATGACGGCGAAGCTCAGTAAGGTTAAACATCCTGGTCATGAAGATGGCATTTGGTGATGATGGTTGATTGCCAAACATACCCACATTCCTACATGTATCCTATTTCTTACTAATTGCATGAATCCACCCTGGTCCTCCCCTCCAATAAAAAGGAAAACAAAATCCTTGCCTTAATAATGTATTCACATGTTCACATTGTCACTGTTGATATTGGTTACATAAACAGATCATTGTCACTCTGCAGATAAACACACACACAAATGCGAGCACTCACACAACACTTGTTTAAAGCCTTCCCACTACATTGGCACCCATGGTCGTCTTGTATTCTTTTTACCTTTTTATTTCCTGTTTGTCAGGGTGATGTAAATTCTGGATTCTACTCTTTCCAACATACAGAGAACTTGCTCATTCCCGAATTAACTATTGATTAGAGAGATTTTATTACTTACTGCATTCAGTTGTGCGTGTGTGTGTGAGTGAGAGGAGTAATCTAAGATACGTTTTGACATGAGAAGTTGAGCCAAAGATCATTTGACAGCCACTACAAGATAGGTTATATAATGTCTTAATGTGAGAACAGATTTGTGAAGTCCTTGAGATTCAAAGGACGCAAGATAAATATTACAATCGAACGACCAAGTCTTTGAAAATAATGAGAGAGTTGTACCAGGTTGTGACCATAGCAAGTGGTGTATCATCGCATTTTAGTACACCTGTAGGGATGGCCATAGGGTGGGCCGAGGACGGGTATACTATACATTGTCTTAACCCGAACCTTAATGGGGCAGATCCGGGCCTGAGTTCTCTTTGTCTCAACGGTTAATAGGTTTGGATTTGGGCATCTGTATATATATATATATATATATATATATATATATATATATATATATATATGTGTGTGTGTGTGTGTGGGAGGGGGGGGCACCTTCTCCCAATACCTAAACCCAGACCTGATTGAGCCGGGTATTTCCTGCCCTATCTAGGTCGGGCTGGGTTGAGGTTGCACAGGTAGGGTCCATACTGCCATCCTATTAATTCATGCCCTCAAAATCTTTCAATACCTAAACCCAAACTTGATTGAGTCGGGTATTCTCTATCTCATTTGACTCGGGATGGGTCGAGGTTGCACATATGGGGTTTATGCTGCGTAGCTCATGCCTTCCAAAAGTAAAGGATAAGATGAGCATGGATATGTCACAAGATCCAATTCTTGAGTTTCCCCGCACAGTCATGATTGATTTCCAGTTCAATCTTTTCCCAAAAACATTTAAGGAACAGACCAAATTGGTGGGCTCGAATCGACAAAATTTACCAGTAAAAAGAACTTAAAGCAAGAAAAAAACGAACAGAACACTTGAAGAAGTTTAGGGCCATCGTCCTTGTTGATGCTTGGCTCGATTGGACGAGCAAAAACGAGTCAGGAATTAGGACCTGGTTCGAGTGGCTGGGCTAGGTTGCGTACCTGGGTGCGTCTGGTTCACCTCGAACGGTCCAGTCTGACAAAATTGAACGAACCCTTTTCCATGCTGGTTGCCACGTCACCTAGAAGTCCGCCGTGGCGTCAAACTATTGGCTGGTCCGTCGTGACACGTGGAAGGTTGAATTCCCAAGAGATTTTGCGGCTTTCAAGTTCACACGGATTTCATGATTCCTCCGTCGGAGAGCCGCCATCCGGTTTAATTTCGGACCCTCGGTTGGCTGCTGAGATCCAACCCAATTGTAAGCAATTCGTGTCACAGGAAGGAAACCCTATTCAGCGTGTGTTCAATTGTAACTTGTGTTGATCCATCTCTAGCCCGATGCAATCAACCCGACTCGATCAATCCTAGAATTATGTCTGAATTCCATTCTAATTCCTGAACCCCATCGGGAGAACGAGCGTCGCGACGAGTCGAACCTACATTAGGTCCAAGTTTCAGTTTGCTGAAACTTACACCCAAATCCTTTTCAGAGAAATATAAACCACACAGGGGTCATCCTTGTGGATTCTGAATTGGAATTACTTTTGGGTATTGATTTGGCACAGGATTTGGTGAACCATACTGTGGTCTGTATGTGAATCGGATCTTGTATGTCTACCCGGATAATGAATGGATTTGGTGTTGTGTTGCACAACCTAGATCGCGGTGGGTTCGGGCCAAAGTTGACTCGTTGACACGCAGGTGAAGTGGGTCGGGGAATCCGGAACTCTGTGGTTGGATGGTTCACGAATTTTACGCCGGAACGGAGGGCGGTCAAGACTGAAACGAAGGGGAAGGGGACAAAAGGTTGCAACAAGCCATCTCCGACCCCGCGTGCCCGTCATCTTTGACTCTCTCTCTCTCTCTCATCCAGGGCTCACCTCCTCCTCCAAAAGCCTAGCAAGTAGCAATCTTTCCCCTCAGCGTTGGGTTTGAGGACGTTTTGTTTCCGGTCGTTTACGGCGAGATCCACCATCGACGATCGGACAAGGTATACTCTCTCTTTCTGCCCAATCCGCGGGAGTTCGACCATTAAGCATAAGGCCTGAGTGATTTCTGTTTCTCTCCCTCCGTGTGTATGTGTGGTCGATCTGGTTTAGAGCTAGAATTTGCGCAAGGATGTCCTTGCTATTTAATCGGTTGAATGGATGTCTCCTGACTAATTTACTTCACAGTTCTCTTCTGTTTCATTCTTCTGTTTCCTCTGATTAACCCTGGGTTGCTTTATAGGTCGAATTATTTGTGACATTTTTATCTGATCTGCAAATCCTAAGGTGAAATTTTGGGAATGTTATGGTTTCCGTTTGACCTGGAAGTGTTTTTCCCCCTAATTGAATGAAAAATTTCTTCCATCGGATCGGTAAGTTTGTCCAAAGGTTACGCAGCCCTTTGGGCTTGCAGTGGTTCCTTTTCCGATGTATGTTTTCTTGGTTTGGGTGTGAGGACCAAGTCTAATTGGTTTACGAATGATCCGCGGATTATCGAAACCCTAGATCGATGCTGACTTCATCGTCTGTAACATTTGGTTGAGATTTTGTGTTTTCTGGATGTTATTTCTTTGATGACAACAGTCTGCGCTCATTGTTTTTTGCTTTATTCTTCGGCGATTTGTTAGAGCGGTTCACCTTTTATTCTTGTAGAACTAACTTAACCTTTTCTGCAATATTTTCGTCTAATAAAAGAGTACACCCGTCAAACATTTCGTGGTTATTTATTCTCAATTTTAAGGTGTCCAAACCTTTTGCTTGTTATTCTGTTTTTATCATTCATATTGGAATATTGTGTGGCGAATTATGACGATATTTTGTATCCGTAGTAATTTACACTATGTAAGGGCTTATACTTTATATGTTTGTCTTGTTCGTAGATCTTTTTAGTGAGTCATCTAGCTAGGTGGGGATGACATAATATCGTTTGTCATGTAGTCGCTTCTTCAATGAAGACTCGAACATTCATGAAAACATTGCATGAGAAGGTCATGCTAGATTTTAAGTGTTTTGTCCATGGTACCCAAACTTGTTTCCGGCAAATTGTTGAGAGGGATTCTCATCGGCTGGTTGTCATAATTGGCAAATGGATCAGTCAACAAATGCGCTTAGTTTCCTTATACACGTGACTACAACAACAACAACTAAGCCTTTTCCCATACTAGACGGGGTCGGCTACATGGATTCTTTGTTTCCACAGATCCCTATCGTGTGCCATGTTAGCAGTTAACTCCCAATAAGATAGATCATTCTTTATTGTTTCTTTCCAACACTTTTGTGGTCGTCCTCTACCTCTTTTAATACTTTCCAAATTTAGTTTTTCTAACCTTCTTACTGGTTCTTCTTTTGATCTTCTTTCTATATGTCCAAACCATCTTAAACGATGTTCTCTCATTTTATCCTCTATTGGTGCCACTCCTAATTTGTTTCTAATAAGCTCATTTTGTATATGGTCTTTTCTTGTATGACCCTTTTCTTGTATGACCACTCATCCATCTCAACATCTTCATTTCTGTCACAGACATCTTTTGTACATGTTGATGATTAACTGCCCAACATTGAGAACCATAAAATATGGCAGGCCTAATTGCTGCTCTATAATATTTACCGTTTAATTTTAATGGTATCTTCTTATCACAAAGAATACCTAATGCTCCTCTCCATTTTAACCAACTAGCATTAATTCTATGTGTAACATCTCCATAAATTTTTAAAAATTGATCCTAGGTATTTAAAACTTTCCTTTTGAGGAATGCAATGTGTGCCAATTTTAATTTCTATGTCTTCTGAAGTAACCAAATGATCAAACTTACATTCCATATATTCTGTCTTTGTTCTACTAAGTCCGAGGCCGTATACACGTGACTGATCAATATAAATCACCTTGTTTAACAACATAATGGTGGAAATGACATGTTGAATTCTACAAAAAAACTTGGCACTTTTAAAGATTGCTTGAAGCCTTGAACAATAGTTTTTTTGTACTACACCAGAAAAAGTTTGGCGTCTACAAGAATGAACACTTCATAACAATAGTTTAACAACAAATGCGCTTGGTCTCATACCGGTATTTTTGCATATGAGAGAAACTCAAGTACTTTATTGAATATAACAGCATATGATAGTTTCACAAGAATGAACACTTCATTCCTATTTTGGCTGAACAACACTCAAGGATAAGTCATAACAAGCTTCATGTACTTCTATATAGCAGCAATGCTCTATGGTCCATGTTCTCCCTTAGTTCTCAACTTCTCAAACTGATGAGCAATTTGACTGTTTAGCTTGTCCTGGTAATTCTATCGACAAGAGAACCTAAATAAAGCACTCAAAAGAACATGTGGTGGGCGGAAGTGTGCAGCTTCCTGTATTTCATAGTCATTGCAAATCATTAGTTTCATGGAAAGAGACAACAGGAATGCTTATGTAAGATGTCTCCAATACAGAATTCTATTATAATACCAGTTAAATCTTAGGTACTTGAGAGTTTGTAACTCTTGCTGTTGCAGCAGCATAGCATCAAGAATGAGTTGCCATGATTGTTTAATTGAAACAGGAGTTGCAAACCAAGAAGCAGTCAAACTAAATGGCCAGAAATATTTTATCGAGACAAAACCATGATACATGGAAACTACATGAAAGTTGTTTTTTCCTAGATCATAAAGAAAAGAAACATGAATAAGATCTTTTTAAAATGAGTAATAGCATTCGTAAACCATGGGAAGGTAAAAGTCTATAAGAAACTTTTAGTATTTATTATATTTTTAATGATTTTTATATCTTCTCCAATAACTGTCAAACATATTTCACTGATTTGGGTGAAAAAGCATGGGCTCTCTATTTGTTGCCTTTAGCATCAGGAGAAATGGGCAATTTGGGTCACTAATGGCTGAACCAACTACTTTGATTTCTTATGTCTTTTAGAAACTTGCACTTCTTTACGTTTTGTGGGTTAACTTTGAAATGAGCAAAGCCGGTCTTGGTTTTTATTTTGATTGTCACGTTAGGTAAGGTGCTGGTTGCACCAAATCTTGTGGTAACTTTGGCATTTATGCAATCTCTTGTGCGTCACTACATTCAGCTGGAAACACTATAACTGATGCATGTCAATCTATTTCTCGGAAACTTGTGGTCCAGTATCCGGGGTATAATGACTACCTCAGAAGAATTTATAGTTGTAACAGTAGGGGTTTCCATTTCCTGATCATCAATGCAAATAATTTGCAGGAACTGTGTTCACAAGTGATATTAAGCAACGGAAATGCCAGGGGGAGGCTTCAGAGTCTTGCATCTTGTTAGGCCGTTCCTTTCATTTTTGCCAGAGGTTCAGAGTGCTGATAGAAAAGTTCCATTCCGTGAGAAGGTTATATATACAGTCATCTCGCTCTTTATTTTTCTGGTCTGCAGTCAACTTCCTCTTTATGGCATACATTCAACGACGGGTGCGGATCCATTTTACTGGATGCGTGTGATTTTGGCATCTAACCGTGGCACCGTCATGGAATTGGGTATCACGCCAATTGTGACTTCTGGACTTGTGATGCAACTTTTAGCTGGATCAAAGATAATTGAAGTTGATAATAGTGTCCGTGAAGATCGTGCGCTCCTGTAAGAACTCTCTCATATATTTCCTTATTGGATCTCAGGGAACTACTTTTTGTTCTATCTGGGGCTGCATTTTGGTGGATGATGAGATTGTACTTGCTTCATTGAGTGGTGTTCTATCTGGGCCAAAAAGTTGTTCTCTCATATATTCTAACAACGTTTACGTTCTTTCTGGGATGTATGGTAGTGTGGGCCAACTTGGGAGTAGGAAATGCCATCCCTCATTATCATCCAGCTCTGTTTTGCTGGTATAATTGTGACATGTTTGGATGAGCTTCTTCAAAAAGGATATGGTCTAGGGTCTGGAATTTCCCTATTCATAGCAACTAATATCTGGTAAGTTTTCTAGTCTCTGCTAATGAGATATTTCCAGCATTGATCTGTAAAATTTTTGCTCAGTCTTATGGCAGCTATTAACCTGGGTATCTGACCTTTTATCAAAAACTTATGAGTTCTCTCATTATGTTGCAGTGAAAATATTATATGGAAGGCATTTAGTCCAACCACCATTAATAGTGGACGTGGAGCTGAATTTGAGGTGCTGTTATTGCTCTGTTCCATTTGTTGATAACTAGAACAGACAAGGTTAAAATAGCACTTCGTGAGGCATTTACCGGCAGAATCTTCCCAATGTGACAAATCTGCTTGCTACTGTCTTGATCTTCCTAATTGTGATATACTTCCAAGGTTTCCGTGTGGTCTTGCCTGTAAGGTCAAAGAATGCCCGTGGACAGCAGGGTTCATATCCAATCAAACTGTTTTATACCTCCAACATGCCCATTATTCTTCAGTCTGCCCTTGTTTCCAATCTCTACTTCATCTCCCAGGTAATCATAGTTTTATGATGGCAAATTGCTACTTGGACTCAGCATTTTTGGATTTACTGTTTTAACTATCTAATGTTACTGGAATTGTTCAGCTGCTCCACCGAAAGTACAGTGGAAACTTCTTTGTAAATCTGTTGGAAAATGGAAGGAATCTGAATAGTGGAGGTGGTCAGTTCTATTCTTATCGGTGGTATTGCATACCACATCACTGCGCTATCCAGGTAAGAGAAGTAAGCTTCCAACTGCATACGGTTGATAATCCAAGTTCCATTTCTGTCTTTGTTCATAATACTATGATATAAAACTTCAAACCAGTTATTCACATACTGTTCTTCTTTTCTCATTTGATAGCTCTAACTTGTGTCATCGTCGTCATATATTTTGCAGTTTAGCTGGATATGGCAGCCAATCCATTTCATGCTCTTTTCTATATTGTTTTCATGCTATCAGCGTGTGCATTATTTTCAAAGACATGGATTGAAGTATCTGGATCCTCTGCTAGAGATGTGGCAAAGCAACTGAAGGTAAACTTCTCATTTGAACTTCCCCATTTATAGCACGTTCTGAAATTTCTAGTTGAAGGTAGTTGCATCTATATAGTAGCATTATCAACCATCAAATAGAACTTGTACCCCGTTTCTAGGGCTATCTTTAGAAGGATAAACTTTACTACTACTTTTAGAATATGTAAATACCCTGAAGGCGCTTCAAAAGATATGAAGTCAGTTCTGTTCCTTAGAAATATGAATGGCATCGAGTTCTGTGACCAAATCTTGCAGATTTTTTTAATAGGAAAAACTTACAGATGCTCAGAAACACCAGCGAATGCTTGACTATATAGGCATAATTTATAGTTGCCAAGCGGTGTACTTATTTTTGGTTTCACAGGAGCAACAAATGGTGATGCCGGGTCACAGGGAGTCGAACCTTCAAAAAGAATTAAACAGATACATACCAACAGCCGCTGCCTTTGGTGGTATGTGCATAGGAGCACTGACGGTTCTGGCGGACTTCATGGGTGCGATTGGTTCTGGCACTGGAATCTTGCTTGCAGTGACGATCATCTATCAGTACTTTGAGACCTTTGAGAAGGAGAGAGCTAGTGAGCTCGGCTTCTTTGGATTCTAAGGCTACTAACACTCAAGAAGAATCAGGGTGCTCTGCTGGTGAGGTTCTCCAGAAGTTTTGGTGAGCTCAGAGATAACAATAGGATCAGTTCCACATCTTAGTGCAGTGACGGTTCAGTTTCCTTCTCGCTTTGGCTTGTATGAAGAACACCACAGGGTGAAGTAGCGCATATTCATTCTTGCCCACTTTGAGGTGTAAAATTAGCGCATATCCAAATCCTCTACTTTTCTTCCCCATGATTAAGGCAGTTATCTTTCAGTTGAAGGGATATGATTCTTTGTTTCCTTGAATTACAGTTTGGTTAATCCACATACTGCTAATTACTTGATTTTTCTGCCGCAGCATCTGTCTCCTCAATCCTTCGAAATCAGTTCGATGTTGCCGGTCGGCCTGGTATAGGCTTATAGCCAGTATCTACCTCGAGAATTTTTGTGTATGCACATTATAATATTTTGTATTCGATACTAAGTTATTTAAACCATGCATTTGGTTACATACAAAGGCTCCTATTATAACGAAAGCTGCAATGTGGATCTCCAGTGCAAGATAACACAGTCAACAATTTTGGATCTCCAGTGCAAGATGATAGTCAATTTTAGATGAGAACAACCACATGTCTAATAATGAAAATACAAAAGTTGAATATCATCGTTCGGTTAAGATAAATCTGTCGTAAATCAGTAAAGACAGGTGGTGTTGCCGGGTAAAATGCTGACAATTGGTGGCTGAGCGGTATTTTAGATCGAAACAATGGAGGCATGCCAAATGACAGCCAGGGATGTTCATGAAGCGTGTCCTTCGCTTCCCGTTGGGACCCGTCCTGAATGGGGCGGATGTGGGGTGGAAATGGTATACGCAGACAGTGATGGGGCAGTGGAATCATCTCTGACCGGGATGGGAATAAAAAGAGTATTACATGTTATAAAAATGGATGCTCTCTTTGTGTTTGACATGAAATCATGTTTTACTTCATGCGATGTAATAAACTCTAATTGACTATCATATTATCATGTGTGGTTTAACCACTTTAATATGGCTTAATATGTTGTGATTATTTTGAGACAGTGCTTTCTTTTAAAGTTATATTCTAACCTCAGGGCAAGACTTTGGCTAGGATTCACAGGGGACAGCGGGGCGGAGACAGAGACCATTTTGGTCCCATTGAGGGGACGGAAGTAGATCCCTAAACGGAGATGGGGGCCATGATCCCCTGTCCCGTCCCGCCCCCATGAACATCCCTAATAACAACGTTCAAACAGTATGTTGGAGAACTCAAAACTTCTCAGTTAGATGCGTAAACAGAGCAACTAGTAGAAAAAGCAGCTGGCAGAATTAATTAATACCAACTCTTCACCAACGTGTCTGAGAAGATCAAGCACGACCAATTCCCTTTGTAGAAATATAGCTCAGCATAGCCAAGTTCTTCATGCAACTCCAAAGATCCCATAATCCTTTATGCTCCATGGTGGCTTATAAAGATCTACGGCCAAAACTCTTCTGCTTTTACAATACATCACAGCATTATCTTCATGCAAAAATCGGAGTTTCAACAAGTATTCTGTACCTATAAACACGAATCATGCTGCTGTATCTTGTTCTTCTTTCAACAACAAAATGCTCTGGCTCTATGGTGCTCCGTTTTGCCGATCATTTGCCACCGGAGATAGCATCTTCAGAGTCGTCGGATTGGGTGGATTTGCTGGTTTTTGAAGTTCATTGATACTGGAATTTTGTATACTCGCTGCGTGGTGTCTGCTGCCTTTACGAACGGGCAAATCGTGGTTATGTTTTCCTTCATATGTTGTTATGACTGCTTTTGGATCTGTCGACGCTCTTTCGACATGTTTTCGGACTGCACAGCCGGCATTTGTGCATTTGTAGTAACTCCTGCAATTAGGCAACATCTAAAGCTCATGCTTCATACATTTCAGAAGCTGGCAATAAACAATGGCAAGGTTAAATCTAATAGATGAGAGTGATGAGGACCACTACACTCGACAAGGGAATTCCCTTAATTACCATAAATTCAATCATATCAACCAATATTATCATCACATTAATAGATGCTACATGAAACTTAGCTATTGAGCAGGTTGAACCATCACTTTTGATGATCCAATTCAGTCATAACTAGAGTTTTCTAACTTGAGCTTTAGTCATCAATCAAATTAATTCACTGCTACATCTCATTTGCAGATTGTTTTAGACAGTCTGATTCTCAAAGCACTTATTCTCTTCCAAGGAATATCCCAATATGTGCGCCTCTCAACAGATAAAATGTCCCATAAGGCTCTGGTGGTCAAAGAAAACTCGATTTGACAAAGCTTCTAAAGACAGCAACAGGAATAATTCACATATTACAGGCATAATGCTCTAAAATAGATGATGAACACTGCTGGTTGACATGAATGCCTGATGCTAACCCTCTGTCTTGGAAAATATTGACATTGTTCAATATGCATACTAGCTACTTACAGAAAGGGATCCACAGAAGACAAAAGAAGGATGGAAGAAGTAAGCACTGAATGTTAAATGAAAGTGACAGAAGTTCCATTAAAGAGTATAACATCTCTTAACTTAGTCATGATTTAACAAATAACAACACGGTCGAATGCATATTTACCTAGGGTGTGGATTTCCTTTGACGACTTTCTGTCCATATTTCCGCCATCTATAACCATCGTCTAACAGATCAACTTCACTTGTTGTCTGCACAATCAGAAGGGGATCTTTGCGAGTTCTATGTGACACACTTGCCTCTGTTAGACCGGTATCAACAATCCTGCGTCAAACAAAATTTCAAACTAGCATCAGCCACAAGTGATAGAAATCTTGACTTTAACGCTTCAAACTTAAAAATACTTAGCAAGAAGTTTATACCTTCCCTTTGGAACAGGCTCATTTTCATTGCCATCATCTGTCTCCGCATCATCACCGGCTTCCTCCCCCTCGCTTAAGACCGATGGTTGCACATCTGTTAGACTATGCCTCTTTTTAGTTGCAGTATGCCCAACATGGTTTTCATCTCCTCTGCTAAGATTTTCTGCATATCTGTCTGCTCCCATTTCTGCTTCCATATCTAAGCTCCCATTGACATCATTGGCTCCACCATCTTTCTCACGTTTAATGGGTTTAGGTGGTGTATGGTTGTGCTGGCCCTTGTAGATTATCTCCGTCACCTGGCCGTCGAGAGATCGCTCCACCGTTTTCTTAACAGGACAAGTAGAGTTCTTGCATTTATAGTAGCTTCTAGGAAATTTACTGCCCTTCACTTCCTTCTGCCCATACTTTCTCCACTGGTAACCATCATTCAGAGGCTGATCTGCAGCAACCTTATGTGACGGAGATTTCTCAGTTGGAGGCGAGAAATCTGTTGCTACAGGGCTGTTTAATTTTTTTCCAGTATTACTCGATGACACCTTTTGATCAGGATTTGAATTGACAACTGAAGCTTCTGCGTTTGCTGATGAAGGTTGGGCAGATGCAGATTGCAACTGGGCTTGACATTGGACAGCTTGGGCCGTAACATGCGCCAAAGCTTGTTGACGGGAGATCCCAAAAGGCCCCTGGAATTTCAATGGGACACAAACTAAGTGAAATCCAACAATGTTTTCCCTTTCAATTTCAAAGAGGAAATGCCTTCTAGCTGAAAGACAACATTGCACAGGAAGAAATGCTTCTTGTTATCTAGAAGGAGATATGTGATCGGATGAGAACCAAAATAGCGAGCCTCTTACCCGTGTTATATACATAACCACAAACTATTTGAACGTAGAAACTTTTCTGATGCTCAATTAGAAAGATTGTTCTTCCTGTTTCCAGTGTCATTCAATGGTTGGGAGTTCTTATTTGGACTGATGGATGGTTTGACTGTAAAATTCTGACAGCTCATACACCACAGACACACGGTGAGAGAGAGAGAGAGAGAGAGAGAGAGAGAGAGAGAGAGAGAGAGAGAGAGAGAGAGAGTACAAAACCTGTCCAGCGGAGGTAGGAGGGCGAAGCACAGGTGAATCGAGCAGAGTGGTTGGGCTTACTCCGGTAGGAACAGTGACGAAGATTGACTGAGGACTAGCGATCTCCAACGGACTCTCCAGTTTGAACCTCAACCCTCCGCCTTCCGGCGCTCGACCGGTGGAAACAAAGCTCGGAGAAGACATGGCGCCACCGAGAAGCTGAGAGAAGGACGAGAATTCCGCGTCGAATTCTTTCTGTGGGAAGAAGGAAGAAACGAGGGTGAGAGGTCCAGGGCTCGCCTCCCCCTTGAAGAGCCCCTCCCCCGACGGCCTCACCGGAAGTGTGATCGTCGGCCGGGAAGCCGACGCCGGCACCTTTACCACCCCACTACCACCCTTCTCCTGCGCCATATTCTTTTCTTCCTTAACTAAACACTAATTTCTTTAAACCATTTCCTCCACAACCACACTTCTACCTATGACTTCCCTCTCTCTCTCTCTCTCGACCCGCTTCTCTTCCTCTGTGATGGTAACAGAGCACCATCTTTAATTCGTGAACGAAATCTTCGTTTCATTGGTGCTCCCCGTAAATTTTCTCTCTCTGAGAGAGACAAGGTAGATGGAACAATTAAGAAGTAAACGACGACGACGACGACGACGACCTCCCCAGTCTCTCTCCCCTGTGTGAGTCGGCAGAGCCGGGGGGCATTGACTTTGACATTGGCCGTTAGTGGCTTTGGCGGCTGTCCGTCCTGTAAGCTGAACGGAGCCGATTAACGATAGCCACTCGTTTCGCTGGTGAGCTCATACACGATGAACTTTTTTTCTTCTTTCCTTTATCTACAATGGGAAGGTCGAAACCAGGTGCACGCGATCAGCATCGAACTCCTGACCTACCTTGTGAGTCGACCCCCTTCTTAGGTGAGCTCTTGCTCATTGTGCATACCAAGGATGTTCTTTTTTTTACAAATGAATGCACCCTGGGAGTCGAACTCCTCACCTGCAATAAGGGCGTCAGAGTGCCTTGCCAGTTAAGCTAACGCTACCGTATATACTCAAAATGGGTACAGCTACCAATCCGTATTTACCCATCCCGTATAGATCAGTATATACCCATACCGTTTAGATGCTTAGCTCAGGTTACACTTACCGGATGCACACCGAGCGTATCAAAGCATGAGTCTATTTGTGGACG
Source organism: Brasenia schreberi (assembly GCA_036023115.1). Classification (NCBI taxonomy): domain Eukaryota; kingdom Viridiplantae; phylum Streptophyta; class Magnoliopsida; order Nymphaeales; family Cabombaceae; genus Brasenia; species Brasenia schreberi. Next base: position 17,019,627 of record JAYKKT010000085.1, on the reverse strand, counting down.
TCCTAACAGTGATCCAAAGGACATAAATGAGTCAGATCCCTATTCAAATCTAACCCGAATTCAAAATTTTTACTAATTGAGTTTAGTAACCCAAACAGGATCCGATTAACATTCAATTGTGGGTCTCTTTTAACTGTACTGAGAATCAGATCCAATCGACAATAAGAACATAGTTATGATTTCACGTATCAAGTACATATAGGTCAGATTTGGTTTGAAGATTTTGGATATGGAACAAATCCAAGTACAGCTTGATTATACAAGATCTGATACAATCAGATCTAATAATTAATAATCAATGGCTGGGTCTACTTGGAATCAATCATGCAACTAAGGTACGTGCGAATAGACATAGCAGGTTAGGAACCGGCCCTGGAGTTCCAATTGGAACCAAGCCGGGCCAAGAACTGGCTGGAAACCAGAACAACGACCACCCAGTTGGATTTGGTTCCACCTTCTATGGAACCGGGACCATAGGTTTCATATGTATCTTTATATCTTTTCTCAATTTTTTTTTTAATAATTTGGGCGAAAATGCTACCCTTGCATGCGCTTGTTCGACTCCATGAGTGATCAGGCGGGAGTGATTATAAGACTCGAGCAAGAATATCATTTATAGAAAGGGTACTACAACCTATAAAGTAAGAGGTACATTGCCCATGTCCGCTCGTAAACCAAGAAAGAAATGTGAGATGTAGAAAAGCAACGAGACATACATAACGGAAAAGCAATACTTATTTCAATTAAAATTTTCATTAATTGTTTTTACAAGACATAATAAAAATTTCTAACAAGATATAAAGACCAGCCTAATCCTACACTGGAGATCCAGTTAGATCCACGATAAACAAAATATTCAAATCAACATCGGAGCTTAATAGATTCAAATAGAAAGAGCAGTCCATGTAGAATACCCAAATATATGCCTTCAAATGGATCTGAAGTTTAGATCTACACTGCATCTTCTTGTCTGGGCTGAAAGAATTTACCTCGAGTAAATGAGCTCTCTCTCTCTCTCTCTATATATATATATATATATATATATATATATATATATATATATATGTGTGTGTGTAAGCACGCATACCTATGACAATGTATACTTGTAACGACCATGTAATTTTAGGAAATGTGTCATTTAGAAAGTTATAACGGTGTTTGAAAAAAATATAGATAACATCATGATAAACTTTAGCATGAGAAGGAATTGGATCTAAACTAATTGATGTGTCCAGACTATGTAGGAATCACCCTTTCATGGCCGGTCCCAAGCCTGGAAAAAGGAGGAGGGTTGTGTTAGGCTTCCGACAGTCAGCGTAAAACTTTGTCGGACTTAACATGAATTCTACAAAAAAAAAAAAACAAAAATCCATGTAGCTGACCCCATCTAGTATGAGAAAAGGCTTAGTTGTAGCTGTAGTTGTAGATAGGATAAGGTGCCAACTCCTCTAGAAATCTCCTTTTCTGTTGAGGAAAAGCTACATTGACGATAGCCAGAATCCGATTCCTTACTTCTTATCAGGCATTTAAAACTGAATTGCTTACCTTCCTTTTCGAAACACCAAATATCCCCTCCTAATAGACTATTGGAATACGGTCAACTAGACTTCACCATTAGCACACAAGATCATAATTCTTTGAGCATTTACTGTAAGTAGTGCAGTTCCAAGTTGGGTGATCGCACAAATCCGCCTCAAAGATACTCTCCACCATGCATGAAGATGATTCTAACACTGATGAAATTCATCTAAGCATATCAAGCAATCTCAATCAGAAAATGGGCATATCTTTCTTAATGTAGTAAGGTACCAACAGTACGCAGTAATGGATCCAACAACATACCATGCCCAAAATGATCGCATTCATCTGAAGATGTCCGATTCTACCAGATAAAGCATACAAGTAGGGATGATCATAAAACCACAGTGAAGACCAAGATTCATGAGAAGCCATGGTGAATATGAACCAGTTCAGTGAAGAATTCATTACTAAAAGGAGCATCTTCAACAAGAGCTATTGTGCAGCAGAGAAATACCTTGTAACTAGATCAACAAGAGCTATTTATACTCCCATATCAGTCTCACGCTTGGCCTTTTATACAAGGCTTTCAAAGCCCTAGATTAAAAGAAAAGGGGGAAGCATGCCAACCCTGAGAACAAAGCAAACATAGGCTATCTACTTTGGGCCGATATCCTTCAGAGCACAGATTTGTTCCTCCCCCATAGCAGTCATCACAGTCACAACCAGATCCTTCCCTTCAGCAAACCCATCTTTAATCTGTATGTGCAGCAGAAAAGGCTCTTTAGTTTGAAAAACAAAAGCCTCGTTCCAAAGTACAGCACGGCCAAGTAATACCAAACTTTAAAAGTTTTGCATCTCTCAACCAACAAGAACGAGACATAATCCCAATAGCGATGTGTTAGCGGGCAGTTAACAAGCTTATTAATATTGCCAAGAGTAGTCAAGATCCATAAAAAGGTGTTCGCATCCTTTTTTATATTTCCTGAACAAATAGAAAGATTCTACCTTCATACAACAACAAGAAAGTTCCTATTCATTGAAAACAAACAAAATATAGATCGAATAAAGGGAGGGGACTGTAGGGAAAATCATGAAGTTGAGAATGGTACATTAAACAAGCAGATGAATTCTAGCCATTGCCATCCAAATTTCTTTTGTTTTCAATTTTTTTTAATGAACTGACCTTTAGGATTAAGAGCAATGGAAATTTCATGTTATGATATAACATGGCATAATTAAAAAACTTGCCATAGGTACAGTTAAAGTTTGAGTACTGTGAAAGTTTTTGTTGCTCATAAAAGAGTTTCAAGAATAAACAAAGCATATGTTAGAAGCACAGAGAAGACAACGACTTAATTTTTAGCTGTTCAGAGTAACATAAGAAGATATTATGCGAATGAACAATAGGGCAAAACATTGAAGTAATAAACGACAGCATCTGCTTACAACGCTCCAATATACTCCCAGAAACTCCATCTTTTATCCTACATTTTTGTGTCCATGATGATTCATGAAAAGCAACTGACAATCATCTCATATCTTATAGCTGCACAACTGATACATGACACATCAAGACTACAAGTTCCTGAAATAAGACAAACCAACTACATATTTATTATGAGACGAGCATTTTTTACAAGGACGAAAAATCACATGCACATAAAAATCAACTCCAGACATCATGAAGGGACCATGAATCGGGTGAAGAAAACACTTATTTAAGAGAATTACTTTGGAAATAAAGAAAGGTGAAGCAAAGCCAATATTAGCTGAACATTGCAAATTTAAACTATAGACTCAGGAAGAGGAACTTTAGAAACACAGCAAAATCCATCGACAGCTGACAGCAAACCTGGGCAAGCAGAGTGTCATCAGTTGGGAGTCTAAGGTCATCCTTGGTGCCTCCACTTTCAGTCAAAAGACTCAATTAGCATGACCATGCTTACCAGTCTTGGAAGTTGAAACTTCAACAACCTATCAAAAAGAACTCATTGATACATATCAATCAGAATCAAACATAGTAACAAAGAGAAAACATCCAACATATAAATAAAAACCACAAATCCATAATCAATGTTTAATTTTTAAAGAAGATAATTACATAACAATCAAATATGCAAGCAAATTCAATCAACACCAGTCGGTTAAATGGACAGAGTTTGAAATTTAAGAAAAACAAGTAACACAGTTAACCGCATTAGAAATCGTAAAATCAAGGTATGCAAAGCACATCCTTAAGAACACAATACAGAATGCACAAATTTGAGCATAGAAAGGAACACCAGATGGATATGGACCACCATCAGATATTGGATTATTTTTACCACCCACATCAAAAGCCTCTTCACTGCAAGTCTTTGGAAAGAACTTGAGATTTAAACAGATAACAAAATTATAAAAAAAAAAAACCTATTTTATCCAGTGACCTAAAAATTCACTAACACAGTAACACCACACTGACAAGCAGCAACTATCAGAAGACCAAAATTAGGTTCACGTCACCGAGTCTACCAAATCTAATCTAATTATCTAAATAAACACCACAAACAACGAAGCGCATATCACAGATCTCGAAGGCCGAATCATCAAACCCCCAATTCAAACCCTCAATTACCAGACGCAAGATAACCAATACTTTTAACCATAACCACAATCAACTATCAAAACTTCAAAAAAATTTAAAAATCAAAATCAAAATTAATCATGCTTCAGTAAAAATAAACAATTAATTAAACATCGAGTAAAATCACCATCATAATCCCTTCAAAAACAGCACTGCAAAATCGATTCATCTCATTTGCTGGCATCGAAATCTTGCTAGTATTTTAAGAAACTACATCTATTTGTGCAATTTTTTCTTTAATTGAAAAAGAAAGAGTAAAAGGAAGAGAGAAAAATAGGGACCTTGCAAGGGCGGGCCTTGATGACGATGTAGCCGTTCTTGCGGATGGTACCGGCCTGCTGAGGATACGTCTTGGAGGCTCCGGCATCGGCCTTCGACTCGAAATGGTGCTCCTCGTCCGACATGAAGCGCGAAAACGAAGAGCGAAGAAGGAAGCGCAGTGAGTTTATAGATGCTTCACAGAACATGCACCCTCAACACGAACCTTTGAACCGAGTCCCGTCGGGAAATCCGCCTAACCGTTGATCAGATTCTCAACATACGGCCAGGATGAGGATGTGCCCCACCTGAGGGGCGCACGGAGAGAGAAGGTGGCGAAATGACACCTTGACGTGCCTGTCGTGAACTCTGCTCGTATTCTTCCAACATGTGTTCTCCAGTGCCATTCCAGTCCTAAAATTACTGTTTTTTATTTTAAAAATTCTATAAAAATGCACAACTTTAATTGTCCACTCACAAGTTCAAGGATACAAGTTCGATACCCAGCGACGTGATCTATATAAAAGAATTTAAAAGTGGTATTACCCGTTCCTTTGATGTATCGAAGTCTGCAAGTTTTATGCGAGAATATGCTGTTATTTATGGCATCTTTATTTAATTTTCATTTAGTGGGAAAGATGATGTGTGAAATGTTTTTCTTGTTTTTTCTTCTTCTTCTTATATATATAGTGTGTATATATATAATGATTGAATTGTGTTTATCACTGCCACCTACTCATTTATGTTTATTTATTGTTTTGAATAGTATAAATATAATAAAAGTATTTTTTATATTTTTTAAAATTTTCTTAAAAAATTTAAAATTTTACTCATGCCATTTAAAAACAATCGTGAATAAGATGGACAGAATCCAGTTATATATATATATAACCGTATATATAAAGCTTTTGTTATATACTTAAAACCGTATATAAAAGATTCACGGTTGAATTTAGAAAGGAAAATATACTTACCTCAACCATTCTCTATTTGATGGGATGGTTAATTAAAATAATAAAATGAGATAGTTGTTATTATTATCATTATTTTCTTTTTACAACCGGAGGCTGAAGCCGTGCACCCTTCACGAGTCAAACTACGGCATGAAGCAAGGACGTCAGAGTGCCGCCACCGCTTTGGTGCTGCACGACGACGTTGTTATGAGCCTACGTAGTTGCAACCTTCTTGCACGACATCGAATCTCCTTGGTTGTCTCTGTTTCTCCTTTTTTTTTTTTTAAAGAATCATCTCTTGGGGTGGCAATGAACGTTTCTCTAGGCCGTTCTCGATTTGTGTTCAGGCGGGTATGTGGCGGTGGCCTTGTCCTGCTCGTATGTCCAACCAAAGGTTTGGATACGAGAGAAACAGGAAGGAATCCGAATACTAATCCGTGCAGAGAGAGACTGTAACGGTGGTTAACGTGGAGAATCGTGCAACCTTTTAAATGGCCACGACCTTCACCACTGCCTTTTCTCTCCTGGAGTTCTCAAGTTCGACGAAAAGGTCAGTTGTTAGAGAAGAAGGTAAGCTGGTGCGCCAATATTTTGATCCACCCTTGTTTCACTAATTCGCTTCCAAATCAAGAGATGATCTCTCTCTTTCCGTATTATAGACAACTAAAAGCAAGAAGACGATATACATACGTCCTGTTCTTACAACCAAGGCGAGCTAAATCGATTGAAAAGACAAAATTCTGAAGACGATCCTTTATGGTTATTAACAGTTTCGCAGGTCTGCATAGACCTACCTTTAACCTATTTGCATGCAGCATATGCAATAGGTTGACAATCAAATGGTATCCATAAATAGGAAAAAAGCTTCTAAGGTTGCCATGGAGACAAATTTGAGTAAGGAAGCAAAATAGATCACTGTTACAGAAAGAAACCACCCTCAAAGTAGCATGCTACGGCTGGAGGAGCATTTCAATCACACCATTTTATATAAAGAAGCCGAGAGTCCAATTTGTCCCAGTGCTAGATTGACACACTGCATTGCATGCGTCTCTAAGAGTGCAACCAGTGAATCACCACTATTTGAGAATGAACTTACAATCCATGTTGCAATCTGTTTCTCCCGGCATGCAATTCACATCATTGTCCATTTAAGCACTAAATTACAAACATAATAAGCACTCACAGCATTACTTCACATGGCAGGGCGCTAAACTCACAAGAAACAGGTCACGAGTTCTATTCCCTGGGCACGCATACCTGGCTTTGGCCTCCCAGTTGTAACCAAGAAAAAAGTACAAACGTAAACTGAACACTGCAACACAAATTCCATCTTTGAAACTGATAATTCCAAAGGATATCACAGCACACCAAACATGCTCAATACATCTAGTGGGGAAGAACCTCAAACTAAGCAGAACAACAAAAAGAACGACGATGAAAGTAGGAAAGGCTTCCTTTCCGTAACACAAAATTAAATGGAGGGTTAAGACATCTATTGTAGCACTCACGGAAAGATAAACATTAGTTAGATCCTCAAATTACTGTTATTTACACACAAAAGAAGGCTTAGAAGCACCCCAAGGGGAGGCAACACAATGCTTATGCACTGAAGCCAAATCCCATCAATATTTAGTTATTTTCCCAGGGCAATCCTGTTGAAAAGATGATGATATTCCACACACCAACAAAGGCAAAGTACAAAACAGTAAGCACAATAAGAAAATATGATAGGATCCTCCTGCTGCTCATATCAAAACGATCCTTCATTTTGGGAATGACTTGGTGGGGACAGAGAATTCGAACCTGACATCAACAGATCCAGACTTTTCTCCAGTGTCAATGCATTCAATATTCGTGATTCCCCTGTAGTTATCTTCACAATCTTGATATTCAGGCTTAACTCGTCGAACAGGAATTGTAACAGAGTACATGGTTCCAAGATCCGGATCTGTCGATATGCTCAGTTGAACTTTATCCTGAGAGTCTATCTCTACAAAATCAGACAAAGCTGCCACTATATTGCTCACAATCTTCTGTTTTGCATCGTCGCTGACATCACATCTATCAGAGAAAAGTATCATTTTCAGCCGTTGCTTTGCGATTTTAGCATTTGAGTTCTTTCTTGCTGCTGGTGATGGAAATAAGATCTTCCAAGCCAAACTCAAACGTTCAAGGAACTTCATCCGGAGAGCATTAAGGACAAGGGTTTCAGCTTCTTCATTCAGTGCCCTGCTGGAAACCATATTCCTTGTACAAGCGTGCCGAGGATGGGATTTATTTCGTGGAACATAATTTTGCAATGACGTAGATGGCCATTTGGAGTTTTCTGGTAATTTTAGTCCTGTAACAAATCCACTGGATCCATACTGCACAAAAGGGAATAAGAATGTCAAGGAGATGATTGTTGAACAAGCGCATGGAAAATCGGCTCACCATTCTGAAAGGCTAACTCAATTAGAAGCAGCGGATAATAAAAAGTGAACTTTAAATAGCAAGTTAAAGCCTTTGGTAGGATATGAAATCTTGACATCCATCCCATGAAAGAATCACTTCAAGTAGAAAAAATTTATGAAGCAATTCAGTAAATATATATTTCATAAGGAATGATAATAGATGACATGTGAAATATATTGTAGAAAGTAGTGAGGAAGGGTTCTTCCTACTAATGTATCGAGAAAGTGGCAAAGGGATCATACTAAAAGTTTGCTTTTATGGTTGTATATCCTTTCTTGCTTTCACCCCAAAGTGGGACACAGCACCGGCTAGGGAGTTGTCTCCGTAACAATAGGTCACAAGCTGGTTACCTGTTTGTCCATCTTGAAGGGGTCTGCTTAGAAAGAGAAAAAATTCTGAAAACAGTAACTACAACTACAACTAAGCCTTTTCCCATAACTAGATGGGGTCACCTACATGGATTCTTTGTTTTTTTTTTAGAATCCATGTTAAGTCCAACAAAGTTTTACGTTGGCTGTCAGAAGCCTAACACAACCCTCCTCCTTTTTCCGGGCTTGGGACCGGCCATGCAAGGGTGATTCCTTACATAGGCGGAGTTTCAAAGATGGGTTGCAGAAAATGCTGTAAATTAAACTCTTATTGATCTTCGAAGATGGGTTGCAGAATAAATAAAATCAACGAATTTCAAAGAAAATTTCTACTTTTCACCAAGAATAGAACAAAAAAGTTTCAATCAAAACGAAGAATTGTCCCACACTAAGTGGGAAACAATACGTGGATTCTTCACTGCCATTTTGTGGATTATTTGCCACCATTTAGCTCAATCCTGTGTTAAGTTAGCACATAACTCCAAAAGGGCAAGATCATGTTTATGAAATTTGACGTCTTCCTCTACTGTAGAGCCACTGCAAATGTTCAAACCACTTTAAGAGTGTCTCTCTCATTTAATATATATATATATATATTGGTGCCACACCAACCTTTTGTCCAACAACCTTGTTAGGATGTAGACTTTCTTGGTATGGCCACACATCCACCTCAACAAGTTCATTTTTGTGATGAATAAATAAAAATATATCAGAAATATCCAACGTGTTGCAAAGAATATGATGTATATACCAACATTGACATGTCTTATTCAGATAAACTAGAGTTAAGGGGCAATCTGTATATGATACAATTGTGTCTCCATGATTGAATCAATTCTGGAAGGCTACAATAGTCCAGTTCTTGGTATTTGATTTTGGGAGACTGAAGAGCAAAACCAGACTTCTGCTTCATGTGATAAAGAAGTTCCTCGTATGTTTTCCATATGGAAACATCCCTTTACATGGTTGAAACAAACAACGTAGACTTTCATCTTGGTCTAATATTGGCTGAGTTTTCTTTTCTTTTCTTTTTTTTAAAGAAATCTCAGCAACAATTATTTTATCCGAGAACTTTAAAGGAAGGCCAAAATAGTTTTCACATGATTTGCATACTGGTATTCGGAAAATTGCTCATCATTTCTTGTCTACCATAACAAGCAACTGTTCTTTGGTGAAGTGAAACAAAAAGAATATTTAGTTTTGAAATAGTAAAGTTCTCATATGCCATAAGCAAACTCTGCCGTGTAGAATTTATGCTTGTTATTCCCGAATTACTTTGATGTAATTAGAGCTTGTTTCTTCATTGTTATCTTTTTCCTTAACATTATTCATCAATCATTTTTCAAGAGGAATCACATATTTCATTCTAAGGCAATAGAAGAAAGCAACTAGAAGCACCGTATCATACTACGATAGTCAAGAACAGCTAACACATAGACAACTCCTGGCCACATTCTAAAGTTCTGTAAAAGAAGAGGGCTCAAAAGTGTGAATAGTTGAAAACTCTCAGTGGAGCTAAGAACATGTTTGAGCCTAAGCTTACACAAATGACAACAACGATTCATTGCCACAAACAGCACATGCATACGTGCATGTGTGCTATACAGGAAGAAGTTTACAGTCATGCATGCACAATGTCAAAGTTCACCGATTTATGTTCCCATAGATTTCCAAAATAAATAGGACTTCTACAGTTTTATCATAACAACCAAACGGACTTTATTAATCTGGTAACAGAAGGCATGGAACGTTTCAAGAAATGAGCTAATAAAAATGGCATTTACATTATTGCTCTAAACAACAAAAATGCTAGGCTAATGGTGGCCATTGGAACGGTTGTTTCTGTAGTTGAAAACAAGAGGCTATACTTTGCAGTGCTCTTCTGTTATGTGCAAGTTGCTTCATTTGCAGTCACAACAAACCCCTTCATTAACTAATTTTGTGGATATGTTTCCAATGCATGAACCAGGAAAAAGAAAATGAGAGCAACCTGTTATCACAAGTACGGGATGCAGGGAGTGCCAGGAGGTACGGTCTGCTACTCCACCTCCTAAGGACCTACATAATGGCGGTTGATGTGAAAGAGAATGAGGTGGGTGGGTTTGGGTTCCTAGGCCTCCTTATGAACAGTAGCCTAGAGGATCTAAGTTATTAAGCCAATGGATGGATGAAAGCCAATGGATGGATGAAGTCAAGAAAATGCAGTTTGGATTCTTTTGGCCGTATTTCAGGCAATAGAAGCTAGGTTCCTACTATCATTGATTTGCCTCAAGGCTTCCAAGAAAGTTAAGGGTTAGGAAATTTGGGACATGGAATGAGAAAAATGTGTGTACCGACACTTTATCTATCTTACCGACTCTATACCGATATGTATTTTCTGCAACATAGATTGTGCGAGTGTCAACCCATTTCCACGTATCTAGGCTTTCCAACAACAACAACAACAACAACTAAGCCTTTTCCCATACTAGACGGGGTCGGCTACATGGATTCTTTGTTTCCACAGATCCCTATCGTGTGCCATGTTAGCAGTTAACTCCCAATAAACTAGATCATTCTTTATTGTTTCTTTCCAACACTTTTGTGGTCGTCCTCTACCTCTTTTAATACTTTCCAAATTTAGTTTTTCTAACCTTCTTACAGGTTCTTCTTTTGATCTTCTTTCTATATGTCCAAACCATCTTAAACGATGTTCTCTCATTTTATCCTCTATTGGTGCCACTCCTAATTTGTTTCTAATAACCTCATTATGTATACGGTCTTTTCTTGTATGGCCACTCATCCATCTCAACATCTTCATTTCTGTCACAGACATCTTTTGTACATGTTGATGATTAACTGCCCAACACTCAGAACCATAAAACATGGCAGGCCTAATTGCTGCTCTATAATATTTACCTTTTAATTTTAATGGTATCTTCTTATCACAAAGAATACCTGATGCTCCTCTCCATTTTAACCAACCAGCATTAATTCTATGTGTAACATCTCCATCAATTCTTCCATCACTTTGAAAAATTGACCCTAGGTATTTAAAACTTTCCTTTTGGGGAATGCAATGTGTGCCAATTTTAATTTCTATGTCCTCTGAATAGCCAAATGATCAAACTTACATTCCATATATTCTGTCTTTGTTCTACTAAGACAGAAAATCAAGTGATTCCTACAATACAAATTTATCATGGCTTCTGCAATTTGAAACAAATCAAGTGATGAATAAGGGTTATTGTTGGTCCATTTATGTACTTAAAGTAGAAACACAAGATTCACAGCTTAGTAATAACGAAGAAAATGTTGAAATTTATTAACTTTTAAGTTGATATAATGGGCTACAACTAAAATTATTACAAGTTAGGACTTGCAAAAACCAGAAGTAAATGACAATAAAATGAAGAACAAGTTGATGTATAGAGGATCTTGATGCGACTTTGCCTATTTATATATGGAGGTCTTCTATTTGCTTCTGGATCAAATTCTTTCTTTCTCATGTCTTAAAAGCCATTTCATGAGCCCCACCAATTTACTTAATGAAAATGTGAGTGAGGAAGGAAACCCTCTTTCTTTAATAAACACGTACTTGAAATGGAGAGAAAGTCTGATTGAGAGAATTAGATGTACGGTGGACACGTACCTTTAATACAAAGTGTTGTAGATGCATTGAAAAGGGAAGAAAGCGGGGAACTGACATCTCCTTTACCTTGCTCAAACTGCAAGGAGGAAAATTTTCAATTTTGCCCTCCATCTATAAATAGGCAAAGCTGCTCCAAGTTCAAAGGACCATCCAGACAACTTTTTGGTTATCTTCTTGTCATTTATATCTTGCCATTGCATTTTGTAACTTATAGTTTTCAGTTTGTAGATGTAGCCTATTATATCAACTTAAAGTTAATGTCCTTATTGCCAAGTTGCGAATTTTGTCTTTATATTCAAGTAACATAACTTGATGCACGATAACCCTTATTGTTTGTGAAAATATAAAATCTGATTCAAATTGCACAAGCAACGACAAACTTGTTTCTCGTTGGCATCACTTTGTTGGAAAGCTTCTTGCATTAACTTTCCTATGTATCAAGAATTAGTTACACAAATCGGATACAACCGAAGTAGGTTGATCCTATCACACCTTTCGTATTGCAGAAAAATTCTAAACCATTATTAGCAAGAAAGATTGAGTGGAAACACACACCTTTCACTTGTTACATGTCCCAAATTTCTTCACAAGAGACTTTCCAACAACCCCTACTGACCTACTTTGATGCAGGTCAAGAATCATAGGAATCCGACTCTATTGGCTTGAGATATTGTCAAGTTAGTCTGATTGCTTCAAAAGATCCGAACTTACACAGTCTTGTCTTCATCCATCCATCGACCCAATGACCTATATCCTCCAGGCAACCCCCATCTACTTGATCCACTTCATGTCAACCACTGTCACATGGACCCTTGGGAGGTGGAGAGGCATATTGGCACCTCCTGGCACGTTGTGCATCCAGTGCTTGAGTTCTCTTAGCCAAACCCGGCATACAATGGTTCCCAAAATAAAGAAGCAAGTATCTAAATTTAAAAACGACGACTGAAGACAAAGGGCACTTTTTCCCAGTGAAAAAGAAGCTATAAGTTTCGCTCAACAAAAGGGACATTCTTTTTCTGTTCTTTCCGTCATCTCATCAATGTCCGATGATCCTACATAAAAACCTTAAACCCTTGGACCCCAATGATCACCACCTAGCCAACACTCCAGGATTCACCGGACGACTCGAAATGCATCTACTTAAAGGTTAGAGTCTAGCACCAAAGAGGCCAAACTACCGAAATCAATCCAATATCTTGCTCGAGAAAAAGTAATCATTTGGGCAACTAAAATAAGCCAACATCCGACCTTCAATAAAAGGGAAGAGGTTCCCCAACAGCCAACAGAAAATTTGGTTCTGCGCGGAGCAATTGACTTCTACGAACTAGTTGCAATCTTAAGGCGGAAGACCCGAGAAACCAACAAAGGGGAAATGCCACAACCACAACCACAACCACAACCACAACCACAATATGAAACTACAAAAGAAGAATAAGAAAGGAAGAAGGGAAACGGAAGCAGAATAGGTTAGAGAGAGGGCCCCGACCTTGAGAGGAGAATGGGCAAAGTGGCGAGGGATGACGGTGCCAGTGTACCGCCACGGCGTGCCGACGCTGTTCGGCCGAATGGAAGCAACAGTAGCAACAGTAACGACCATATCTCCCACGAGTGCCATGGCTGCACAGACACCGGAAAGGTGTGGTTTCTCTCTTCCCTTTGCTCCTTGTGCCACCGAGGCGGAAGCGAAGGAACGTCTCGGCTCGAGGGTTCGTCTTCGTTTCTGTGAGTCGGTAATAACAGAGTCAATGAACGTGCCCTACTGACGCAGCGCGTTATCAGGATGAATGAGATCTTTTCCTCAACCAGGTTGGGGTAGTTTGACTCCATCTTTGGCCCTTTCGGTGTGTTTGATCCGTGGTACTAGAAGTGCAGACCTCACCTCACATGAGCTTGTAATCATTATTTTATATTTAATTTACGAATGCTTGAGTTTTCGTGCGAGATGAAACAGTAAGACGAGAAAACAAGGTGTTTAGATTTTCGTAATGGTCTATCTTCCACCTAGTGTCAAAGTTTTTAATTCAAATTGCGTTTATAGAATGATAGGTTATACATTTTACACACAGTTAAATTTAGAATTGTAAGTACTAAAAATCAAGGTCTAACTTTTATTGAACATTGCATCATACACACCTTTACTGATATCATTTATGATTTACTGCTTGGCTGATTCGAAACTAAGGGCTGGACTCTCTAACAACAGGTGAAGAGTTCAATTCCTGGGAGTGCATCTGATGGAAGTCTGCCTTACCCCATCTTGTCTATTAAAAAGAACATGATCAGATCGGAACCAGCACACCTGTTTGAGCTGAAACAGAAACCGGTTGCAATAGAACCCAATAATTTGGACCCAAAACCGTAACTGAACTCCAGGTCTCCGGTTCAACCGCAGTTCCACCTTGTATGGAACCAAAATCGAAGTATAATTGACTGTTTAAACCCCCTGTTTCAATCTCTTTTTGTAAGTATTTTTATAAAAAACTCTATTTTCTCTTTTCAATTAGAACTATAACTGAAATCAATGGTTACAAACCGTAACTGGAACCAGGTGAAATTGGGTTTGGTTGTGGTTCATGATTTCAAGCTAACTCAAGAAACAAGTGGTTATTTAAGTGATATATTTTGTAATTTTGTGTACTTTTATCTACTCTATTTTTAAAATATACATAACATAATTGTAAGCAAGTATAATTAGTGATCTTAATCCAATACTGAAACTCACACACACACATATATATAAATATAATATACATTTTGCACAGATGTGGTTGTAGCTGGGTCGAGCTGGACCCAACCTCCGGTAGGGATCTGGGTCTTAAAAATGGGTTCTGGTATGGGCCAACGAGTTTTGACTTGGAGCCAAAGTGACCGATCGGTCGACAATGACAGTAGATGCCAAACTTGATACAAATGTGAGTTGCACTTCAACTGTGAAAGTTGAGAGTTTGTTGCTTTGAAGCTTTTCCATCTCGCCTCTCTCTCTCACACACACACAAAGTTAATTATAGAGAAAACCTTATTATATATATTATACATAAAAAAATCATTTTGGTATGATGTGGTTCACTTTTGATAATATAATCTTGAAGTTTAAAAAAATATATAAAAGTCGTTAGCTTGAAGCTACCGTGGCTGATGGAGAATGATCACGTGTCACATCGGCCAACATTGAGGCTCTGCTACAACCAATAGGCCAAACAGTATATAATTTGTGATACATTTTAGAAAAAAAAGACAGTTTTTAACAATTACTTATTTTTATGTCCATTGAAGTACTCAATTTAATCCTGGCGTCAATGGTTACATAGAATTAAAACTTATTAATATAAATTAATAACTAAATGTTATTAACATAAATTAGTAATTAAATTCTAAATATTACTTTTAAAATTCAAATGAAGTTTCTTCTAATTATTTATTTGCATTAAGTACCTTAAGTTAAATATTAGACAATAATTTATGTTAATAACTATTGAATATTGAATTATTTAATTATAAATTAATTTAGCTTACAGAAGATACTCAAGTGGATCTTACTAAATTGAAGTTCTAATACACGTAAGGCGCCTGTTTTCAAAGTGATGAATTTTTAAAATCTGATGTACGAAGTAAAACCTAGAGTACCAAAGTAGAATTTCACTATACCGTAACCAATAGCATAACTAATTTGAAGCTTTCGCTTATTCTCGAAATATATGTATATATATATGTGTGTGTGTGTGTGTGTGTGAGTGTATCAACAAGCAGATCTCTACAAACAACAACAACAACTAAGCCTTTTCCCATACTAGACGGGGTCGGCTACATGGATTCTTTGTTTCCACAGATCTCTATCGTGTGCCATGTTAGCAGTTAACTCCCAATAAGCTAGATCATTCTTTATTGTTTCTTTCCAACACTTTTGTGGTCGTCCTCTACCTCTTTTAATACTTTCCAAATTTAGGTTTTCTAACCTTCTTACAGGTTCTTCTTTTGATCTTCTTTCTATATGTCCAAACCATCTTAAACGCTGTTCTCTCATTTTATCCTCTATTGGTGCCACTCCTAATTTGTTTCTAATAACCTCATTATGTATACGGTCTTTTCTTGTATGACCACTCATCCATCTCAACATCTTCATTTCTGTCACAGACATCTTTTGTACATGTTGATGATTAACTGCCCAACACTCAGAACCATAAAACATGGCAGGCCTAACTGCTGCTTTATAATATTTACCTTTTAATTTTAATGGTATCTTCTTGTCACAAAGAATACTTGATGCTCCTCTCCATTTTAACCAACCAGCATTAATTCTATGTGTAACATCTCCATCAATTCTTCCATCACTTTGAAAAATTGACCCTAGGTATTTAAAACTTTCCTTTTGGGGAATGCAATGTGTGCCAATTTTAATTTCTATGTCCTTTGAAGTAGCCAAATGATCAAACTTACATTCCATATATTCTGTCTTTGTTCTACTAAGTCGGAGGCCTTTGTTTTCTAATGTTTCTCTCCATAGTTCCAATTTTCTATTAACTTTTTCCTTAGACTCCTCCACTAATACAATGTCATCTGCAAATAACATACACCAAGGTACTTCATCTTGAATATGTTTTGTTAACTCATCCATCACCATTATAAATAAGTATGGACTTAAAGTTGATCCTTGATGTAACCCAATATTAACTTCAAAGAAGTCTGTCGTTCCTTCATGAGTCCTCACACATGTTTTTGCACCATCATACATGTCTCTTATAAGGTTAATATATGTCAATGGGATACCTCTTTTTTCCAAAGTTCTCCAAAGAACCTCCCTCGGTACCCTATCATAAGCTTTTTCTAGATCAATAAATATCATGTGAAGGTCTTTCTTTTTTGCTCTAAAATGTTCCATAAGACGTCTCAAAAGGTGAATCGCTTCAATAGTAGATCTACCAGGCATAAATCCAAATTGGTTCTCTGTTGTACTTGATACTTGTCTTAACCTACGTTCAATAATTCTTTCCCATAATTTCATAGTATGACTCATTAACTTGATACCTCGATAATTCGCACAATTTTGAATGTCTCCCTTGTTTTTATATATGGGTATAAGTGTACTTGCTCTCCATTCCTCGGGCATCTTTTGGTTTTTCCATATTTCATTAAATAGTCTTGTGAGCCAAGTGATTCCTATTTCTCCTAGTATTTTCCAAACTTCTATAGGAATATTATCTGGTCCTACCGATTTACCACTCTTCATATGTTTAAGAGCCTCTTTGACTTCATTCTTTTGAATACGTCGGTAGAAATTGTGGTTTATATACTTTTCTGACTTGGCTAAATCTCCTAAACTAATACTAACATCTTTATTTTCATTAAAAAGATTATAAAAATAGTTTTTCCATCTATTTTTTATATCATCATTTGCCACTAGAATTTTTTCATCCTCGTCTTTTATGCATCTAACATAATTAAGATCTTTAGTTTTCTTATCTCTAGCCCTAGCTATCCTAAAAATATCTCTTTCGCCCTCTTTTGAGTTGAGTTTTTTATATAAGTCCTCCCAAATCTTAGCTTTTGCTTCACTAACGGCCTTTTTTGCTTCCTTCTTTGCTTTCTTATAAGCTTCTAAAGTTTCACTAGTTTTTTTAGCATAATGTAATTTGTAACATGCCCTCTTTGCCTTGATTTTGTTTTGTACTATTTCACTCCACCACCAAGCTTCTTTTTGTGCCGGTACACCTCCCTTAGATACTCCTAACACATCTTTCGCCACTTTCCTAATATGTATAGCCATATTGTTCCACATATCAGAGGGTGTGCCAACATAATTCCAAACATCTCCTTGAAGGACTTTTTGTTTAAATATATCTTCTTTCTCACTTTTGAGGTTCCACCATTTAGTCCGAATAGCTCGATGCACTCTTTTCTTCTTTGTCCATTTTTTTATTTGTAAATCCATAACTAAAAGTCGATGTTGGGTGGTTAAGCTTTCTCCTGGAATTACCTTACAATCTTTACAACACGCTCTATCTTGTTTTCTACAAATAAAGTAATCAATTTGTGTTTGTGATAAGCCACTCTAACAAGCAGATCTCTAAACCAGGAAAATCATATCAATAATTTCAGCTTTTCACACATCGAGAGAGGTTTCCTTATACGTTGACCTCACATGCAATGACGCACGCGCATGCAAACACACATAACACAGAACGAAACACTTGATATACTCAGAATTACTTGTAAACTCCAATTTTGATCCATTGGTTGTTGTTATCAGGAATTGGATCAATAGCTGCTTGAACGGTCTTAAAGCCATCACTTCAATTCGAATCGACGGTGATCAATTCCTCTTGACAGAAAACCTACATAACCTACATATATTGAGCATGCCTACCGGAAGATGATAGATGAGACACACAAAGACTGCAGCATTCCCACTTTCATTGCTTTTCAACGGAAGGAAACCAGTGTTCGTGCTCAGTAACGTTCGTGAGAGGTCATTAACGTTCGTGAAAATCTCGAGGTGAGTTTACGAGTGTGATAGAACAACATAAAGCAAAGCTTTATTAAAAGGAAATTAAGCTGGCATGCGTTTAACAAACAAGAATGATCTCGAGAAGCCTAATATGAATGATCTCTCTCTCATTCATTTGAGAATTTAGTTACGTTCGATACAAAATTAATGCGACTAGTAAGTTGAACCATGTATATATTGCAGGATTAAATTCTTCTTTTTTAACTCTACATTTCTCATTTTACTCCAATTCTTAACATAATCAGCCGTTACGATGTCTCTTAGAAGCCTAATATGGCTGCTGCTTTAGCCACCCATCATTGTCATGCTACACGTTGTACGGTGCTTGAACCAACTCCACTGCAGTTGAACTCCGCAAAATGTAACCAAGGAACTTTTTTAGAGAGAGAGAAACAGAGAAGAAGAAGAAGGGAAGATGAACAGTAACTAAATTACTTCAAGAAAAGGGTTTGTAAATATCATGGCGAATAATGTTCCTAAACCAAGTCTACAAATATTCTATAATTTAGTGCCTGAACTTTCTTTGCCCATCCGCTGCTATTCCCTCGCTAGAAAGTCAGAATATTGCGATTCATCCTCTTATAAAATCCATTGATGCTTCTGTTTATTTAGTTTGTCATTTGAACCGAGTCAAGAACAAGCTAAGACAAGCCAGGTGCCACTAAACATGAACTAGCTTGTTAAACTTAAAACTAATTATCCTAAAAATGAATTACTGAAGAACGAAAGATTTTCTATTTAATAATTAGTACAAAAATAACTTATTATACATTTACTGTTGTAAAATTAAAATTCTTCTCCAGTTGGGTGTTCCATCCAACTAGCATTATCTTTTCTGGCACAAATACACATATCGGAAACCTTGAAGAGCATTTCTTTATCAAGAAAGAGAGATAATGGAGGCAAGAAAAGAAACAGAAGGCGATGCTCGATCGGCAACCAGTTCATTACCTCGGCGGTTTGTTCCAAGGATCCCATCCTTGGGGATGAACGATTTGGCTCATAGCAGTGCCGGCATATATTACTCTTGATAGCTGCCCCATGCTTTGCCAAGAAAAGCTTGACCAGCACCATCTATTGAACCACCTTCAAATACAAACCCAGTTGTCTGGAGTACCTCTTTCATGAGCAGCTATGTATCCAACTGCTACTGAACGAGTGCTTGCTTGCACATTGATTATACAGTCCTGTAACACAACTAAAACTATTTCAATCACAATATTGTAATTAATAAAATATGTGACAAATATCACCCATCCATAAACTGGGACCAGCCTTTTCGAGAATCTCTCTCTCTCTCCATACACACACAAGCTCGTATGCAGATATATGTACACATACATACATCAACCGCACCCTCAATGTAGCAAGAGTTGAAGAGGTGCCTGCCGTGGTAATCAAGGAGCGTATCCTGTACTCCGATGAATCCACAGTCATGGGAAGGACGACTTGTCACCAATGACTGACGCAGCGACAGCAGGTTGTCGTTTGGCTGGCATTGATAGTGCAAAAGCATTCTTGCAATATATACTAGTTAGAGAAAAAGTTATAAACGGTCTTCCAGGAAAAAAGGAAAGAGCAAGTTCACGGTAAGTCTGTACAAGTAAGCAGCTAATTAATCAAATTATTTGAATATTTGCACAGAACTTGGATCCAATATTTCATCAGATTCAGTTGCCAATGGCATCTGCTCAATGATCTGATCAGGATGCACATTGGCATGCATGAAATTGGAGAGGAGAGTTTCTTACTCTGAAGCCTATCCGTCTAGCCACGAAGTTGTCCGCTGCAACTATGAAAGTTGCACTGGATTCTGTCGTAGTGCTTTTGTGCAGAAAAACATCCGGCGAAACCAGATCGGCGGGCATAAACCCAGCATGGTCATCCCATGAAATGATTGTGTTCGTTCTTCCTTCACCTTCCAAGTATATGAAGGTCTTGGTCTCTGCTATATTTACCTTCTCACTGCAGCCACCAACATATAAAATCATGAGCACTCTCTCTCAATGTTAATTATATCCTCTATAAAAAGAATAGATAGTATTTCCTTGTTATAGTTGTGAATAACTATACATATATATACTTAGATGTATAATAACATAATATACAACAAGTAAACATGCCCCAATCATAAACAACAACCGTAAATCCAAAATAAAATATAATCAAACCATATGGAAAAGAAAAGCAAAAGTAAAATAAAAACCTTATGTGTGCGGGTTTAGAATCAACCTGCTTCGAATAACTATACATACGCATAACTTGAAAAGCATGTACCTGCTTCGAATCAACCTCGAACATACTTCAGTTACCTATGGCTGGATTAGAAAGAGGGACCTCCTACGGGCACAGGAATAGAACCACGGGAAGAGTTAACCCTAACTCGAAAATCACATCAGCCATGCCCATATCCTTCGTCTCAAACTTATTATATAAGAATGACTTAGTCTCATTTACCATTCATATATCGGATTCAAACAACAATATATCATCTACGTATTGGGTTTCTTTTAAATCTTGGCTTTTGGTTTATGTTTCACCTATTTTTCCTTAAGATCATTAGGTTGTTCCTTTCCGAAAACCCTAAAGGTGTTGTATATAGACATAACAAGTTTCTGACTTCTATGCTCTTCCTCTATTACTGTTTTTACTATAAGATCATCAAGTGTATCTCACCTTTTTTAGACTTGAGTTATAGGCCAAAATCCTTCCAAGACTTAAGAAATTTCTCTATAATAGATATAACAATAAAGTTATCAGGAAATTACATTTCAGCTTCCTTCGGACCATGACATCTTGTGAACCTGTTTAGTCACAGATTCCTCCTCTATCATTTGATACATAAGGAACTTGGCCATGGAATACTTTTCAAAACCAAGGTCTTCAGTATTGTATTTTCGATCCAAGGCACCCCATAGATCTTTCGCTATCATGGAAGGAAAATAACTATATACATCAAATAAAATATTTGA
This sequence comes from Brasenia schreberi, assembly GCA_036023115.1. Lineage (NCBI taxonomy): Eukaryota > Viridiplantae > Streptophyta > Magnoliopsida > Nymphaeales > Cabombaceae > Brasenia > Brasenia schreberi. The sequence goes on along the minus strand of JAYKKT010000085.1, from coordinate 16,998,345 downwards.
AAGTGCTTATAAAATACAACAGTGGCACAAAGTGTTCTTGTCCTTCCACTCGATGATTCTATCCGAGCTTCTATGGTCAGTATCATCAGGTTGTGGACAATACGACTCGATATACATATGCAACCCTAATATGGTTAACCAAATTTTTATATGCTCCTGCTAGCGTTTAAAATATGAACCGACAAATTTTTTTGGCATTAAGATTAAGTCGACCTTAGGTCGGAGTGTAGTAGTTGTAGATATATTTACAACAGTAAAATTTGATTTCTTGAAGAATGTTAGGAAGAACCATAGACACACATGCATAATAACATAATATACAAAAAATGTAAACATGACCCAATCATAAATAACAACCACAAATTCAAAATAAGCCATAATCAAGCTACACGAAAAACAAAAGTAGAAGCAAAATTAGAAACTTATCTATGCGAGTCGCCTTTGCAAACTTTTGTTAGAGAAATGACCGTCTCGCTATGAGTACGTAAGGTACTTACGCCTTTCTCATAGGATAAAATGCACACAAAACTCAAAAAGCACGTACTTGGCTTCAAGTCGATCTCGAAATACTTCAGTTGCCTATGGCTAGAGCAGAAAGAAGGACCTCCTACGGGCATAGGGACAAAACCATGAGTAGAGAGGAAGAGACAGACGAGAAAGAGTAAACTGCGTGTGATTAGGGAGGACCCCTAATCACTTATTTATAGGTGTGCATTTGGATCATGGATCATGGATTGTGAATCTGATCCAAACGATGCACCCTTTTATCCTTAACCACCCCATCTTATCTTCAACAATCTCCCTTATCCAGAATCGCTTCATCTTATCACTATCCGTGACCGTGAAAATTTTAACCGTTAGATCAAAAGTTTTTCGTGCAAAAAGATAAATTAAATCCCAAACTTAGCCCGACCCAACATGCGTGTGCATGTGTGGTATAACATATCCTCCCTAAGCTCTTTCAACTAAGGTTTATATATAAAAGGACATGTGAGTTTATCACATCCATCAATATGGGACTAAACTTTGTCTCATCTTGATCATCTAATGCAAAAGCCCCTCATAATTTACTTTTTATACTTTAAGACTTTTACTTATATTAATTAAATATATAAGGATACTAACATGCATTTAATAATTAAATATACATCAAATCCAACACTTATATTAAATAACTTATCACTAAAGCAAGAAAATCATATCAACAATGTCGGCTTGCCACACATAGACAAGGTTTGCTGATAAGTTGACTGAACACGCAAGCCCGCACATGTGCGCACACACACAATAGAGACAGAGAGAGACAAAGAGAGAGACAAAAGATTTGATATAATGAGAAAGTGAGAATTACTAGTTCACTCCAGCTTTAACATGAATTTTGAATCCATTGGTTGTTGTTATCAGGAACTGAATCAATTGCTGCTTGAACGGTCTTTAAGTCACCATTTCAGCTCAAATCGACGGTGATAGTCTTGGCAATTTGTTGGGAAGCGGCTCCTCTTGACAGGAAACCTATGCTGAGCATTCCATACCTGAAGAGAACTATAGATGAAACAAACAAACAATGCACTTTTCCCTGTTCTCATTGTGTCTGAAGGGAAGAAAAACAATCTTTGCGCTCATTGCAGAATTACAGAAATAATAATCTTATAGCTTGTTCAGCAAATGCCAAATGTAAGGAAAGGACATTAATTTCGAGGAGGTTATAACTATACATAAAGGAGATCATCTCAAAAGGGAAGGAAACTTCTCGGGGATGGCGATGAGATTATGAGTCTGATATGGTATTGAATTCCGTATTGCAAAAGAAAAATAGGGAGCAGCATGAATGAAAGTTTATTAAAAGGAAAGTAAGCTATCATGTTTTTTGACAAACAACAGTGATTTTTGGAGAAATCACTGTCTGCAGCTCTCTCTCTCTCTCTCATACACCCCCACCCACACATTTTGAGAATTTGATTACGGCCGTTACAAAAGTAATGCGAGTAGCAAGTGTATATCCCTTGAAATTGGACATAAATAAAAAAAATGTTTTGTATATTAACTATACTTTTAATTTAGTCTCTAGGAATGCTGATGCACCCCGCCCAGCCGCTACATGAACGAGCACCTCAGAGGGGCGAGGCTAGGCCGATCTGGTTTAAGGCAAATCCGCCCCAACCCAGGTGACCACTTAATCGATAATTTAATCAATCTTTTTTGTCAACTTATTGTTTTTATTTATTCGATATAAATGTTGATATTAAATTAAGCTTGTTAAAAAAACTTAATTTTCTATGACTTTATGCAGGGCAGGAGCGGGTTCTAGAAGTTCTAATGGCGGGCTCGATCTTTGAAACCTGTGGGATGCGGGCATAGGACGGTTTTGTGAGTGTGAGGAAAGCCGCAGGTGGGGTGAAAACCACCCCGCCCTGACCCACCCGTTGCCAAACCTAGGTGATGCATCTTCTTCTTGACATTGATTTTGTTTCATTATCAAGAGTAGAGGACTTGTGTTCTGTCCATATCTGTTAATTGGTGGCTCATTATTGCCGAGAAAACTCCCTACTTCTTCAAATTTACCATGCAGAGCGTACATTCATTGATAGATTTCAAAGAAGTACGCATTTTGCATCAATGATTACGAGTAGTTAGATTTTGACAACAACATCCTCTTTTCATCAATGTTCTTTGCAGAAAAGTATGGTTTATATGTAGAATTACCCAAGTAACGGATAGTATAAGCAGTATAAGTATAGAAACTTTAAAATTAACAATACCGACTTGAGTGAAACTTGTAAAGAAATCATTACATCAAATATATTTAATGCATCTACAATGATCACACCGAAGATAAGACTAGTTCAAACATAATAAGTAATGCACTTTTCCAAGCTACGAGAACAAGCAAGTGTACAAATTACTACCCATTGAAGGATTGGATGGTAGAACTGAGCATGACTTGCATTCAGCATTAGCAAATTAGTTGGAGTTCGATCGGCGATGAAATTTGACTTGCATTCTGGATCAAATTCATCATCCTGTTCCTGAGCTGATCTCCTATTCCCTCCTCACTGTCATCACCTGCGTCTAATTGTCATCTTCTCTGGCCCATGCACCACTTGACTGTATGATTTACTTGTTAGAACCTCGATCCCTTCGTTACGCCCTCCTGACGTTAGACTTATGCTTTTGATTTTTTTGGCGTGTATCGCATCGCCGGAGGTTGTCCAACTCCTCAGACCGCCGGCGAGTAAGGGTGGGTAGTCCGTCTCCGTCTCGTGATTGGAAACATATTCTCTACACTCCCGAGGCTTATAATTTGCAATTAGTCTGCGTCTTCAAGGAGGTTGGCGCTGGTGCAAACCAATGCATCAAATGGTTCCCTGTTGCAAAGAAAAAACTTCTGCAACAGCATGATTCTATCATGAGATTAGGTTGAACATATCGTGTCTTCTATCTGAAGTTCATCGAGGAAGCAGATAGATTCTACCATCTTAACTATCATGATAGCTTCAGGTGTCTTACCACATTTAGCCGTCAAATCAAATGCATTTAAAAGCCAAGTTTTTGGATAATCATCAAATCAGACGCATTGGAGCGCTTGAATCTCATGTAGGATCACTAGCATGTGTAAGATGACAACCCTTTTTCCTAACAATGAGCTACCTGCCCAATTCCAACACCCTCTCACTACCCACCAGTCAGTCATGCACTTCATGCGATGGCGTGTAGAGGGACCTAACAACAGGCATCAGCGAGAGTTTGTCTAGAGAATTTTTATAGCAAATTATCAAGTAATTTGAATGATAAATTAGGCGTACTTTAACAATTCAAAAGTTATTAAATAAGTTTTCCATCGGTCGTTAAGACACCAATTTCAAAAGGGTTATTGTTGTATATATGTAGAGAATGATATATCGATCAATAGAACATTTGGAGTGAAAAAGTAAAATGTACTGTTGAGCATTAAATGTGAGTATGAAAAATATAACGGTATACTTAGAAATTCAAATTTGTTGATGATGAAGATCCAATGGTAAAAATATTTGAGAAACATTGAGCATGGACTAGGCCAAATATATTGTTGACTATTATACATTTCTTCTTAAAGTGAAACCAACAGTCTCACTTACAAATTTAAAAAAAGCAAACTTATAACAGGGAAGCCTCACGTTTAATGGGTGTTCACATGTGCAAAGTGGCACGCACCTGCCAGCACACACACACACACACACACACATATATATATATATATATATATATATATATATATATATGGAGTAGTTGCTTTACTCCATTGACTAGGATGCAGACACCCTCGATGCATTGCCTTCCACGGCTTCAACAACTGACTGGCTGATATCTTGTTACCTTTCACTACTCTCTCGCCCATCAAAAACCACTATCACCACCAAAATCACCTTCACAAAACCACTTCTCTCTTTATATACATCTTTATATACAAGTACACCCATATATATATATATACACAATCTTGACCTAACATGCATATATATAGGGTCTGAAATTGGCTGGTTTGATTTTATTACTTTCAAATGTACGAATGACAACCCTCCCTAATTACACGCGGAAAATGGGAATCGTCTCCGGCTTTGTCATGCACGGAAGCTGGAATGAGTCATTTTTGCAAGTTGTGATAGTTTTTCTTTTTTACAACGGTGGCCGAAGCTCCAAATCTGCATCTTGTGGAATTGATAACCCTGTCAGGGGGCCTAATCCCCCTCCATAAAGTCATGTTGCATCTCCTTAATTGATTCTTGTGCCGCATTCTTTAATGACTACACCAAATCAAAGGCTTGGTTAAAGGTATCTAAATCTTCCATTGCATGTATACATCTTCAAAACCAAATACGCAAATAAAGTCGTCGCAGTAAGAGTACGAGACAGAGAAAGACTTGGGTGGCCATCCAGCTTCTTGCAAGAGAGAGAGAGATAAATTTGGACACATTTATTCATGTCCCACTAAAGCAGATTTTAGACAAATTTATTCATGTGTTGAAGACTGATAGGTGGAATGATGCATACCCAGTCAACCGGCATTCAACATCTCATCCGGCCAACCTTTGTTGGGGATAAAATATCTATAGTAGTTCAAAACTCACCGGATTACAGGGCTTGTTGGTTTCTGCAACAATCTTTGCTACTCTCTGCAATGGCTTCAAAGAGAGCTCGTGTAGCTATCCTCCCAAGCGCCGGCATGGGTCATCTCTCCCCTTTCATTCGCCTTGCTTCTCTCCTTTGCGCTCGCGGCGTTGATGTCAGCTTCATCATCACTCTCCCCACAGTCACCAAAGCAGAATCAGATCGCATCTCAGCCTTCCTCTCAGCAAATCCCACCGTCCGTGCTCTCCCTTTCCACCCTTTGCCTCTGCACACAGACAAACCCTCGAATCCCTTCAGTTTGCAGACAGAGTCCATCCGCAATTCATCTTCAATTCTCCGATCTCTCCTTGCAGATGCAGGCCCTCTATCAGCCATTGTTACGGATATCGCCTTAGCTTCGTGCATGATAGAAGTTGCTGCATCTCTTTCCACTCCCAGTTACATATTTTTCCCTTCCTCAGCGATCATGCTTGCCTTTGTCGCCTCCTTTCCGGCCATGGCTGCCACCACAATCACCACGCCGGAGTTCCAAATTCCGGGTATCGGCTCTTTCCCTGGATATTGCATAGAAACGACCCTCAGAGACCCCAACAACCTCTTCACCGGCCAATTCATAGAAAACGGCAGATCCCTCGTGAATGCAGCTGGAATCATAGTGAACACTTTCTGTGAAATCGAGGACGCAACGGTGGGGAAGATCAACGACGGTCAAGTGGTTGCAGTGTTGCCGAAGGTGTTCCCTTTAGGACCATTCATTGACCACCATGAGTCCATAGTCGACCATGAACTATTACAGTGGCTGAATAAGCAGCCTGTGGGATCTGTGATTTATGTTAGTTTTGGGAGTCGCAATACATAGAGCAAAGATCAGGTAGTGCAGCTGGCTATGGGCTTACCGAGATCTGGCTGTAGATTTTTGTGGGTAGTGAAGACTAAGGAAGTTGATAGGGAAGAAGACGATGAAAAGGAGATGGAAGAGTTGTTGCCTGAGAAATTCTTTGAGAGGGTGAGTGGGAATGGCTTGGTTGTGAAGAAGTGGGTTCAGCAAGAGAGAATTTTGGCACACCCTGCAGTGGTTGGAACTCGGTCATTGAGGCAATGTGGCATGGCGTGCCAGTGTTCGCGTGGCCGTTGACCGCAGACCAGATGTTCAATGCCACCGTTGTAGAGAAGAGTGCGTGTGGGGTGTGGGTGAGGAGTTGGAGAGGGGGAGAAGCATTAGTCAAAGGGGATGAGATTGGTGAGCGTCTAAAGGATTGGATAGCAGACAGAGAACTAAAAGAGAGAGCGAAAGCCATTAAAGAGAAGGCAAGGGCAGCTGTTGCATCAGGAGGAGAGTCTTATACTGCTTTGATGGACCTCATCAATGAATGGGATGAGGTGGATTCCCATCATCAAAGGGACCAATAATGAGGAGTCCGCTGATCATGGATTTGACATGCATGAACAGATCTGTTGGCAGTTTCGAAACTTTATATTTGATTCGAAATTGTTGAATGGTCTCAAGATCGAATCCCCACTTTATGTTATTAAAACTTTTTATTTGATTCTATCGAGCTATATCCAGGAAATTTCCTCAATATTCTTGCTTTCGCAGCATTCCTTATTCTCTGTACCTCACTCCATTTCCCAGTGCCAGCAAACATATTTGACACAAGTGTATACGTGCCTGAATTTTGAGGATCTACATGCATAAGCTGCCTACCAATGATTTCTCCTAGCTCAGAATTATGATGTAAGCTGCAAGCACCAAGCAAAGGTCCTAGGATGCTGGCATTCTGTTTCAATGGAAAAAGCTTCGTAAGCGCCCATGCTTCTTCGAGCCGACCAGCTCGACTCAATAAATCAACCATGCACGCATAGTGTTCCTCACCAGGAATAATGAGGTGATCATCGATCATAGAGCGAAAGAGAAGCCAGCCATCTTCAACAAATCCTGCATGGCTGCAAGCAGATAATAGGGAAGTAAAGGTTACTTCATCCGGCTGTATGTTTTCCTGTCGCATCTGATCGTACAGCTCAAGAGCTTTCGTGCATTTCCCATGCATTCCACATGCAGATATCATTGTGTTCCATGAAGCCAAAGACTTATCTATCATGTTATGAAACAAAAACTCTCCATAGCTAAATAATCCACACCTTGAATAGGCAATTATCAGAGAGTTGATTATGGAGACATCTCTCTGCCATAAAACTCGATATAGATGTCCATGGACTGCTTTAACTTGCTTAAGCCAGCCAAGCCGAGAACATGCAATTAGTAAACAAGTGAGCGCAATCAAATCGGGCTTCTGCCTTGCACTCTGCATCAAACAAAACAAATCAAAAGCTTCATGAGAATGCCCCTGGTTCACATAACCCATCATCATTGATGTCCATGAGATCAAATCGTTTGTCCCCATTGAGTTAAACACAGCCCTTGCAGCATCAAGGCGCCCATGTTTTGCATACAAGTCTATTAACTGGTTGGCTACTTCTAAGTTCAAGTCAAACCCATAGTTTATTGTAACAGCATGGATCTGAGTACCTTCTTTAAGGCTTGTCGAAACCACACATCCTGATAGCAAATGCAGCGCTGTTGCTATATTTGGTTTTATACACATTTCCCCCATCAAAGCAAACAAGCTAAATGCCTCAACAACCAAAACGTGTTTCGAATAAGCTGCAATCATCACATTAAATAAAATCGTATCTCTCGATTCAATTGCATCAAAAATTCCTCGTGCAATGCTTGTGTCCTTACATTCAGCATACATCTCAATCAAAGCAGTATTTCCCACAACATCAAGACAGATTTCTCTTCTGATGATGTATCCATGGATGCTTAAACCTTCACGAACAAGCTTTAAATCTTTACAAACCGAAATAGTATTTGAAAGAGTAATTGAATCAGGTGAGAGATTTTCTTTGTTCTTCATGAGATGGAAAAGATTCAAGGCTTCCAATGGTCGACCATACTGTATGCAGCTTGTGATCATGGCATTGAAAGTGGAGACAGTTTTCACTTTTGCCTTGCAGAAAAGATAACTAGCAACATCTTTAACACCGCAATTCATATACATGCCGATGAGACTTGTTCTGAAAACTTCCTCATCATGATCCATTTCCCTTCTGATCGCGTAGCAATGGATAGACTTACCTATCCTTACAGATCCTAATCGTGAAGCTGCCTTGAGCAAGCTTACACACGTTACTCGATTTGGCAAAATGCCTTCCACTTGCATATCACAAGCTACTCTCAAGGCCATATGAGGGCCAAACTCACTACTGCTTTGTGCAAAGCCAGAGATGATTGCTGTGTGAACAACCACATCTTTGCGAGCAATTTCATCGAACACTTCGTATGCATCGTCCAAACATTCATGTTCCACGTACAATTCAATGAGGGATGCACCAACGAACTTATCCTTCTGAACTCCGATTTTGGAACCATCTGCATGGATTCCTCTTCCAAATCTGAGGAGCCTTAGCTCCACACAACTCTTGAGAGAAAAGGTACAAACAAATCCATCAAGGCCAGCTTCTTCCTTCATATGAGAATAGAATCTCAAAACCTCATTAAAGAGCCCTATTCTAAAATACCCAATAACAATAGCGTCCCACCATGGACGAAATTTCCTGCTGGAATTAAGATCAAATATCTTGCGCGCTTCATCCAAGCAACCAAAATTAGCGTAACAACTCAAAATCTTCGTACCCAACAAATCATTCTTATTCACAAGGCCATGAGTGCATAGACAAGCATGAACCTGCCTTGTAGATTCGATATCTGTACATTCTTCCAAGAGGGTAAGAAATCTTTTATTAGGAAGATCTTCCTTGGCTGCGTAATAGAGACGCAGAAAAATCCTAGGAACAAGTCCCAAGAATCGAATAGAAGCTAGAAATCCCACTTGAAGCAATGGCATGATTCTGAAATCTTTGTAAAGATTGACGTAATGGACTCCATGGTTGCGCGAAAATTGATGACCGGCACGGTATGTATAGCTTTGGATGCACAGTCGTGTCAATGAGTCGGGTTTGACACGAAGCGGTATGAACTAAACCCGTTAATCTCTGGGTTGGGCTAACTGTTGATAGCTAAGGCGCTGTTTGCGTCACTGGCGCGGAGAGGTCGTTCTCTAGTTTTGGGGCCTGTTGGCACTCTCTGAAGTCAAAGTCGTTTGCATGGTGGAACTTTTCAGGTGAACAGGTACTTTGGGTGGTAGTTTCCTGATAGACGCAAGTACAGGGAAGAACTGTGTTATATCGAATCCAATTTTCCACAGAGTGGAAAAAAGATCACGGTCCCCTTCTTCCTGGGCACCCATTTAGCTTTTGGGCCAATACCTAAACTGTCTGGTACCGCATTCACTTGCTACAAAAACACATTCGGAACTCGGATCGTTAGCTCAATTGGTAGGGCACTCCGATGTGATTGATGGGGAGTTCAAGACCTAAGGGGTGTATGTGTGAGGCTTCGGCTTTTCCTCTTACAATAAAAAACACAAAAAATCTAGAATCCTCAGTTCTTTTGATTTTTGGTGTGCAGTTTCAAGTTCTTGTTCATCAAATGTAAAACCATCATTGACATCAAACTATTGTTTATAGGCCCATGAGTCAAAAGCTTGGCGTTAGAGAGAGGTGAGCCACAAATCCAAAGATTGGAAACCATAATTACAAATCAATGTGAATCTAAGCCCACACTTCTAATGTGCATAAGCAGAAGCCTAGGACTTGGGCCCGAGGGTCCTAACTTTGTGAAATTTTGCGGGCATGTACCGACCACATACCTTGCAAGAACAGTTTCTCCAGGTAATATACAATAAAATAAAGAATTAATACCGGCATTAGAAATATAGGAGCTGCACTACAAAGATAACCTGCATTTGTATTTCATGAGGGCATAACACCTGAATTCAACGTCCAGTACAACAAACTGCACAAGCTCACAAAGCTAAAACCCTAATGGATGAGCTATACTCCACACCAAATAATGCACATTATTATGAATACTACAAAATGTTATTCGACATATGATCAATAAGCCCACCTAAAATTGGGCCCAAATGGACTTTTTACAGAGGCATCTATGAATGCCGACAGCTTCCTTTGAAGAAATGGGTTTTCTTCTTAACTTTCTCACCCAAGATTTTCTTTCCTTGATTTCCAACTCATGATTTCTCAGTTGTGCATGAAGCTGGAATTGTGCCAGGGCATCTCCGCTTGCGGCGTCTCCTTGTTATCTTCCCCCATGAGAAAGCCTGCAGCTCGACAGCTTTGTCGACCTCAGGATCACAAGTTGCTTGAAGAATCGCAAGAACAGCGTCATCTGCCTCCACGGCAGTGGCTGAATATCTCGATCGTCTTCCTCTTTTTAGAGAATTCCGGTCATTTCTACAGCCATTTCTCCTTGCTGATCCAGTCTGCCAGAAGCAACCAGATGCTCTCATCAGGGTACCCATTGTCTGCATATCTTCATTGACCTCGTTGCGGGACAGAGACACGAGACTTGGAAGTATGTCCCTCTGAAAATCCTTTTGCCGTCTACCTCTCCTCGGTGTTCTCCTTGTTGATTGTTTCTGGGATGGAGATGCATCGATCTCCGCAGCCATTTTTTCTTCCTGCTGAGGCTTTGGCTTGTAACAATAATCTTCATCCATTTTAGTATCCTCCAGCATCAAAGTCATTGATTCAAAGAAATCTTCTTCTTCAAAAGGCTCTGGACAATCTTCGACAATTATGGTGGAGTCCGGCTGTCCGGCATCTGAACAAACCACATCTGCAAACCACTTCAGTGAATCGCCCAACGGTAATTCTGGTCGATTTGAAGCAACAGCGCATGAACTCTCCGAACCCAAGGATGAAATCCTAATAAGTAGCTCTGCAGCCAACCTATCAATTGCAATTGATGAGTTGAACGAGTTATCACCAGTACTGAAACAAATCTCATTCACTGTCAAGCGATCAGCTTTTATTGATTCTTTGGTGCAAGAAAATCTTTCCGACAATGTAGCTGGCAGTAAAGGTGTCTGTGTTACCACAGAATCACAAGGCAGACCCAAAACTATCTGATGACTATCATCTAGGTTCAGATCAAACTCTCTGCCTCCAGATCTTTCTTCATCTATGGGCTTAACAATCTTATCATTCCCCGTACAAGCCCTCCCTTCTGAGGGGACCACCCCCTTGGTAATGCGCTTATGCTTCATCTTGGAGGAATGAACTGATTCATGTAAACTACGCTCTGGAAAGACGGACTGGTTGTGACACAGTCCTGTTGAATTGTCATGGATATCTTTATGCGTGTGTGACTCATGTGTTCGGTCAACTGAAATCTGCTTTCCAAAACCTTGTGAGGTGGTACAACGTGTGCTTCCCTGGAACTCACGTAAAAGAGCATGGTTCTTTGAGCCACCAAATCTCTGGCAACCTTTAGTACTAGTAGACACTGAGGAGAAGTCGATAGAAAATGGCTCCTTCAAGAACTTGAGCTTACTGCAACTTGAGTTATGGGCTTGCCCCGCCTCAGGGATGAAAGCTGATTTATGTTTGTTAGCAGGAAATAATACAAAGTCATGCACAATACCAGGACCGCCCTTTGACCGGGTTACACTTCCAGCATCAACTGGCCGCTTCTCACACAATGTCGGCATTTCAGATTCAACCTCCAATTGTACTTCCAGGTCAATGCCAGATATAAATTGAAGTCGTGAGAGGCCTTGACCATTATTTGGGTATGCAGATTTAAAGTCTGCTTTTGCTACAGTTACATGCTTGCACTGATCTTCCAAATGATTACTGTGTTTCCTTTCTTTATTGAAGGGTAGGTCCTTATGGCTTTGACATTCACCCCCATCTCCAACTCCATTTGGGAGAGCCGATGTTAAAGATACACTTTTGTTTCCTTGGATATCATGATGGTCCAAGGCCTTCAACAGTTTCTTAGAACCACCTTCTTTCGAGTGTCCGTAACTTGAACAGTCACCATTGTTCAAGCCCAGCTTATCAAAGCAGAGAGATGAGGAAGGATAAGATCCATTAGCAGCTAGCTCAGACAGGGCAAAACCATTATGATATGGTACTTCACAATCAACTCTCAGTGAGGATCTTAAACTGCCATTAGAATACCACTTCTCTTCAGAAAGCTCAGTACCTTGGAAAGGTGGAAAGGGGGCTTTATTAGGATAATTCTTCCCTTGGGGCACTTCCAGTGATTGGACCTCAAAAGGCAGCTGAGCCATGGTGTTCATAGAAGTTCTCCAGGGAATTTCTGCATAAGCAGTATTAGCCATATCAAGCTGGGAAGGAGCTGAAAAGGCGCTGGGCAAAGAAGTTGCAGTCACGGCATTTGTCTGATTAAGGTCAGGAAGATTCATCTTTGACAATCCCATGTAACCATCACCATGATCTTTAAACCACAAGTCCTTTTGTTTCTGCTCATCAGGCAAATGAGATGCAGGCAGCCCACAAGGTTTCTTAAACTGCCCCTCAACATTTCTATATCCCAGAGGACTTGGAGCCCCGATACTTCTATATTCCCCTGTAATAATGAATCAGCAACATGTAAGAAGGTTTGATCTTACAATGTTTTTATTAATGCAATGGCCACAACAACCATTATCAGGTTGTCCGAAGAGTTTTTCTCAAACCAAAACTCCAGGAATCAAGATCTTCATCCAAAGAACACCAGACAATTTTCTCAAGGAAATCTCCACAAACATGCACCAGTATTATACTGAAAACAAAACAATGAAGCAAAACGTAAAGAAATTAAGAAGAGTGAAAAGCAGTAGAAGGCACTACATATTGATCATAATGCAGCTTTTTTTGCTTCCACCGTGAGAAAAGAAAGAATTCACAGACAAAAATAAATATGCAACTGTAAAGAAAGAACACTCACGTAATACTTTCAGAAAAAAAAAGAACACCTTGAAAATTGCAATGCAGGAAAAGGTCCCCGGGAAACTTTATTTGAAATTTCCAGTAAAAAAATTTTCCAGCATATATCACATTGCTCACGAGGTGGACAAACCAAGAACATTCAAGACCCAATGTTAATAAAACCTCAATATATTCATGATCGAGGAACGTAGCATAATATGAAGTTGGGATTTCAGCAAAAGTATGCATTTAGAACGGGCAAACAGCCATCCAGATCTGGACGGATCAATTTGACAGGAATCCTGAGAGCAAACATTGTAACCCTTAAGTTGTAATGCAATGTAAACCCAAAGCTGCATTTAAGCGGCAGTAATTCTAGCCATTAGTCTGTTGTCTACACCTATCAGGTTCAACCTGGCCTAGCGGGTTTATACTGGACCTGGACCATCAAGAGACCAAACCGAAGCCGGGGACTCCCATGGTTTGGTTTTGGTTTTGGTTTTACCTATTGGAGAGAGAGCTGTACCAACATTTCAGAACTGCCGGTTCCAAGTAATGTTTGGTTCCAAATCAAAATCTCAATTTATTTTTCAAATACAAATGGAACCAAACTGAAACCAGACACGGTTTCAAACCAAATAACCAGAACCGAACCCAGAGGGAGCCAGTTCAGTTCCAAATTCTAGGTTTTGGTTGAACCGAACAGGTCTATTTGTGATATGGGAGCAAAGCATTTACAAACTTCAACAGAAACATACCTAATAAAGGAGGAAATAAAAAGTAAGCCATCTTTGTACAAGATGACATCGACAAATATGAATATCTGAAGCCATCTCTATACAAGCTGGCATATCAATAGATATGAATAGCTTTGCAGCAAAACTATACCAATCATGAGACTTATCATATATATCAACCTACTCTTAAAGTAATAACAATTAACAAGGAAGGATAATTGTAAGATAATGCTTACCAACGGCAGTCCTGAAATATATGATTAAAACTTGTAGGTGGTCCAGTCATACTTATTCATGTATATGTTTAATGGCCTTTGGTGAAATTTTCACAAATTAAATGAAGTTTACTCAATGCCCATTTTGTAACGTGATGCATCATGCCACTTATTGTTGTCCTTTCAGACAGTATAATAAAATGTGATAAATAAAACAACCTTGTTCGGTTGACACGAGGCAAATTATGGGTATGTATGTAACAAAAAGGAATTGATATTAGCAACCCAACTAACAACCTTAGAGTGCAGGCTTAAGTTGAAATCACGTTTGTTCTGGTCAATGAGATTCCAAACCCAGTAAAATTTATCTTACCTATTATTTCAATGTATTAAATGTAGAAAGGATATACAAACTCAAGCTTAGTCAGATTTCCCACAGATATCATCACTCAAGAACCTTACAAACTAACATATGGTCTTATATCTAGATCACTGCCTTCAAGCCAGATGGTCTCTACAAATCCAACCATCCCAATTGTAGAACATTAAAGTAGAATTTTCATGGTTGACAAAATTGTTTTACATGTGCAAAAATCCAATACATCTACTAGTATTCATGATTACTAGCCAAGGAACAAAGAGGAAACTCTTACCAGAGCCAAGACTTGAGGAACACCAAACAACTCTACTTCCCTCGCATTCAAAATCCAAATGATTCCAGAATTGCCTGTGACTACTACCACTATTACACTCCTTGATATGATCTTTCTGAGGTCCAGAAGAACTTGCATTCGGCTGAAATGAAAGTCGCCTGGTTCTGATCTCATCAACAAACAGTCCAGGAACTCTGAAACTTGTTGCAGCCATCTGACTGGATGATCCTTGATGGTTAATACTAGATTCTGATTCTGATATCTTGTAACCATGGACACTTCTTGGGTGATCTGTTTGTTGTTTGCAATGGTCACTACTCACACTTGTATTGCACCCAGTGCCAAGGGTTAACTTTACCTCACTCTCAGCTAGAATATCAGAATATTTGTTGAAACCATAATTATCTCCAAATAAAGATCTAGATGATGCTTGAAGAACTTTCACCTCCTCAGTAGACGGTTCAGTGTCTTCTATGTCGAGGTACTCATCAGCAGGAAGCTGAAGATCAAAAGTTCTTTTTGAAAACCTATTCCTTTCCAAATCTGGTGGTTCATAATACTTACGCATGCTGCCATTTTCCATTAAGAGTGCAAGAGAGGACTGCATGTTATCAGTATCAGAACCAGACTGCCTACTGCAACTCGAGTTCACCACAGATGGCATAGGCATTTGCCAGGTTCTCAATGAATTATCAGGTCTGATTTGGAACAGACATTGGCTTTCGTGCATACTTTCTGCTGGTAAAGGGTATTTGCTTGTTTCTTTCCTTTTCATGCCATCCATCAGGTCCTTTTGCACTTGATATAGGCGATGCAGTTCAGTAACCTAGATATCAAGCAAAAATTAGTACTAAGGAAGCTAACCAATCTACAGTCTAGTGGATAAAAATATTCATGCTGCAATCAAAACCAATATATTGCATCCATGACAACACATAAACCTCGCAAAAGTTAGTGGAAGGTACCTGCTTCCGGAATACAGCTTCATGATGGAGCATTGTCTGTTTTAGTAACTCTTTGTCACATTCAGAATAATCATTGGAATTCTGCTGCACAAAGCCATTATAGAACTGTCCTCTAATCATCACCCTATCTTCATAAAAATGTGAACGAACCATGCTCCTGGCATCATCATTCAGATCCATCATGTAGTAATATCCAGGCAAGTAATTACCACATTGCACCTCAGCTCCCATTCCCACCGGAAGAGTGATAGGCGCCAATGATATTAGCAAGTTGGAGATGATCTGCAAAAAGGATTATTAGTAACCTAAAACAGTGAGTAGCAATTAACATGAAGTTTATGAAACCTTGCCTGCTTCAGACTTGACAAAAGCAAGAAAATAATGAAATGGCATGTCACTGGGGAGGTAAAATGTAATGAGTTGTGGCTCCAAACATAAGAAGCATAAACTAAGAGCAAGATTTGGCAAACGTAGGCATTTCCTCCAGCAGACATGCCAGAGAAATCAATAGAAACAAAGAACTGTGTGACAAATAACAACAACAACTAAGCCTTTTCCCATACTAGATGGGGTCGGCTACATGGATTCTTTGTTTCTACAAAACCCTATCATGTGTCATGCAGTTAACTCACAATAAGCTAGATCATTCTTTATTGTTTCTTTCCAACACTTTTGTGGTCGTCCTCTACCTCTTTTAATACTTTCAAAATCTAGTTTTTCAT
Source organism: Brasenia schreberi (assembly GCA_036023115.1). Taxonomy (NCBI): domain Eukaryota; kingdom Viridiplantae; phylum Streptophyta; class Magnoliopsida; order Nymphaeales; family Cabombaceae; genus Brasenia; species Brasenia schreberi. The sequence continues at coordinate 16,982,084 of JAYKKT010000085.1, read as the reverse complement.
ACCTTCTTATACGTTTTTCTTTTGATCTTCTTTTTATATGTCCAAACCATCTTAAACGATATTCTCTCATTTTATCCTCTATTGGTGTCACTCCTAATTTGTTTCTAATAACCCCATTATGTATACGGTCTTTTCTTGTATGACCACTCATTCATCTCAACATCTTCATTTCTCTCACAGACATCTTTTGTACATGTTGATGATTAACTGCCCAACACTCAGAACCATAAAACATGGCAGGTCTAATTGTTGCTCTATAATATTTACCTTTAACTTTAATTGTATCTTCTTATCACAAAGAATACCTTATGCTCCTCTCCATTTTAACCAACCAACATTAATTCTATGTGTAACATCTCCATCAATTCTTCCATCCCTCTGAAAAATTGACCCTAGGTATTTAAAACTTTTATTTTGGGGGATGCAATGTGTGCCAATTTTAACTTTTATGTCCTCTGAAGTAACCAAATGATCAAACTTACATTCCATATATTTTGTCTTTGTTCTACTAAGTCAGAAGCCTTTACTTTCTAATGTTTCTCTCCATAGTTTCAATTTTCTATTAACTTTTTCTTTAGACTCCTCCACTGACACAATGTCATCTCCAAATAACATACACCAAGGTACTTCATCTTGAATATATTTTGTTAACTCATCAATCACCATTATAAATAAGTATGAACTTAAAGTTGATCCTTGATGTAACCCAATATTAACTTCAAAGAAGTCTATCATTCCTTCATGAGTCCTCACACATATTTTTGCACCATCGTACATGTCTCTTATAAGGTATCTATGTTAATTCAATACCTTTTTTTTCAAGGTTCTCCAAAGAACCTCCCTCGGTACCCTACCATAAGTTTTTCTAAATCAATAAATATCATGTCAAGGTCTTTCTTTTTTGCTCTAAAATATTTCAATAAGACGTCTCAAAAGGTAAATCACTTCAATGGTAAATCTGCTTGGCATGAATCTAAATTGGACTAAATTGGTTCTCCGTTGTACTCGATACTTGTCTTAACCTACGTTCGATAATTCTTTCCCATAATTTCATAGTATGGCTTATTAACTTGATACCCCGATAATTTGCAGAATTCTCAATGTCTCCCTTGTTCTTATATATGGGTATAAGTGTACTCGCGGGCATCTTTTGGTTTCTCCATATTTCATTAAATAGTCTTATGAGCCAAGTGATTCCTGTTTCTCCTAGGGTTTTCCAAACTTCTATAGGAATATTGTCTACCGATTTACCATCCTTCATATGTTTAATAGCCTTTTTGACTTTATTCTTTTGAATACGTCGGTAGAAATTATGGTTTATATACTTTTCTGATTTGAATAACTCTCCTAAGCTAATACTAACATCTTTAAGAGCCTCTTTGATTTTCCATCTATTTTTCTGATTTGGCTAACTGTGTGACAAATAACAAGATCAAAATAAAAGGGGCTCCATCAGACAGATTATATCACAAGAAGCAAACTGTTTTCTAGTGGCTTATGAGCCTATTCTTGGCAAAGGTAGGCATTTCCTCCAGTAGACATACTAGAGCCTGTGGCGTATTCTTATGTCAGTTTTCCTTAAAACGGTTTGCAAATGGTCAACCTTCTCTTCCTAGCCTCTTGTTTGTATTTATTCAGTTCATCAAGAGTATGTTGTAAAAACATAATTCCTAAGTTACAACCCCCTTGACAGAATCGCTTGCTGGTAATTTGTTTGATGTTTCAAACTCTGAGACAGGGTTAGAGAGGAGAATCATGTTCTGGGCTTGCTGTTGGTTCATGTGGAAATGGCTTTACGAGAAAGTGTTCTCCCATAGAAGCGGAACCCAAGCCTATTATCATTCTCCCCTGATGAGATATGTGCAGACTGTTGCAAAGGGTTGGAGCTGTTCCAAGCTCAAATGATCTCTTCTTGGATGTACTAAGGAACTTTCAGTAAGCCTGCTCATGAAATCAGTTAGCAAAAACCCCCAGAGGTTTGGTGCCAACTAAATTGCAATTGTGCAGCAAAAGGAAACCCTGGACTTGCAGGAAGCGGGGGACTAATTCATGACTGCAATGGTAGATGGATATGGGGTTTCTCATGGGACCTGGGTCAGTACTCATCTATTCAGGCAGAGACAGGGTATCTTAACAGCACTACAACTGTATTGGTCGTTGGGACTTAGATGTATAGCACTAGAATCGGATTTGGCTCATCTCATTACCTTGTTGCAGGACAGGAGACAACCTAAGTGTCCCCCTGTGTGAGCAATCTTTAGGATGCTGGATTTTTTATGGGAAATCCGGATGAACCATACCTCACAAGAAGGAAAATAAATGTGCTGATCTACTGCATCAAATATAGTTTATGTCTCCCAGTAGGAACTCACACCTTGGATATAGTTCCACGTTTTTTGGTTCATATGTTGTTGGCTGATAGTATGGACGTTGCATCCCCAGAGGGTCCTGGACTGTAACCAGGCCACTGGCCCTCCACTGTACCGAAAAAAATACAGAATTTCTAAGATACAAGGAACTTAATTAAGCTTACCAAATCTCATGAAAGCACATCCATATGGTCAAGTTACGATCGTCATGCAGAAATTCATTGTCAACATCTAGCTCTAACATTCTCTTCAAAGTTAGGTGGATCTTTGAATCGTATTTTCCTTTTACGGATTTCATTCTTCATCCTCATTGTAATTTGTCTCTCACATCCTCAAGCTTCCTGTTTGACAGGTCCTTCCCAAACTTCCCGTTTATGATCTGACAACAAAGAAGCAGAAAGCTATTTTCCAATTATAAACTGTAGTTAAACAGAATTTACAGCACTCGTGCAATAAGTCGGATGAATTCATCACAAAATGTAGAACAGAAGTGATCACAGAGTTTCGCTAGATTTTAGAGCCATCAGCATTACAAATCATTAGTACAAACAACAATACTGTTGAAGAGAATAGATTGTCCATGAGAGCCAGAGTACTGCAGAGATTGCTGATAAATTTTCATTGGGCTTGCTGTATTTGTGCAAATACATGGTAAGCAATAGAAATTCAAAGGAGCTAATATTTTCACCAAAACCACCAATATCATTTTAATTATGGAAAGAACAATAAGGTTAGTTTAATGAAACCATCCATAAAAAAGAGACATACTCTACTAGCAATCAAGATAAACAGCAGAAAGGACATAATCCAAGCAGAGTACAGGTTCTACAGCAGGGGTCCCAGCCTCCAGGTTTTACGTTACACAAGGGGCTGAACAATGACTAGGTCTCCAAGGTTGGCTTATGAGGGTAAATAGAAGAGCATACAAAAGTGTTCCAACTTAGACGTTTCCCTTGCAATACTACTTGAGGTGACATTGTTGAAGCCCTAGTTGGATATATTCAACTCTTGCAATTTCAGAGGTAACAGAAACAACACTTGGGCAAGAGAACCGAAGTTTCTCACAATATGTCCAAAGATTCAGACTCATCCAGCAGGAACCCACCAATTATAAACAGAGTCAAATAAGCACACGTAGTGTAGCTACGACAAAAAGAGTGAATAGGCATTTTATAGCCAAATCACTATCAGAAACATTGACTCTGGCGACCAGATGAAACCAAAGTTTTGTTTTCCGGGAAACAAAATAGAAGCACTCACATATGTAACTACATAAATACATACATATAAACATATATAATATGTGTGTGTGTGTTATTTATTTATCTATGAGTACTTAAATGCACAAGGGTTTGAGGACACGAAGGAAGAAAAATATATCAAATCTGCTTAAGACCGAAATGAGCAGATGAACAACACATTGTCACGGTGAAATGAATTACCAGAACCCAAGTAGATCGGCCAAACAGTAACACGATTTATCCGAGAATGAAAATAGTCCATCTAAAACTAGCGAAAGAGACACCACTTTACTCTCAGAAAACAGAATCTTCCCATCAGAATTTCTTCAAAATTACAAGAAAGTGTTCGTCGACCGAGATCGTTGTCGAACTCCAAATCAAAGAACAAGATCCCGCAAATTATAAAACGAAAAGACGGGATATCAACAGCGTAACTATGCCGAAGCTACAGATCTCCATCTCCCAACAAAGAAACAACCCTGAAAGTAAAACAAAAAAACTCTGCTGTCGCTCCGATTCGCAAAACCAACACAAATCTTCCAGCCATAACCCAAATTTGTGTGCGTGTGCGTGTGTGGGTGTGTGTGAGAGAGAGAGAGAACCTGGATCGTCACCGGCGACTACGGCAGGGTAACGGCAGAAAAAGTGGATGAAGGTAAGAGAAAGGCCAAAGAGAGAAAATCGCCAATTCCAGGCTGACCACCGTCTGGCCCACCCAGGGCCGAGGACGTCGCCGTTGGCCTACTTCCCGGAAACCAATGCTGTCAAAGCGCTACCAATCACCTCCCCACATAAATCTATGATACCCTCCGGCAACAGCATCACAATCCATCATAGAGAGAGAGAGAAGCGTGTCAGGCGAGCACAATCGTCCGAAAGGAGACGATCTATTGGTCTTGTTGCCTTCTGCAGCTGCTGCACCGGCTCGCTGGGGCCACTCTGTGTGTGTGTGTGTGCGCGTGAGAGTGAGAGAGAGAGACAGACAGAGAGAGAGAGAGAGAGAGAGAGAGAGAGAGAGCTTACAACAGAAACGAAGAAAGAGAGGTACTTCAGATAAAGCGGTCCCCTCTCGCACACACACAAGCACAAACACTCACTTTCTCTTTCCACGCCCCCACCAATCTTGTTTTCTTTATTGTCGATTCCCTTTTCGCCGTGACCTCTCCTTCATAAGAAGTGACTTGAAACTGTGACGTAGCGGATTTGTCAACATTCGGTCCCCATCTTCGCACGTGCCACCAACTGGATGTTCACTCGCACGTGCTAGCCTTGATCGTTTAATTAAGATTGTATTGAAGAAGATTAGTCGACTTAACATGGCTTTCTAGCTCATACTAGCTCGTACATATATGCACACAGATTCTGTCCGGGAATTTGCATATCCGCATCTTGCGGCCTTCAGCCACCACCTTATTCCGCTGTAGGACACCCACTTTGTGACACCAGCGGCCAATACCATCTCTCTCTCTCTCTCTCTCTCTCTCTCTCTCTCTCTCTCTCTCTCTCTATATATATATATATATATATATATAGTGGTGGCCACTGGCACTTCTCATTTTGATCATTGTTAGTTTTTAGGAGAAAACCCATAAAATAGGAAGTCATAAAGAACTTATCATTCGATTAATTATAAGTATTGATTTATTTGTGTACTTTATTATATGCATAAAATACTTTCTATTTTATCACATCAATGGTTCATTTTAAATATTAAATAATTTTAATAGGTTTGTGATGTTTCTTTATTTTTATGAGTTCTTTAAATCTAATCTCTTTATATATATATATACCTTATCCCAAAAAAGTCGGCCACTGTTAAGAGCTTTGGTCAACCAAACCGATCACACATTTTTCCATATTAAGCTCGTAAGCGAACGAGCTGGTCTTTTAGATGGCCAAGCGAATACAATCGAATCGTCGAAGGCCAACCTAAGAAAATAGTGTACTTAATTTAGCGAGTCTTCCTTCTCGATGCCTCCTTTCCATGGCAGCAGAGGCTGCCATGGAAGCGCATATCTTGCTTTGCTATTCCGAGTGAGGCAGGAAACCTTTTCATGGGAAAATTTCTTCTACTTTGGTAAAGTTTTTCTTACCATTCATGAGAAAAGTGTCCCCACATTATAATATGTATAATTTAATAACCATGAAAAAGAGTCATAGGAGTAAGTCTTTTGCCTTAAGATAGTCGGCTTAAGAAAGTGTTAAAGTAGTCATAAAAGTAGTGAGTTTGCGTGTTCTCTTAGCTATACGATCCAAAAGTTGACAAAGATAACTTTGTTTACATATACATTTGATTAAAGAATTGTTTCGGACACGGATCCGGATAGGACTGGTAAACGAGCCAAACGAACCGAACATGAGCTGTTCGTGTTAATTTGACACAAAATAAATATTTTGAACAAGTTCGCGAGCCGCCCGAGGTCGAACACAATGACTCGAGTTTAAACTTATTCTCCGGGATTGAATTTGAATTCATTCGAACTCATGCATGTGTTGGTTTTAGCTTATACTTAAAATAATATTTTGGTATTGCTTAGACGAATACGTTTAAGAACGAGGACTAGAGTTCTCTAACACGTTCGGCATCACGTTTGATTCGAGTGAATTTCTCTATTTACTATTCAAATTGCATCGTTAATTTTAACAACAGTATCTTTTACATGTAAATTATCTATTGCAGAACCAAATGAGATGAACAACTTTTCTAATAAGAGAGCCTTGTGAGCCGAGTTGATCCGAACACATGTTGTTCGTGTTGAGCAGCTCACTTGAGCTTGCAAAGCGAATTCAAATGATCCGAAAATGAGTCGAGTCGAGCTGATCTACGTGCATCACCGTTCCTTTACCAGGGTTTGGTCGAGATCATAAAATTCTCGGCAACTACGCTTAAAACCATGACCTTTTTTTGATGAACAAAATCTTTAATTACAAAGGTATGGAAGCAAGATGTGAATGGCAAATTTAGACCGTTTGACCCGAAAGATACAATCAGATCTGTGTGCGGGCCACTGGTTGTTGATCGACCTCACCTAAACTTTTAACCGGTAAGTATATATATATATATATATATATATGAAAAGTGGTGAATGATTTTTTAAATTAAAAGTACTATTTTAATTTCTACCATTAATCACCACTCATTCCTCTCGCTCTCTCTATATATATGTATAAGTTGAATCCTAGGACAATGCATCATTATTAGTCACATATTTTTTTGGCTTTTGGATATAAGTATTATTTAGCAAGCTATAAAGATGTTTAGAAATGAATAAAAAGGCAATCTTACTTTATTTTCTCCAAAAAGCAAAGAGAATGATCTAACCTCATTTATCCTAAAATCTACTTTATCATCTTAATCATTTGATTTTGAGATAAACACTTATTTTAAATTTAAATCTTCATCATTGACTTTCTTGGCTTCGCATATCATGTTACAGAACTAGGGGCATTCACTGTTCACTTTGGTTCGGTTCTAACCTCAATCTCAAACCAAACGGCTATTCAAGGTTCTTGGTATTTTGAGAACTGAACCAAACAGAGTCACAATCGAATCAAAGGGTCTGATCCACAGTTTTTACTGTAGTGCGATGCAAGAGTGACGAAGAATGCAAGCTGTCACGAGTAGTACTTTCTCTAAAAAATTAATTTAATATCATGTAGTCAATAACCAAGTATCATATATTAAACTGATAAGAACAAATACTATAATTGATCTTAGCCAAATAAAGGTATATCTTGTTATGTGCTCATTTAATGATAGTGCTCGTTGCATTCTTCACCATGTTCCGTACTCGATACGAGACCAAAGCCATTCATCATAAATTGTTGTTGCTTTTTATATTTTTGGATCCCGTCTAGTATGAGAAAAGGCTTAGTGGTTGTTGTTGTTTTTATATTATTGGAGTTTACATTGGTTAGGTTTAGTTCTCGTAAATTGAACGATCAATTATTTTTCTTGTTAGAACTGTATCAAAACATACTGTTCGATATCTAGAACCGAATAAAATTGTCAGTTTGGATCGGTTCCCGTGGTTCCTTGAACACTCTTATCCTAACATAAGAATGACAATTTTTATCTGAGTGCTTAGGTCGTGTCATTTAGTGTCAATTATCCTTTTTTTTGTGAAAACGAATCGACCCGAATACAACTGGAAATTTTCATGACAGATTACACCGAAACGAAGTTTTTGAGTCGTTTTCTTGTTGGGTTATCGTGTCATGTAGTAAATTGCCAGCCATGCTTGGAAAGTAGACCCTAGAGCGCAATCACTCGTGTCATACCTAATAAGACTTTGAGCTCACTCGCTTCAAAGTACACCAACTGGTTGGTCAGAGCCGTTTCTGGTTGAGGTAAGTTAATGTCCTGCTTCAACATGAAAGTGTGTTTGGTTTGGCTCCACTCAGTTTGTATGAGCTCATTATTTAAGTTAATGCAACTTTCATATACATATAAATTATATGTGCAAATTAAAAAAATTAACTTTGAGAAGCCCGTCGGCCTGTCCATTACTCAAATGAACCAAATTAACAAGATTTTAAGTTGCCGAACAAGTCATGAACAGCTCCACCCATTTACCTAGCTGGTTCCGGTTTTAGGTTGGTTTTGAGTTGGGGTTTCGCTTAAAAATTTCATAAAACAAAAGTGAGATTTTAAAAAGGGAACATAGAAATAAATTGGAATTCTTGTCTCCTAACCACGCGTTTGGTTCTTTGATAGGTGAAACCGGAACCAAACCACGGAGATCCTTAGTTTTGTTTTCGTTTTAGTTCCAGTCATGGTTTCCATCTTCACTAGGAACTTTAGTAAGGAGTTGCAGGGCGATTCGGGTCCCCTTCAATGTGCTGGGTCCGATCCAAATCAGCTCCTCCACGTTACCAAGGAAAGATCATGTGTTTTTCTAAAGTAGTTTTAAACAATAATAACATGAATTATTATTATTGTTGTTGTTGTTAGATATGTTCGGTTCTAGGTTGTTTGGAACCTAGAACCGGATCCAGTTCCGGTATTGAATTTAGTTTTCTTCAAAACCGTTTCTTTTTTTGAAAAGTGGACAAATGCACCCTGTGAGAATCAAACTTCCCACCACCACCAACCTCAAAGGTAGTGAGCTTTCTACCTTTAAGCTACCAATGAACTTAAGTTATTAAATGTATATATATATATATATATATATATATATATATATATATATATATATATATATATATATATATATAACATGGTTTGAAACCGCTCATTTAGATTCAGTTTCGGTTACGGTTCTAAGACGGGTTCACTCAATTCTGATTACCGTTCGATTCGAACGGTTGGTCCGGTTCTGAACCGGTCATATCTAGTTGTTTTTATTATTATTATTGTGTCATATTAAATACCATAGTATGCTTCTGAAAAGCTATGAATAACCTAAGCTTGCTTATAAGGAACGCTTGGTTTATATTTGCAAATGATGACTTGTTAGGAGCGGAGAAGGCAAAATAGCACAGTTCTCGTGAAGGGAGCTAAGCAACTTATTATGTCATTTAGAGCCATACGATGAGAATGATGAAAATTTCCTCGCACTCTAAGCTTCACAACCAATCCTTTCATAAGTTTTCCTAGGAAAATTCAGTTCAGGGCTTGTTTGGTGATCCGTGATAAATGGAGAAATCGTGGTGACTAAGAAAACAAGTTCTGGGAATCCAATTACGCATTAATTTTCCTTGTCTCAATTTGCTTAACGTGCTTACTTACCGTTTCTTCCAATGATATCATCCAGTCTAGGGCTGGTAAATGAACCAACCCACTTGTAGTTTTATATCATTCTGCGTGAAATGTAGGGATGGCAATATTGGCTCGAAAGGTACAGACCCGAAATAGGTCAGCATTACCCGGTTCGACTGGTTTTGGTTTGCTTCAAAAATCTTTAATCAGGTATGCTGCCGATATATGATAACTATATATATGTGTGTGCATGGAGTGATTGGATACTCATGATATCTTAAAGCAATGAGCATGTATATATATGTTAGTGTGAGCAAGATCCAGTTTCTCATATATATATATATATATATATATATATATATATATATATATATATATATATATATATATATATATATAATATGTATATGTGTGTGTGTATAGTGGGTGTCTTAGTTGTATAATGCACTTTGGTGCATAATCTTGTACTATATAGGGTGCCTTAGTTGTATAATACACCTTGATGCATAATCTTGTATCAAGATCTTCAATTTTGATAACAACAATAAAGATTTGAATCACTTTACATTTAATATATTCATTTACATTAAATATAAGTACAAAAGTACAACATATATTTGATTCAAACATCCCCTCTTCTTACCAGCTAAGGAGTTGAATATGAATGACCTTCAGCGATCAAGCCATGAACACCCCCTCTTCTTACATGCTAATGGATCTATGTTTATGCGAGGTGCAGCAAGCATCGGCCGGACCACACTTGAGTGATACGCCCGGCAGCACTCCATTTTTAGAAGACATGATCCTGAGAGCTAGATTTAAAGCAGGTACTTTAAAAAAATCCGACCGATTTAAATCGCCGAGCGAGAACGAACGAGCATGGTCTGCCTTGGCTAGATCAACTTCTGTAAGAGCGAGATGAGGGTCAACCCTGACCGAGCCCAGCAACAAGCAACAGCCGAGCAATAAGTGTTCCGGGTAGACCCGGATCCGGAGTTCCATATCCGCTCCAATCCCTAGGTCGATCTGTGTGCGTCCTTCGCTCCGGAGTCGAAGGAAATCTTAGATTTTGTCCCTGAAATTAACGATATCGATGTGGAAGGACATATTTGCCCTAAACTTGATGAAGCGAATCTTTCGTACGGGTACGGTATTGAGCTTTAATGCTCTTAAGAGAATTACAAATATATCCCTAATATTTCACTGATAGACGAGATCGGGCAATCGGGCAAATCAAACTTCGGGTCCGAACCTCTCATGTAAACCAAGTTGCTTTGGCTCCTCACTCCTACGGATAGCGATGTCCGGTTCCGGTTTTCCGAGAACCAGGAACTGAAACAGAACCTGGACCGGGCTAGTTCTGCATCTAGTTCTGGTTTTGGTTTGAGTCTTAGGTTGTTTGAAACCGGAGAAAAAATTGAAATTAATATATATGTGTGTGTGCACGTGCGCGTAGGATTGAAACCATCGATTCCAATTTTTCCGGGTTTTGGTTCCACAAGGATTAGAACTGGAACCGAATGGGGTGATCTCTGGTTCCATCTAGATGAAGTATTGATTCATTATAACTTATTTGATGTTAAATTGTAGTTGGTTTCATGGTGTCAAAACCAACAACACAGATAGAACCTTTGATCGCCATGAATTAACTTGAAGTCCCCATAATATGATAAGCATCAAAGGTTTCTTCTAATTTTATTTTATCTTATTAGCAAGTGGAGTTACGCAGGCACTAACCAAAGCCTTTAATCACAGTGAATTAATATATTTATTATAACAATAACTTCAAATAATAACATATCAAAATTTATGATAACCAAAAACTAGCATATAAAAAACGCTTTGAAAAGAATGGTTGTCCATCGTAGAGGAACTTAGATGTAGTTTATTCATGTTGATCCTTTATATATTGCCTCTCAGGGTTGAGTCATGTATCTCAAAAAATCATCAGCCCCCATAACTCCTTAAGGGTCTCATGGCCTCATAAATACATATACATTATGTATATATATATATATATATATATATATATATATATATATATATATATATATATATATATAGAAAACTGTAAGTTGCTAAACACTGTTCCATGTCCTACTTTATTAGATGATTTGAGTCATCCATGCAACTGCATGAACACCATAAATCAGTCACTCATCAATATTGACACAATGATCGATACCAGTAGTGCATTAAATGTAACGCGGGATTAGTGTATTGATTATCACCGTCCAATTGATTGCATAGACGAAGATGATAATGAAGCAATGTCTAGCATTGGAGGTTGTCTAGCAGCTCCCACTCTTTATCTCTCTCTCTCTCTATATATATATATTATGGTATATGCTAGCATATTTAGAAAATCTCAATCATCCAATTTGAAAGATAAATATAGGCCAAAAAGTTGTTTTTTGAATAGAGTACACTATAAAAGGTAAATAATTTTTTTATTTTTTAAATTCAAATATCAATGATTCATCTTTCAAAATATACTAAGATATATATATATATATATATATATATATATATATATATATATATATATATATATATATATATATATATCGGTGAAAATATAATGTTGATGTCCTCTCAAAGGACATAACACTGAATTCGTGATAATATAATAAGGACAATTGATAGTTGGAATGGGTGAAAATAAAAACACAAAGTACAAAAATACTTTTGCTTTTCTTGTGTATCAGTTTTAACTATTGGTTGCCCTTGGTGGGTGAATAAAACACCCTTTTTCCACTGATCATTTGAGACAAACAAGTCAATATTTACTTTTAAGAGGTATGAGTGCTATATTTTTTCAAGCACCCTTCTAACTTTTTAAATTTCTAATTATACTTTTATATCGAAAAGGTAAAAGGAACATAACCTCAAGAGGTAAATATAAAATAGCAATACCTAATTGCTATGGCAATATCACAGCTATGCAACTGATGGTTGTATATTATAGCTGGGAACCTTCTTAGGATAGAAAGAAATAGTCCACGGTTATATATTGGGCTTTGTGTTACACCCGGCTGATTCAACCATGTATTATTTATTTATTTATTTCTAATTTTGGATAGTGCAAGCGTGGAACATTCTTAGGATATATTATAACTGGGAGCCACGTATTTTTCTTCTAATTTTGGCCATTGATTTCTCTTGATTAGATAGTTATTATTTAGAAGTAACCCTAACATTTTTAGTGTGTATATATATATATTTAGAGAGAGAAGATTACATATTCTAGCATACTTAAGTTCTATCAAATCCCAACAAATCTCAACCACCTATCTTTAATGATAAATGATTTAATTAGTACAAGCTTGGAACATTCTTAGGATATATTATAGCTGGGAGCCACGTACTTTTTATAATTTTGGCTGTTGATTGCTCTTGATTAAACAATTATTATTTGAAAGTATGTCATATAAGATGACCTTAACATTCTTGGTGTGCGTGTATATATATATATATATATATAGATATATGTATATATATATATAGAGAGAGAGAGAGAGAAGCTGACATATGATGGGAGAAGCTGACATATGATTGCATGTTTAGGTTATAGCAAATTTCAACTGTCCATCATTAATGATAAATGGTTTAAACAATAAAAAATATTAAAGTACACTTGTAAAAGTATATTATTTTCTTTAAAATATAAATTTCAACCAACAGTTGAGATTTTTTTGAATTTGGTAGTATGTAAGTGTGCTAGCATATACCCGTTTCTCTCTCTCTCTCTCTCTCCACACATATATATATATATATATATATATATATATATATATATATATATATATATATATATATATATATAGTCGATTATCTTGTACCCGAGCTGTATCTAACCAAATATATTCAGTTGTTCCTCTCCTTGAACCCAAACCTAGTCAAAGCGGGTAATTCATGCCCTTTTGGCTCGGACCAAGCTAGGTGCCCATGGGTCAACACGATAATCCTGTCGAAGGATCAACTGGAATTGAGATTCCTCTGTTTGAAAGAAGTTTGATAAGTTTTGCGTGATGTTCAAATATGGTCTGAAGAATAGTGTTTGAAAGAAAATGTCCAAGCAAGAGGACACAGTAGTTAAAATTACCGAGGAAAAGGAACGACCCGTAAAAGCAAGGGAAGATATTGGAATATCTTTGGAAAAGATTTCACATGTTGAAAAATGTTTCTTATACATTTCCTCTTGAGAGTTGAAATGGTCAGTTTCCATCTTAGCATTCGTTACGTTTAAACATGTTAAAGGAACATCTTTTCTTACTAAACTCAGATGCCGGCAGCTTTTCCTTATTGAAAGATTGAAAGAAAAGCACATAAAATTTGGCCCACATTCTCTCTCTCTCCCTCTCTCTCTATTATATTTCGACGGAACTCAGATCTTATCCGGCAACATTCCAGTTGGTCTGACAGCCTTTCATTAGAAAGAATGAAGTCTCCAGCCCGATCGTGCGGATTCATCCTCCTAATGCCATTCTTTCTTCTGTGTAACGCTTCACTATCGTTCAGTTCTTAAATATATATATATATATATATATATATATATATAGAGAGAGAGAGAGAGAGAGAGAGTCGTACAAATCACACTCAAGTATTAGCATATTTAAACACATATAAACTATTTATATGTGAAAATGAATAGTTAAAATTTGAATTTAAAAAGAAAAAGACACATGCTTAATTTTGCATGTATATTTAATTCACATCTATAGTTTTTTAATTTAAATTTCAATCACTCATGAATGGTTAAAATTTTCTTGAATATATTAGGCTGCTAACACCTAAGTATGCTAGCACATATGAGGTTCTCTCTCTTATATATATAAAATATAGACACACATTGACACACTCTCTCTCTCTCTCTCTCTCTCTCTCTCTCTCTCTCTCTCTCTCTCTCTCTCTCACACACACACACACACACACACACATATATATATATATATATATATGTATATTAGAATAAGATATAAAAGCACCAAAGCATATTTTCTAAATACACTGCAAGCCAAATTGGATCTTAAGTTGATATCTGATTCATTGTCAATCAAATAGGATCTCTTAAGCACCAAACAGTGTCCCTCTAAAATACACTGCAAATCGAATTGGATCTGAAATTGATATCTGATCCCAATCAAATAAGATCTCTTAACAGAATCCCATCAACTGGACTTGGAATTGCGCTGGAGATGGATAGATCCCAAATGATGGCATCCCTACCAAACTTTAGACAAATACAGGATTGGTGCTACTGATTATGGGCCCAAATCCAGATCCAACCAAGTACAACCCTCATCTCGTTGTATCTGCCTGTTGTCTCATCAATTCTTCGCCTAGACGTGGTCGGAGCCTGGTACGGAATGGGTTCTGGGTCGGGACCCGCCAGTTTGTGGTCTTTCCGTAGTTCAACAAATGTACTTCACTGTGAAAATGCAAAAGCATATCTCTCTATACAATTTTACCAAAACATAATCCAAAAGAGGGTCCCCTCTCCAAAAACCATCAGGGATTTCCGCCTGTTATTGTCCGCAATCCATAAGATTTTTGTACACTTGTGGCATTGAAGAAGCCTAAGAGAGTATTCTCTCCTTATATATATATATATATATATATATAGAGAGAGAGAGAGAGAGAGAGAGAAAGAGAGAGAGGACCACCATACGATCATCTTCTATAGATACATGTGACATGAACGATATCTTGTCATTATCACCGATAGTAGAGTTAGAGTACAAAAGTATATATTATTAGAAGATCTTATCATTATATATATATAGTGAGAATCACCTTACAATCATTTTTGATGGATGATTTTAAACAACACCAACAAGGCATCATTGTTGATTTTTTATGTGACAAGAACTACATCATGATGAGATTTGTCATGTAACAAGGATAATATCTTGTTGACATTTTCATTGATCATGTGATTAACAGTCATGATCTAAAAGTATACATTTTCGAAAAACCTTATATACACACACATATATACATATACATATACATATATATATATATATATATATATATATATATATATATATATATATATATATATATATATATATATATATATATATATATATATACATATACATATATATATATATATATATATATATATATCCTTGGTTTATGCCTCAGTCATTATTTGTGAGAGGCTACAAGACCATAAAAGGCGGAACGATGTCCTATTGCTTGTTTTTGACAAAAAGAGGGAATGTTAACTCTCACTCAGCTGTTAACCCTCAGAAAGAGGTTTGTGTTTGGTTCGTTTCTAGTACGAGCTAGTTCATGATCATATTTTTGCGAACAATTTATATTCAAGAATGTTCACGATGTTGTAATTTCGTAATGAGCCAAGTTCGATCGTTGAGTTGATTTCAAACTCATTTTTGCTTGTTTAATTCGTGCTTGAGTTTGTTTTAGTTCATCTTCAAAATGGTATCATGATATTACCTATACTTAGTGCGAATGTAACAGTAGCGGATCTACATTGAGCGGAGATGGGGCACTCGTCCCACCAAAATTTTGAAAATCAACTTCAAGTCTACGGTAGTTCACCCCACCCAAAACCATTAAAGATGCTATTTGTCTCACCTCAAAAGAGTTTCTAGATCCACTACTGACATATAACAAGATCAATTTATGAGGAAGAACAATAATTTGAGTGTAAGATGATGATTTTATAAAAAATTAAAATCTAGTCTATCATGGGACCTTAGATTTTGAAGCTCTCCGAAAAAATCAATAAAAGTCGGCAGACCATCCACTCATCCTAATATTTGTATTATTTGGGAAAAGAAAGTCTAGGAAAATTATATGAGAAATATTAGTGTTTTTAAGTAGAGGATTGGTGCATGCAAGTGCCATAAGTAAATTGCAAACTATAATTGACTGCCGTTGCTCAATCAGGCTTCATAATTGAAAAATCTGGCATCGAGATGGATCGTTGGTCGAGCGAGAACTAAATAATTTTGTTGAGATATCCTTCAAATGTTTCGTCACTAGGTCGAAAGCGAAAGTTTCTCGCAATTAAGCAGTACCTTAAGAAAATACTCAAACAACAACTTTTTTTCAGATGGGATCGATTACATGAATTCTTTATTTTCATAAGACTTATCGTATGTCATTAATCCTTTAATATTTTTATACTTTCAATAATCTTATTGAAGATTTCTTTAATCATCTTCTTATATATCCAAAGTACTGAAACGGTTTATGAAATAATGACCTGAAGCAATATGAATTTGGCAACAGAGGCGCCGGAATATAGGATTCCATTCACGTAACTTCGATCATTCTCGTGTCAAATTACAGCAGAATTAATTTTCCATAGATTACGGTAATACAAAATGCTAAAATATTTTTGCCGCCCAACCGAATATTGCTGATTTTCACCGGTGGATACGTCTGAAGAAACCATCACCTCACGGGCCATGACTCTCCTGTCTCGAAGTGAACCAAGAGCTTCAAACTAAACGAGAAAATGAATCCGCATCTTTCATGGCTAGTCTAACTACAGCTTGCCCACCAAAATTAATTGCTGCAGTTGAAAATCTCTCTAACTTATCGCTATATTTTCCACAATATCCGATATCTGTGACACTGACAGTGACAGATAATGCCACCACAATACCTTCCACAGTATCAAGTGTTCGGTAGCATGAAAAAGGAGGACATTCATCAAGATTTGGACATATTTTTATTCATGGGAACTTGAAAACCCATTTATTTATTGCAGCCAGTGGTCCCGTTATCAGATGCCTTAAGAGTTGCTTATTTATGGCTGCAACTTGTCCAGTTAAGGAATATATATATATAGAGAGAGAGGAAGTGATTGGATCCTCCTCACGATTAACAGAGGCTGGTTACTCATGTTTGAACCATTACTTTTTAGTGACTGTAATAAGATTGTCTTTGATGATTCTCAATTACTTTTCTAACTATTGAAATTACATTCATGCTTCTGAACAAAAATGATTGGGCATGAACTGCGTCGATGACAGATAGGATTAGATTCTCCCATATATATATATATATATATATATATATATATATATATATATATATATATATATATATATATAGAGAGAGAGAGAGAGAGAATTCATCCGGAAAATTTCTACCCGATATGCGATTTTGGGTGGGGTTTTGTACAAAAAGAGTTTTACCGGCAT
Organism: Brasenia schreberi; assembly: GCA_036023115.1. Classification (NCBI taxonomy): domain Eukaryota; kingdom Viridiplantae; phylum Streptophyta; class Magnoliopsida; order Nymphaeales; family Cabombaceae; genus Brasenia; species Brasenia schreberi. Next base: position 16,964,584 of record JAYKKT010000085.1, on the reverse strand, counting down.
CTTACTAAGGTGTGTCGACCTAGAGCAGGTTAGGATTATAATGCATGAATTCCACGATGGAGAATGTGGAGGTCATGTTAATGCCAATATGATGGCAATGAAAATACTTAGAGCGGGTTATTTTTGGTCCACTCTGAAAAAGGATTGCCACGATCATGTTAGGAAGTGTCATCCATGTCAAGTGCATGGGCACGCCATTCATATCTCCTCATCTTCATTGCATTCTGTGGTCAGTCCCTGGCCATTTACCATGTGGGCGTTTGATATTGTAGGACCAATATTTCCAAAGGCATCGAATGGGCATAGGTTCATTTTAGCAGCCACTGAATACTTTTCCAAATGGGTCGAAGCCACCTCCCTGACTAATGTCCAGGGGCAGCATGTGGTGGCTTTCATTAGGAAAAATATCTTGGCTTGATTTGGAGTTCCAAGAGACCTTGTGTCCGATAATAGCACCCCATTCAAAAACGAGCGGATGGTCAAGTTGTGCAACACCTATGGCATAACTCACCGCTTCTCATTGCCTTACTACCTTCAAGGCAACGGCCAAGCCGAAGCCACAACAAGACTCTCATTAGCATTATTGAGAAGACTTTAGAGAAGGGTAGGACGTGGCATGAGAAGCTGGATGAAGCCTTATGGGCTTATAGGACTTCCATCCGAACTCCCACAAATGCCACGCCATTTGAGTTGGTCTATGGCACAAACGCCATTCTTCCCATTCATTACAACCTAATAATGAAGAGCTTTTCTGTGACACCCACATGCATTTTTTTTTCATGCCAAATAAATGGTTGGTAGTCATCAAATCCTCACAAATTATTGATGGAAATAGACATGTTACAATAATAACTAAGCCTTTCTTTCATATTAAATATTAAATAAAGTCAGTTACATGGATTTTTTTTGTTCCTAAAGAGGTTGATCATGTGTTCATAATGTCTAGGATCCATATTAGATAAATTCAATAAAATTTTATATTGTTTGTCGAAAGCCTAACACAATCCTTCTTCTTTATCTTAGCTTGAGACAAGTGATACAATGGTGATCCTTTACATAACCGGAGTTAAGTAAGCATATATTAAGCTTGAAAAATCAATTATAAAAAAGAGTTTTGGGGTCTCAAAGTGGGACAACAATGCACTTTTCTGAAATTTAAAAAAAATAACATTTCACTAAGTTGGGTTGGGGGTAGGTTTGGACCAGAACCTGCAAATCAGGATCCAAACTGCCTCCAAGAAATTTCAAAAGCTCAACGAAGCACCTGATTGAGCAATGGGGTGCATGACACAGTGAAAGTTCAAGAGGGTGGTGGGATTGATGGGAGCTCAATTCCATAGGCCACCCACCATGGAATGAACTTATGGTTCACTATTAAAGAACCAACCAGTGCCTTTGCTCGACACCCCGCTCCACCACTACAGTTGATTAATATTCCAGATGGTCTCACCAAACTAAGTTGAGAATTGCCTACTCCTGCTAAATCAACATGTATTGCACCATGACAGAAGAGGAGGAACGAGAACTTCTCTTTTGGGGTGAGGTAAATATTCCATGGTTAAAAGGGTTGATTGTAACCTTTTTCCTATAGAACACTGTTTTTCTGGGCAAGGTAAATTTTATTTAGGGCTTAGAAAACAACATAAAGATGAACTATGATTAGGGGCCATGGTTTCAAGCGTCGGCTATATGCTTCTCGTTTATTTTCAGAATCAGGGTGATGTGGAACCGCCTGGTCGACTAAAGTCTTAGCTTTCGTAAACATTTCAATAACGGTTTAAATCTTTAAGTCAAACCAAATATTATCGAATGCATTTATTTAGACCTATAAAAATAAATTAAAAATATAATTTTTTCTTTTCAAATTTGAATTTAAACAGTCAACCTCGTCGATTGAATGGTTAAGATCTTTAAGATGTATTTACCAATATATATATATATATATATATAGCCAACGCTTCTCTCCCTAGATGAGCAACGTTCTCTGCTCAAGTGCAGTTTTGTTCATCGCATTTGAGATCCAGTCTGCTCTCATATACTATGATTGTTGTAATATCGACGGCTTGCTTTAAGCGGGAAATGTACGTCCTAAAATCCACCGGTAAAAACCCACCAGGTGAAAAATCAAATGCTAGTCTGCTTTTTGACGTCTAGTTCACCGTGGAGGTTAGAACAGAAAAGGTGTGCTCTGCTTTTACTTCTTTTACCGTTGCCGCGTTCCCTTCACACCACATTTGTTGTTTTGCACAGTAATAATAAATGAGAATAAAGCATACAAAATTAAAAGGAAGAATCATAGGACCACCGCCTCTCACTCTGAAGTGTGAGGAGGAGGCCGGAGTCGACCCTTCTGCCGAAAAGTTCTCCTTCGTTCTCATCTTTCTGAGAAGAGAGACTTTTGAGGGCAAAAGGTGAATGGAGAAAGCATTGAACAGAGTGAGCAGCCTTTGGATTTCAAGGAAAGCAAGGGAAGAGTTTTCCTCCATCGGCGATGATATTTCTGTCAGCTCTCTCTCTCTTTCTCTGTTTCTTGATGATGGTTATGCATTTTCTGCAAGCTTTTCTGGGTGATTTTGTTGTATGTTTGCTGGGTTTCCTAGTGATTGTGCCGTCATATTATTGAGAACTACTTCTTCTTCTGTGGCCCCAGAATGGTTAAATGTTGGAACCAATGAAGATGGACAGCTTAGAAGATTCAGGGTTTCTTGAAGCAAATCGTGTCATTTTGTGTTATAATGGTTCAGGATAAGTATAACAGTGATACGTTTGGGGAAAACAAGCTGCTCATCGGAAATTTTGACCACCAATATGGAAGTTCATCAGAAATTATTTGTATCTACTTTAGTTTTTTTAAACAATATTAGTTGTTCATATGGTTAACAACTTAATGCTGAGATTTGTAGAGTATATTGCAATTTGGCTAGCAATAATAAAACATAAAAGGATCATAATTCTATGATACTCGTACGTTCATTAGGCATCTTAATACTTGTATGAACTGACATTGTTTATGTTGTCCTCAAGATCTTTATTTGAGGATGCATTTGGAAGTAGTTTGTCCAGGGCTAAACTGCTTCGGCTTAAGGATAATTTTTGGGTTGCAGAAATTATGGTGCTCCTGAGCTGCCATATTCTACTAAGTAAAGAAATTATTTTTTCTCTACCGGGAGATATAATTGTAGAAATCACCCGCCCCTGGACCAATGGGACTCATATGATCTGTTGTTCGGGAGTATAAACAACAAATCTTCCTCCCTTGGCTTTGTTTACAGGTTACTCTAAAAAAGTGCAAGAGTTCTTAACCTGAAAAAATGCAAGAGTTCTTAAACCTTTTTGGACCCCAATCACGGGGTCACTCACTCTCACTCCTTCCAGTTGAATAAGCTTTTCCTCTGGCAATGTATGAAGTTGTTTGGAAGTGGGATTTGGAAAAAGTTTGAGGTAGATTTGCAACTATGTCTTAGCAAAGGCGATTTAAGAATGGATGTGGGACCACCACCAATAGCATGTTCCGCCAGAAGCAGAACTCCATATTTCTTCCAGAGAATCTCCTAAAACTCTATCTGGAGCTTCCTGCACCTCCTTCATCACATTCAGGGATGACATTTCTCATTCAAGTTATAATGAGTAACTGATAATATGTGCAGTAAGCTGTTCTCTTAAAGTGGCTGTAACGAGCAGTCCCTACGCAATATCACCATTGGTATCAAAATGGACTTTGGATATAGACTGAATATAATGCATGGGATATGGCGCACACTCACCGCTTTGAGTTTCTGGTTGTAGATCATGTGACTCTGAACGCACACATCAAAAATATCAAATTGCATGGATAGGATAATCTGATTGTAATCATTGTATTGCTATCCATTTGTTTCCTAGTTGACACGGCAATGTAGTTCAATCTGACTAGAAGTGAAATAAGCCTTGTGATTCTTTTCCCTGAGCAACTATCTCAATCATTTTGGAGTGTTCAGGATGTCTTGATCCTGTTCTGATCCTCATGGGAAAACATTACTGAATTTGTGGTACTAGTGCATCTTAAAGGCTTTATGGTTGGGTTTTCTTTTCTGCACTTAAACAATAGCATTAGAGACAGGTGCAAAAATAACATTTCATTTGTCCTAAAACTAGCAACTGAGTTCATGACCAATTACAACTTCACAAAATAATTATCCCATCAAGGGAGTGATGGTGCCTATAGTAGACTTTAGTCACAAATTTATGAATGAAATGAGCTGGATTAATTTCCTAGAAGCTTGAGAAGTGGATAACTCTGTAATGCATTATCAGGCAGATAACTAAAAGCATATGCGTAAAAGATGGGTACTAATAATGACCTATCCTCAGGATTTTTTTTCCTTATGTTACCTCATGGGTCATTAATCTTATTTGTATACACAGTTATTTTTATTTAAATTTTTTGACTTCTGCTGTTCTAATCTGAGCACTACGGACGTCTACTGTCAACAGTCCTTGTCAAGCACTGTAGAAGAGAAGGCAAAGTGGATCTTCAACAAGCTAAAAGGTGTGTCCTACTTTCTTACCCTTAGTTTTTCTTGGTGCTTCCTTTTTGTTAAAAAAACATTTGTTTTCTACTAATAATGTATCTATATTTGGGAGTCAGAAGATGGCTTACCTGTCACATGACACTGTTATATACGATTCCATTTTGGATTTACCCCATGGGTGGTAATCCCATCATCACTATCCAAGGGATGGCTATTACTAACCTGATTTTCATGTATTCACGTATTCCAGGAGCACACAGCATAAGAATTCATTTGTTCAATTTGGGACCTGTTTATGTGATTTTGCTTTGCCATAAAACATGGTTTCACGCATATTAATTTTACATGATAAAAGCATCATGTTAATATGTTTTTTAATGCTTGTAGAGATTGTGTCCATCTAGTATGGGAAAAGGCCTAGTTGTTGTTGTAGAGATTTGTCTAATATGCTTCATTCTTTAATCACATTTACAGTGACCACCTTATCTTGGGCAATCTGTAGGATCTCAGGAGATAGTGTGGGAAAATGTGTGCCTGCGCACATGTGCACACCCACACACGGGCATATCCAATTCCTTCACTCTGGAACCTAATTAGGTTTAGGCATGATTCACTTTTTAGTTATTGGGAGGAGCCAAATACACTCGTTTAGATCCATGAAACAACCCGGTTATCTTTTTCAGTCTGAAGGATACTGGAGAAAAACGACAACAAATTGATATTGGTAGTTAAAAATGATTCTTCCAATGTCTCATTTCTTAGTCACTTGGATGTCATAACCTCATAGACACAGAAAAAGCCAAATAGAGATTTTGAGGTTTTCCTTTCAAGCATATATACATGCATTAAGAGCTATGTCCGCAGAGAAACTTGGTGAAGTGCCGCTTATGGCACCAACTCGTTACATTGACAGTGTGTCGGACACTTTTTGACAATGTTGAGATCTATTTTGGACAATAAAATGAGTCTGTCTACGTAATAGAGTATATTTTCATCCAATTTTGTAAAGAATAACTGAGAAAAAGAAATAAGACAAAGGAAAGGAACAAACGGAATGTGTAAAGAAGAAGAAGAAGAAGAGACAAAAAAAGGAATACAGGAAGAAGCAAAGGAAAAGCTGGCAGCAAATTTGAGTTCATCGCTGCCTGCTGGAGGCTCCGAAGTTTCTGTTGATGGCTGCTAAATGTGAGGTCATTGACAGCTTTCATTTGTCTGTCAAAGACCAAGAGTTAGAAAGAGAGGGCTGTATGAGATATTCATACGGGGAGAGAGAGAGAGAATGTTACTACAACCATGACTTTTGAAGTTGTCATATAACTGCACCCGAACCTCTCCACCTTGCTCTGAGCAGCATGCCAGAATCTCGGTACGTAGATTAGAGGCCCGCGTGCGCATACACGACTCCTCAATTGTTGTTTTTGATATTCTTTCTCATTCCATATTAGGTTATAGCTTGTTTATCAGGGAAGCAATTTGTACTACGTCATATATTTCTGCATTTTATGTTTCAAAGAATTTCTTGCAAATCTAAAGAATCTGACTCTGCAATACACACTTCATTATTTTGTATACCCTGCAGCCCACTCCCTTCTCTTTTTTGTTTCATCTTCCACATCTCCTTCCCCGCACCCCGCACCCCACACCACCACCCCAAAAAAAGAGTAAGGCAGTACCATTCTTTAGATCTCACAAGTAATTCAACTTTTGAATCGGTGGCTGACAATGTCATAATACGTATCAACTACGCTGATATGCATACATAGACCTGCAACAGTGCATGCACGCATGACAACTCTGTCATGAGTTCATGTACTTTGTACCTCTTGCATATATTTTATTTCTGTCAATTGTGATTTTGATCTGCTTGTTTTGCTGAATGTTTGCTACAGGAAAACAGCAGAAACCCTTGCCAGACCTTCTCCGTGAATATGGCTTGCCACCTGGCCTCTTCCCCAAGAACATAATATGCTACGAATTTGATGAAACAAAAGCCAAACTGATCGTATACATGCCTTATATCTGTGAAGTGGGCTTCAAAGATTCATCTGTGATACGATATGCTACCCGAGTTAAAGGAATATTACTGCGTGGGAAGCTTACCGGGATTGAAGGGATGAAAACGAAGATGCTGATGTGGGTTAAGGTCAGCACAATAGGTGTTGAGAACTATAAATCAGACAAGATATGTTTCACTGCCGGCGTGAGCAAAACCAGGCAGAAAGATGCATATGAGATGCCTCGAGAGTCAGTCAGGGTTGAGGAGTTTTGAAGTCAAGTAATAGCATCTCTAGTTTCCAAATTCTCTATCTATTATTTTTTAACTTTGGTTATAACTTTTGAGATTCAAGCATGTCAATATGTAAGTTGCATGTGTTTTGCCTGTCAATACATTCTATCCATATTTACGTGCAGTAATTTATTTCCCACAAGTGATCGATTTGTGCATAAACTACGGTTAAGAGTAGTTCCAAGATGCAACTGAGCCTTAGCTCATCTACCAGGGGGCTTGACTCACTAGATTATGGTCATGAGTTCGATACCCAGGGCATGCAAGCCTTGCTTCTGCCTCCCCTCCTTATTATGGCTTCTATGGATCTCCAGTTTCTATGTAGGAAGTTTGGCCTGCAGCTTGGTCTAGTCCAATGAGGTACATGGCCTGAACTTATGGTCAATCTGCAATATGAGATGCCACTTTATTTGAATCAGCTTACTCCTTTATGCGGCTTAGTTCAAATGCTGGCTTTCTTGAGTGAAAGTTGTTTCAGTTTGTCCAATGATATCTTGTGGGTCAGTTCAAATTTGTCCACCCTCTTCCGTCCTGCACAATTTCGATGGGTGTTCTTATCCAATCCAACTTGATGTTACATAAAACAGATTCACTCAGCAAAACAGTACACGGCTAAAACCGACTTAGTTCAGTACTAAATAGGTACATCTGAATCTGAACCGGTGCACGTCATTTGCATACAAGATGCAACCGAATTCATAATTTGGATTTGGTTCTCTATAAAAACTTGTAACATGAATCCAGATATCATTTATGCAAAGTCAGATGGATTAATATTGCTAACTTCTGACCCATTGACATCCCCCTGTTAAAGTGGCGCACATAAGCTTTGAAAGAGGCGCATATACTAGAGGAAGCTTTAAATCTCCACAAGGGAAAATAAGCATAATAGTCCAGACAAGCATGACGCGAAGTTGGAATTATCAAATACATCATCACACAGAGATGTTAATGCGAATTCAACCAAGACCCAGAACCTAGAGCAACATAAAAAAACTAGAAGACCTTTATTATGCCCAATGCCTACAATTCCCAAGTTTAACTTGGAAATTGAATAAGCTTCCAAATGACCATCCTTGGGAGCAAAATTAAACCACCCAAGGAGAAGAATGCAGAAAAGATCTCAACATGTAGGCGGAACTGCTGCTAATTATCACCCATAAAAATTGCACAGATGACAAGTAGGATGTTCATGGCTTGTGAGTTCTGGAAAACAAACAAAGAAACTCAAGGCTCTCCTCCAAGCTCCACCCGAAGATTGTCATATGGATAAACTTTTGGTGTCTGCAGGCAGGAAATTTCTTTAGCACGTCAATCATTAATCCTAAGAGCTTGCCTTCTAACATCTGTTCATTCTCTAAAATCGACATTAATCTAAGATGATTTCCGTAATCAGGTTTACTGATGATGCATGTGTCAATGAGAAAATTTGACCTATCAAACAGGGTTAGTCACAATTTGAGAACCTACACATGAAAGAGAAAACATCAAGAATTGTACAAACAGAAATATCCAGTTCTCTACTTAAACAGATTTGATGATCAATGAAGCCGAGAAGATATAGCCTCCAATTACAGTTCACCATATTGACTAGGATTAGCAGATTCATGAACAGACCCCCAAATCTTAATATGTAAATAGTGTTTTATGGTGTACCATTCAAGGTCAACTTAAGATACTTACCATTGCATATTGCAGCTTACCAAAAGTACTACTTTCTTAAAGAAGATAAAAAGAAAAACTCAGAAACTCAAGGCTCTCCGTTATATAACAAATTCACTTTAAAGACATGCGTCAAGTATTGAGTAAATGTAGTGTATGTCATTTTGAACTTACCTAACACATTCTGAACTGTGAACATATGGATAAACATAACAATTGTCACAAGCTTGCAGTAAAAATAAATAGACGTTTAGAACCTAAGAAGTTCTGATAATTGACACCTTTCAAACTTAAGATAGTAAAACAAAAGTTCTTTTTTATGAGTCAACAAGATGCTCTCTTTTTTTCATTATTCTCATCTTCTTGTTTGGCTTCTCCTTTTCCTCATCCATCAGCACCAATATAAGAGGCATCATCATTCTCAATCATTTGCACCACTTCCAAGCTGATTCATCATCTTTTAGCATATTAAGTTTCTTCTGATTTTTTTTTCAGATGTCAAAGTTTCAACTCCAATAGGATTAGTATGTCCTTTTTGTTTTATAGAGGATAACTTTTGCGGTTGCCCAGAAGATGATTCCATAATAGACAAAGTATTATTACCCTAAAACATATCAAATAGGACCAACCAAGCAAAAAGGCAAATTCCACTTACAACGGGTATTTTTGAAGCTTTATCATTCCAAACAGCTAGTAGGACAAGACCAGCAAAAAATCCCAAACCACCACATATCCTTAGGCTTCCGACAAACAGCGTAAAACTTTGTCGGATTTTTGTATCATGGATTATACAAATTATGAGCATTGCTTTGGGGCGTTCCTGCCTAGTGACGCGTTGCAATGCAGTAAAAAGTAAGCAAGGGTCACTATATTTTCGCTCGGATATAGTGAATCAATTGCATAGAGGGTTCCCACATCATGGACGGGTGTGAGTAAATAAGTTAGTCCCTCTACATTGCCTCTCGAATGTAGTAAATAAATTACAGAGAGGGTCTCCGCATTTTCAATATTAACGGATGCGGGGGGTAAGGAAGCTAGTCCTAGATAATAAGATTTGTATTGGTTCATGGAATATCAGAACATTGTCCGGTAAGCTAATGGAGGTGGTATATGTTAAAGGAATGTTAAACGTGCAGTCTCTCAATGAATTTCATATGTATTTCACGTTATGTAAGGTTTATGTCTCTTTAGTAGTAATTAGTACTAATTAGGGGTAGTTTAAGAATTCAAGTTAAATAGGGTATAAGTAGTAATTATTAGGGTTTAGTTGGATAATGAAGAAGTGTCTGGACGGAGGCCGACTTCTGCACTTTTGGGTATTTTGTAAGTTTGCTTATCTTAATGAATGTGATTATTTTTCTATTATAGTATCAGAACCTATTAGGCGAGAAATTTCATATTTTTCTGATTGAAAGTACGAAGATTGCGTTGGATCATTAAGGCAAAATCAGTTGGAAGAAAATTTTCAGGTATCAGCTTCCGATTTATAATTATATCAGTTTGTGTTGGACGTGAATATCAACGTCAAGATTATTCATCAAAATCAGTTTGGTTGTTTGTTATATTTACCTCATCATATTGCCGATTTGGGGTTAATATTGGGAACGTGAACAAAATTTCGTTACATCAGAATTTTGTTATATCTTCGTCTTGTTGGTGTAAAGTAGCATTGTGATGGTATTCAAGACTTTCATACTCCATATTCGGTACATACTGTCTATTATTATCATTACCGTGGACTTCATTATTTATTAGTATCAAATACTATTTTTGGAAGAATTCTCATCGTGGACATATTCTTGGAGGCAGTTGTCTCATACCTGATCACTTTTAATCTTGATACTTTTTGGTAGTTCAAATCCATTAAAGTGGTGTAGAAGAGAGAAGTTAGTTTCATTATTGCTTGAATATCTATGGCAAGTAAAGGCAAGACAATTGAAACTTCAGTCACGATGTCTGAACAAGTTAATGAAAAAGGCGAAAGTTTTCAGATTACAACAACAAAATTAGATGGAAGAAATTATCTGAAATGGTCTAGGTCTGTGGAACTGCTATTATAGCGAGGGAGAGATTGACTCATCTTATCGGTCAGACACGTATTCCAGACATAAATGATCCTCTTTACCCTGTTTGGCAACGAGAAGATGCACTGATTTCGTCTTGGTTACTGCAGTCCATGATTCCATCAATAGCGAAGACATTCATGTTTCTTGAATCAGCCTATTAAATTTGGTGTGTGCTGTCAGAAGCTTATTCCAAAAAGAAGAATGTGGCAAAAGAATATGAAATCTTGAAAAAGATCAGAAATTGTAAATAGGGATCACGTTCTATCAGTGACTACTATACAGATCTTCGAGGACTTTGGGATGAACTTCAGTACTATACTAATATCAAGTGCGTCTCATGTCAAACTGAAAGAAATGTAGAGACAGAAAAGAAAAAGGTATTCAACTTACTGTGGGGTGTAAATTCAGAATATGAATCAATAAAGCTCAATGTCTTGGGAAGAGATAAATTACCTCCATTAGGAACAGTATACTCATTATTAATCAGAGAAGATGATCGAAGAAACCTTGAGAAGAATAATACTCATGTTACTGATCAACATGCACTCCAAACCAGAGGAGAAAGTTCACATTACCGAGGAAGAGGAGGATATCAAGGTCATGGACGAGGACGTGGAAGATTTTAGCCTGATTAAAAGGAAAAACTCGTCTGTTCCCATTGTGGAAAATCAAGGCACACCAAAGAATACTGTTGGGAATTACATGGCAAACCAGAATATTATAAAAACAGAAATCACTCTGCTCATTCAGCTGAGAATACTACTACGTCTAATGCAGATGGAATGCTAGACCTTGTTAAGAGAATAGAAGGACTAGAGACAAGATTATCTGGACAGTCTCAACCATCTACCTCTCAAGCTTCAGTAGCCCAGGCCACTCACATTGTGAAGGATAACACCTCTTATTCTAATTCAAAGATTTGGATTATTGATTCAGGTGTCACAGATCATATGGTAGGAGAATCATCTTATTTTTCAGAGTACATACCTCTCCCAAAACAAGAACCTATTAAGTTAGCAGATGGCTCTTACTCATATATGGTTGGACTGGGAAGTGTGTCCACTTGTTTTGCTAATTTAACATCAGTCTATTATGTTTCCAACTTTTCAATAAATCTACTTTATGTCAGCTCGTTGACACGTACCATGAAATGCAGTATAACTTTTACTCCTACTGGTTGTGTGTTTTAGGATCTGAAGACGGGAAAAGTCTTTGGTCATGGTAGACTACAGAAGGGCTTATACATTTTGAAAGATCATCCTCAGCATGGAACTTCTTATAAAGCTTTGTCAACAACAATTCAAGACTCAGATATTCGACTTTGGCATTGTCGTCTTGGTCATTTTCCTGTGTAAAAACTTTCTTATGTTCTACCTCATCTTAGAGTCAATAAACTTCAGTTTGAATGTGAAGTATGTCAACTTGGGAAACATCAAAGAGCCACTTATCATTGAGTGACTCTAGACGATCTCAGCCTTTTGAACTTCTTCATTCAGATATTTGGGGTCCTAGTCATATTACTTCGTTGTTTGGTCAGAGATACTTTGTTTCCTTTATTGATGATTGTACTCGTCTTACAATTATATATTTAATAAAATCAAAGTCAGAAGTCTTGCCTATTTGCAAGCAATTAGTTGAATATTTACATACACATGGAATAGTCAATCAGACCTCCTGTCCTTATACTCCCCAACAAAATGGAATTGCTGAAAGTAAAAATCGTCATATTCTAGAAGTAGCCAAGACCCTTTTACTTCAGAACAATGTTCCTAAATTCTATTGGGGAGAAGCCGTTCTTACTAAAGTTCATCTGCTGAAAGGAAAAATTGTCATATTCTAGAGGTAGCCAAGACCCTTTTACTTCAGAACAATGTTTCTAAATTCTATTGGGGAGAAGCCGTTCTTACTGCAGTTCATCTGATCAATAGAATGCCCAGTATAGTACTTGGTGGTGAAAGTCCATTGAAGTGTTTAGATAAGATAAATTAGATCCCAAGTCTGTCAAATGCATTTTCCTTGGCTATTCTAACTCCCAAAATGGTTATAAATGTTATGACCCTCTAGCCAAGAAGCTATATGTTTCCATAGATGTTACCTTCTGAGAATCTATTCCCTATTATACTTCTCAAGAGGAGTCAATTACATCCATATGTCCTACTAGTAGTCTCATGTGATGCCAAAGAAGATACAGATGATAATAGAAATGAGGACAGTAAGCAATAAGAGATCTTAATGTATAAAAGAGGATCGAGAAATATTATCTATACTGAAGAAGAACAAGTCCCTCGTACAAGCACTAAAGATATTTTTTCTAACTCAGATCCTCTTTTGGAAGAAACAGAAGATCTCAGAATTCCTATTTCTATTCGCAAAGGTAAGCGTACTTGTGCACGTTATCCTATTTCTAATTATGTTTCATATGCCAATACCTCCCAGATTTATCAGAGATTTGTTATAAATGCTGAGAAACATAAGATTCCTTCGATATTTGAAGAAGCAATCAAGTGCCCTTTATGGAAAGCTGCAATTGAAGAAGAATTGAATGCCCTTGTGAAAAACAATACATGGACCATCACACAGCTACCTCCGGATAGGAATATTGTAGGATGCAAATGGGTATTTACCATTAAATATAAGGCAGATGGAACTGTGGAGAGATATAAATTGGTTGCTAAAGGATACAATCAGTCATATGGTATTGATTATACAGAAACTTTTGCACCAATTGCTAAACTTACCTTAATCAGAATACTTCTCAGTATGGCAACAAATTTAGGATAGGATTTATGGCAACTAGATGTTAAAAATGCTTTCTTATAACATGACTTAAACGAAGAAGTTTATATGGAAATTCCTCCAGAATGGATATAAAAATGCCTGCCAATAAAGCATGTAAACTCAATAAAGCAATTTATGGGTTGAAGCAGTCTCCCCGAGCTTGGTTTGATAAATTCAGTAAGGCAGTGTGAAGTCTAGGATACCGCAGGAGCCTCAATGATCATATGATCTTCTTCAAGAAAGGAACCAAAATATCTATACTTGTTGTTTATGTTGATGACATAATTATCATGTCATAGGAGATGACCTTGATGAAATATCCAAGTTAAAACAGAACCTTCACACATTATTTGATCTTAAAGATTTGGATAGAATACACTATTTTTTTGGCATAGAGGTTCTCTATTTTAACCGAGGTATCTTCCTGACTCAGCGTAAATACTTAATGGATCTTCTTGAAGATACACAGATGCTCGAATGTAAACTGAGTGACATTCCTGTGAAAGTAAACCAAAAATTATTCAATGGTGATAGTGAAGAGTTCAAAGACATTCACAAATACCAAAAGTTGGTTGGCAAGCTCATATATTTGACTATTACTCATCCAGATATTACTTATGTAGTTGGTGTTGTGAGTAGATATATGCATTCTCCTACCAAGGATCATATGGATGCAGTGTACAAAATTCTTCAATACCTAAAATCAACTTCAGGAATGGGGTTACTTTATTCGAAATCATCAAATCTGCACATTGAACTTTATTCTGATGCAGACTGGGTTGGTTCACGTGATGACAACAAATCAACTAAAGGTTATGTTATTTTACTAGGGGGCAATATTATATCTTAGAAGAGTAAAAAAACAGTTGCCAGATCAACATCAAAAACCGAATACAGAGCCATAGCACAAGTCATGTGTGAAGAAAAATAGGTATCTTCATTGATGAGTGAACTGGGATTTCTTTCTAATCATTCTATACCATTATATTATGACAGTAGTGCAGCAATTTAGATGGCTTCTAATCCAGTATATCATGAAAGGACAAAGCATATAAAAATTGACTGTCACTTTATCATAGAGAAGATAGCTAATCAAGAATTAAAACTAGAGTATGTTCAATCCATCAAATAGAGGGCCGATTTCTTAACAAAGGCAACTACAAGCAGGCAATTAAAGGAGACATTATACAAGTTGGGTGTTATCAATATCCTTCACCCAACTTGAGGGGGAGTGCTAAAGGAATGTTAAACGTGCAATCTCTCAATGAATTTCATATGTATTTCACGTTATGTAAGGCTTATGTCTCTTTAGTAGTTTAGGAATTCAAGTTAGATAGGGTATACGTAGTAGTGATTAGGGTTTAGTTGGATAATGAAGAAGTGTATGGACGGCAGCAATAAGAGGCTGACTTCTGCACTTTTGGGGCAGATTGGAGGACATATTTTGTAAGTTTGCTTATCTTAATGAATGTGATTATTTTTCTATTAGAAAGATTCATATTCCATGTTTATAAGAGACAAAGTGGGTTAGAGAAAAAGCAAAGGAGCTTGAGGATACAGGTTTTAAATTATGGTACTCAGATAAGAAAAAGGCTTAAAACAGAGTTGGTATTATCATAAATAAAGATTTAAAGGATAGTGTAGTAGACATACAACGATATGGTGACTGAATCATAACGTTGAAATTAGTGTTAGGAGTAGAGCTTTTGAATATAGTTTGTGCTTACGCACCCCAAGTAGGACTAGAAGATAGTATAAAAACAGCTTTTGGGGAATAGCTAAATAAGGTGATTCAAAGAATTCCACAAAGGGAGATGATTTGTTTAGAAAGAGACTTAAATGAATATGTTGGTAAAGTGGCATTAGGATATCAAGGTATTCATGAAAACTTTGGTTTTGGGGATATAAATGAAGAAGGTAGGGAGATTTTAAATTTTGCTATGGCATTTGATCTCTTTATAGTCAATACAATCTTAAAAAATGAGATGAACATTTAATTACTTATAAGAGTGGCTTATCATAAACACAAATTGATTACTTTATTTGTAGAAAAAAGGATAGAGCGTGTTGTAAAGATTGCAAGGTAATTCTACGAGAAAGCTTAACCACCCAACGTCGACTGTTAGTTATGGATTTACAAATAAAAAGATGGACAAAGAAGAAAAGAGTGTATCGAGCTATTCGGACTAAATAGTGGAACCTCAAAAGTGAGAAAGAAGATATATTTAAACAGAAAGTCCTTCAAGGAGATGCTTGGAATTATGTAGGTATACCTTGTGATATGTGGAACAATATGGCTACACATATTAGGAAAGTAGCAAAAGATGTGTTAGGTTAATTTAAGGGAGGTGTACCGGCACAAAAAGAAGCTTGGTGGTGGAGTGAAGTAGTACAAAATAAAATAAAGGCAAATAAGGCATGTTATAAATTACATTATACTAAGAAAACTAGTGAAACTTTAGAGGCACTTATAAGAAAGTAAAGAAGGAAGCAAAAAATGTTAGAATTCGGGATTAGCGTAGTGGAAGATTAAACTAACACATTGAAGAGGAAAAACACATGCGAGATCGGATGAGTGGAGCATACCTCTAATGGAAGCCGCCCCCCCTCTCTTTCTCTCTTTCTTAATCACAACCTCTTAACTGTAATACAAACTTTAAGCCCTTATAATAATGGGCTATAAAACAAAAAATGACCAAAATACCCTTAATACTATGGGCAATTATAATAATACCTAAAACATCAAATTTACTAAAACTAACCCTAAAAGCATATTCTTCACCCTCCCTAAAGTTGGGAGTGAGATACTTCGAACTCCAAACTTACCAAAAAACTTTTTTTTTCAATTTTCCTAGCCCTCTTGGCTGTCCGCTTTTCAGCAACCTTCTTGGCTGCAACATTCTTCATCAGCCTTCATGGTTGTTCTTTAGCAGCTTCATGGTTGCACCAACCTTCAGCAGCTTCTTTGGCTGCAACATCTTCAACTCAGCCTTCATAGCTGATCATCTTCAGTAGCTTCTTTGGCTGCAACATTTTCAGCAACTTCTTTGGCTGCAAATTTGATACGCCCGTATCGTGGAGCCCAGCGATACCCGATACGATACGCGTCAGATTACACCGCCATTCCCCTCTCTCTCTCTCTTGCGGGTTCGTCAGAAGTCAATGATACCGTTGATCGGGCAGCCGTTATCTTGATCACACACCTCCTGGCCTTGCAGTACGTGACAGCAATCGCCGTCTTCTTCCTTCCGAAACATTGCACCGATTGAACTTGTTGCGCTGACGCCACCATCTCCCTCTCTTTCCCTTCGACTGCAACTTGCCCTCCTTTTTTTTTGCTGGTCCCATCGATCGATCGCTCTAATACCATGTTGAAATTTGAGATTAGCGTAGCGGAATATTAAGCAACACATTTAAGAGGAAAAACACATGCGAGATCGGATGAGGGGTGCAGACCTCCAATGGAGGCCCCCCCTTCTCTTTCTCTCTTTCTTAATCACAACCTCTTAACCCTAATACAAACTTCCAGCCCTTATATAATGGGTTGTAAAACAAAAAATGACCAAAATGCCCTTAACATTACGGGCAATTACAATAATACCTAAAACATCAAATTTACTAAAACTAACCCTAAAAGCACATTCTTCAACAAAAAAAACCGTTAGTAAAGCAAAAGCTAAAATTTGAGAGGATTTATATAAAAAACAAATCTAAAAAGAGGGTGAAAGAGATATTTTTAGGATAGCTACGGCTAGAGATAAGAAAACTAAAGATCTTAATTTTGTTAGATGCATTTAAAGACGAGGATGAAAAAATTCTAGTGGCAAATGATGTTATAAGAAATAGATAGAAAAACTATTTTTATAAGCTTTTTAATGAAAATAAAGATGTTAGTATTAGCTATGAGAGTTAGCCAAATCATAAAAGTATATAAACCACAATTTCTACCGACGTATTCAAAAAAATGAAGTCAAAGAGGCTCTTAAACATATGAAGGGTGGTAAATTGGTAGGACCAGACAATATTCCTATAGAAGTTTTGAAAATCCTAGGAGAAACAGGAATTACTTGGCTCACAAGACTATTTAATGAAATATGGAGAACCTCTAAGAAATGGAGTGCGAATACACTTGTACCCATATATAAGAACAAGGGAGACATTCAAAATTGTGAGAATTAACAGGGTATCAAGTTAATGAGTCATACTATGAAATTATGGGAAATAATTATCGAACATAGGTTAAGACAAGCATCGAGTACAATAGAGAACCAATTTGGATTCATGTTAGGCAGATCTACTGTTGAAGGGATTCACCTTTTGAGACGTCTTATGAAACATTTTAGAGCAAAAAAGAAAGACATTCATATGATATTTATTGATCTAGAAAAAACTTACGATAGGGTACCGAGGGAGGTTCTTTGGAGAACTTTGGAAAAAAGAGGTATCCCATTGACATACATAAACCTTATAAGAGACATGTACGATGGACCAAAAACATGTGTGAGGACTCATGAAGGAATGACTTACTTCTTTAAAAATAATATTGGATTACATCAAGGATCAACTTTAAGTCCATACTTATTTATAATGGTGATTGATGAGTTAACAAAACATATTCAAGATGAAGTACCTTGGTATATGTTATTTGCATATGACATTGTGTTAGTGGAGGAGTCTAAGGAAAAAGTTAATAGAAAATTGGAACTATGGTGAGAAACATTATAAAGTAAAGGCTTCCGACTTGGTAGAAAAAAGACAGAATATATGGAATGTAAGTTTGATAATTCGGTTATTTCAGTGGACATAGAAATTAAAATTGGCACACATTGCATCCCCCAATAGGAAAGTTTTAAATACCTAGGGTCAATTTTGCATAGTGATGGAAGAATTGATGGAGATGTTACACATAGAATTAATGTTGGTTGGTTAAAATGGAGAGAAGCATCAAGTATTCTTTGTGATAAGAAGATACCATTAAAGTTAAAAGGTAAATATTATAGAGCAGCAATTAGACCTGCCATGTTTTATGATTCTGAATGTTGGGCAATTAATCATCAACATGTACAAAAGCTTTTGTATGTGACAGAAATAAAGATGTTGAGATGAATGAGTGGTCATACAAGAAAAGACCGTATACATAATGAGGTTATTACAAATAAATTATGTGTGGCATCAATAGAGGATAAAATGAGAGAATATCGTTTAAGGTGGTTTGAACATATAAAAAGAAGATCAAAAGAAGAACTTGTAACAAGGTATGAAAAACTAGATTTTGAAAGTATTAAAAGAGGTAGAGGACGATCACAAAAGTGTTTGAAAGAATTAATAAAGAATGATCTAGCTTATTGTGAGTTAACTTCTAAAATGGCACATGATACGGCTATGTGGAAACAAAGAATCCATATAGCCGACCCGTCTAGTATGGGAAAAGGCTTTGTTGTTGTTGTTGCTATTGTTGTTGTTGTTGTAGTAAGCACGAGGCTAGATAACAGAATCAAATATTAATCAGAATTACAAGAAACCCAATGAAAATGAAGATACCATCGAGAAGGTTAAAATTTTCCCAAGGTATCATAATACTCGTCCTTTCCATTACCATTACATGGATCAGAGAGGAAGCAAGGTGATGAATTGTTTCTTGAAAGCTACACACTGAATGTTTTTGCAATTCGGCCAAAAAATGAGTCAATCAAGTACCCAAGTACCCTACCTTGCCAACCACGGAGCCAATACGATCCAAGCAGGGTTCTGGATAGGGGGTTCCATTGTCCCACGTTAGCTCATCATTAACAGGAAGCTGGAAAAGGAAGAAGGAAATTGAGGAAAGCAAAAAGAAAAGAATAATGTGTTTGTGTGTGTGAGAGAGAGAGCGCATACAGGTTTGTCCGGAACAACGTGTTTCCCAACAGGGAGACCCATGCCAGAACGAAAGTGTAAAGAAGATGAAGCCAGTGACCGACCAAGCAAACTACTACCACCCATCAACCGTGTTGCCACATTGCACAGTTTCCCAGCCATTCTGGAAAGGCTTCGTCTGCACAAAAGACTAGAAACTACCAAAAGCATGATTTATATGTGTTTCTCACTTGATTATGTCCACAAATAGATTTATATTCCATATGTCATGCTATCCCATCAAGGTGTAAAACTTTCATTGCAAAGGAGAAGAACATTTAAAGTCCACATAGGAAGGTTAATAAACAATAAGATCAAAGCAGCGACAACTATAGACAACAAAAGAGTAATTGATCACTTAGTAGAAAGTCTTGTAGTCACAAACTTGCAACAACAAAAATGTATAAATAACCTAATACTACATGCAATAAGAGAGTTCCAACGTATTCAGAAAAGCTATAGTACATCCATACAAACGACCAATCAACAATCAGCCAGATACTCCATTTTGCTCTTCTGTCATATTCATGTCCTGATCTTTCATATACTGTTTGAAGGCTACACAAAAGTGATGTACCTAATGGTACTGTCTTTCTTCAATCTTGTGTGCCATGTGGCACCTGCGTCCAAAGATCCACATAACTTTCAAGTTCATGGTTAACTCTAGAGTAGTGATGTTTTAACTGCAGATATCAGCATAGGGTCTATTTGAATCTATTCTTCAAGACATGATGAACTTTAGAGCATGGCCACTGATATGAGTGATATTTTGAAATAGATATTATCAACAATCAAAAGGTTGCGCATAATACAGTAAAAATACAGTGGTGTTTGCAAAATATTACTTTTCTCAAAACCTCCCAACAGTAACAGAATGTTGATTGCGTTATCATTGCAGATTTCAAAAGAATCTTATTTTTCACTGTTTTCAATTAAATTCCAGTTTTAAGACAAATGAATTTTACCAAAATTTCTTCTAAAGGAATATCATTTTTTTTAAAACTCTTCAGAGGAAACGCTCACCAGGAAATTGCACAAAAAAACAACAGTTAATATGCTTTGGAGTATCCATCCAGCTTTAGGAAAGATATGAAGAAAGGGCTAATAAGGTTTAACAAACACAAAATGGCAATTAATTCAACTGGCAATAGGAACGTTATGCCTCCTGTATAGTGAGTGAATTCTGACAAAATCAAATAGGAACCAAAAAAATGACTCGCGCCAAACAAGAAGTAATAGATCAGTCACCTGCAGACTGACAGAAACATGTACACAAAGAAATAAAATAATTCATCATCATCAACAACAACAACAACTAAGCCTTTTCCCATACTAGATGGGGTCGGCTAACAGAAAATAATTCATCATGCAAACAAAAAAGATAAAGCTAAAAGAAGAAGCAGATCCTTCTGGTTAACTTGCCTGATGAAATTTGAATCACAGGGCAAATAAACCAAAGATTCACCAGGTTAGGAAAAGAGTCGATGGATGTAGAATTGAGTAACAAGCATGGAGAGAGATTTGTTGAATAAATTATAGTGCTATATTTGGTAGAAATGAATATTACATAGAGGTGAAACTAGTACTTTTGAGGTTTTTATGTATCATTCCCACTTAGTGTGGTAAAACGCTTGTATTGGAAAGTTTTGATTGAGAATTTCAGAAAGTGAATTCTCTATGCCTCATTGTTAATTGTGAATAGTGGGAGGCTAGTGTTTGGCACACAAGCATATTTAGCAACACACCATTTTCAAAAAACACAAATTATCAAATAACTAAAAAACATACATCTAGCACATTTTAAGGATAAAAAACAATATAATTAACAAATTTTATTTAAAAATAAGACAACATGAACCAAAATAAAGTATTTTACAAAAATAAGCATTAAATGGTACATCTAGATACATCCTAGATAAATGTAAGTAGAGAACTATGAACAGAAAACGGTTGCTCGTCATAAACTAGAGTTTCAGAGTGACAAATAAGATTTATTTATCCAAACAATCATTTAAGAATCACAAATAATCTAACTGTGATAAATAAGACTAACATGCAACAACACGTCACATACTTCAAAATATGTATAAAAATTGCACAGTAAATGTGTACCTTACTAGAAGAGACATAAGCTTAACTATTCCCGAAACATGTTTAGTCAAATAAAATAATAGAAACTGAAACATTTCATATTTTCACGGCAAATGAAACCAATAACTGGATTAGCTAATATAATGGATTTAGCAGTTGACATTGAGATCTTAATGCATGATATAGTGGATTGGATTAGCTAATATAATGGACTTAGTCGATGGCTAAATGGGATCCGCTTTAGCTGCTATATCCCACTGCCCATTTTGTTAAGTTTTCTGGCGCACTAGCACAGTCTTAGACACACAAGAGACAGTGAGATCTTGGAAGCATACCTCCATAATTTCTTTCGAGAAAAAACAGCCTTCTATCACAAGTTTCACAGACAACACCAAAAAAAACACCAATGTTTTCACTTAGACAGGAAAATTTTTAAATAACTAAGATGATTTTTTTTAAATAATGAAAAAAATTGATGGAGATGTTACGTATAGAATTAGTATAGGTCATTTTTTAAGAGAAATACATAAGGTATTATATGTACCGCTAAGCTACCATTAAAGTTGAAAGATAAATATATAGATAAGTAATTATGCCTATTATTTATATAGTTGAAAGTGTTGAATAATTAATCATCAACAAGCACAAAAGGTGTCAACGACAAAAGCGAAGATGAGATGAGATGGATGTGTGGTCACACAAGAAAAGACCATATTTGTAATAAGGTTATTAGAAATAAATCGAGAGTGGTATCAATAGATGATAAAATGAGAAAAAATCGTTTGAACACGTAAAAAGGCTACCAAAGAAAAAGTACGATGAAAAAGGAGAAACTAGATGAGAAAAAAAGAATGACAACAAAATATTAGAAATAAACAATAAAGAATTATCTAACTTTTGTTAAGTTAACTATTAATACGGTACAAGATCAAACTGTATGAAAACATGGAGCCTATCTAGTCGACCCCATCTAGCATCCATCTAGTATGGTGGTGTTCCAACAGGAGTGCCAATAAAGAATCCATCTAGCCGACCCCCCTTAATGTAATCTTTGAAGTTCGCTGGCACCCCAACTGGATCCATAATTGTGGTTTCCCCCAAAAGTCAAGGATGGGCGGTTTTATGAACAAATTAGCTTATCATACATGTGGTGATGATCTCAATGTCAGACGAAATTTCATTTCATACCTATGCGAGCTCTTTGAACTCGAATTCAATAATATGACCCTCTATCATTTGTCCATAAAATTACAAATGCATTATATATAAATACATGAAAATTGGATCCTATAAACCTCTAACAATGTACATTCATGCATCTTAGTGTCATTTGAAAACTAGAAACATGGGGACTAATGTCAATTTAAGCACTAACGGAATCATATGAATATGTATGCTGGAACAGTCATTCAATCAAAGGTGAGCCGAATACTAAAATTCGATTATTGGAAAACATATCATACACCGAATCGAATGGGTTCCTTAATGAGTAACTAAATGTTGATCAACAGATGATCGGCAGTACGATGGTTGACTGTCATATAATTATATGCATGAATCCTTCACTTACTTTCGTAAAGGACCGACATGTCGGTCTGAATTTACAAATTTCGGTTTTTCCAAGAAAACGTCCGGAAACAAAAAGTTATTCATTTCGCAATATAACGAATAAGGGTCTCAAATCTAACATACGCTATTAACGTATCGATGGAACTGCAAACCACCTGCTAAATGGCTGACGATTATTAAACCGCTAAGATGCAAC
The DNA here is from genome assembly GCA_036023115.1 of Brasenia schreberi. Taxonomy (NCBI): domain Eukaryota; kingdom Viridiplantae; phylum Streptophyta; class Magnoliopsida; order Nymphaeales; family Cabombaceae; genus Brasenia; species Brasenia schreberi. Next base: position 16,941,529 of record JAYKKT010000085.1, on the reverse strand, counting down.
CAATCCATCATTCCATAAATAACATTATGAAACAAAAGCAAGTTTCTTTATTTACTAGAAAGAACAGCAATCACTAGCATCATATTAACTAGCATCAATCGTGACGTGCACAGGAAGAGATATAAGTTATGAACACGAGACACATTATTTAGCAGAAGATATACAAGTTATCTTCCTGGTGTCATAGGCATGAAACAGTGCACTGCCCAACTCAGCTTAAAACCAATACTCTGGCGCTTTTGAAGATGAAGATAAGCTTAGCTTGGAACTACCAAGGTGAAGGCGTGATGGATCAAGGCAATCTAACAGGCTGGATACCCCAAATGTCTTTAGCGTACTCATGGATGGTTCTGTCACTGCTGAACTTGTAGGAGCCTGCAGTGTTCAAGATCGACATTTTCGTCCATTTCTGCATGTGCAATGAGTAACAAGAAGAGGCATAAACAGATCATCAGATGTTGGGGAGGAAAGAATGCAGTGTTGATCCTTTAGCAGTTTAAAAATGCAAATTATAATTCAATTATGCTAGTCACCGATGCTTCTAAATTCCAAATAATTGAAAGAAACTAGCTTCCAATAGATTTAATATGATGAGAAAAATGAATTGTAGTTGGTGTTTTACAGAATGAACTAACCTTTTGGTCTCTGTATGCAGCATCAACCTCCTGTTGGCACTCAATGTAACTCGGGAAGTCCTTGCCCACAAGGAAATAGTCTCCCCGACCAAATCCCTCATTCCCTTCCAAGGATCGAAGCAAAGGGGAATAGTCAAAATTTCCAAAGGCACCACTTCGGATAAATTCTTTTGCCTCTTCAAAGCGAGGGTCAGGTTTAAACTGCCAAAGACTAAATGGGTAAGTAGACTGGAAAGATAATGGCCGACTAGAAAAGAAACCTACATCTCCATGTGAAGCCAAAAATCTCGACATGGATAAAAAACAAAAGAAAGAGAAATTGGCCGCTTTGGATTTAACAATTTTATGAGATCGTATACAGTATACCTTTCCTTCAGCTCTTTGTTTCCTCAATCCAGCAATCTCATGAGCTTGTGCACCAAATAGGAAAAAGTTCTCCTCACCAACCTCTTGGCGTATTTCGACATTGGCACCATCTAATGTTCCAATCAAAACACAGCCATTCATTGCAAATTTCATGTTACTCGTCCCGCTAGCCTCCATTCCAGCAGTACTACATCAAACATAGCAGCTGGCACGTTAGCATCTATGTGTATGCATGCTCTTTCGTGCTTTCCCAAGAAAATGGAACAATCAAACAGTAGTGAAATTTGATCCAGTGAAAACAAGAAAGAGGAAGCAACGATTAATTTTCTTCTTACACCAACACAATAACTGCAAACACACATATACATATATTAGAGAGGGAGGGAGCAGAAAATCTTTATTGTAAACACAAAACTGTTCAGCAACCATTCAGGACAGAATTCGCAATATACTTTTCTTTTCCATTTTAGTTTGTTTGGCATCATTGCAAGCTGTATTTGTTTCGTTAGTTCTTGTTTGCCACAATGAACTTGACGTGTACTGAAAATATCTGCAAAGGGTAAAACTAGAACATTTAGTTGTGATAAATTTGGAAAAAATAAAATTATTCCGATGTGATTGCCCGCAGGAACATAGTTGTTAGCCTGATTGAACAATTTTACATTTTAACTGTCAGATGATCAGTACGACTATGGTACAGAACAAACTAGGAGAAAATTAATATCCAGGCAGGAAGAGCAAACAACTTCACTCATAGCACACATTGTAGGCTATATTGATAAGAAATGCAGTTTGTCACAAGTACCTGATATGTTGAGAAAGTTCACTGGCAGGAATGAGCAATTCTGCAAGGCTAACGTTATAGTTGGGAACAAAAATAACCTGTATGGAACCATTTGTTAAGTCCATCGAAGTAGATGGGAAAGATGCTTCAAAAGTATCACATCATCATAGACAAAGAAATAAAACATCCAAATAAATTCCAAGTTACAAGATAAGTCCAGATCTAAGCCAACCCTGATTCACCATTGCTTGTTAAGGGTTCAAGTGGCCAAGTTTTGAATTTGACCAGCTGACTACCCACCCATCCAACTATTATACGGGTTCAGGTTGGAATCAAGGATTAACATGTTGCTGCTACCCTCAATGTATTGCCTCGTAAGAGATGATTTACAACATCAAACTCGACACATCAACAATTAACTTTTAGTTTCCATTTAGACAAAATCTCAGTGGCATGACCACAAACATATGGACCATTGACAATCAGAAATTCCCACATTCTTGTACTGTTTTTTAACACTAGGAAGGAATACGGACAATGATATCCATGTGCCCGAGCAGTTTATTGAACTAATGCATGAAGATCAGGGACTCTTCAGACTGAGAGATGTTCTTGAAGATGCATTTAGAAATAAAGTTATGATCTTCGTATGTTTTTAAATTTCCAAGTTATTCAAGATTAGATTTAAACTTTAAATTGTGAAACTTAAGTAACTTTGTCATTTTTTCGTTGCTCATGGTCATTAATAGCATCTGCAGTTACTACAATCGATATGCATACCTTCAGTAGATCGCCAATGTCACGGTCACGATTTATAACAGCCCCAACATCGTTGATGAGTTTTACAATTCTCTTGGCTTGCATATACGTGGCAAACGCCTTTCCTCCTATTATGCAAACCCTTGGAGTAAACTCTGATTTTCTTTGTTCAGGACTCATCTCCTTCATTTTTTTGTAACGATACACTGTGCCCAGGATGTTCAACAACTGTCGCTTATACTCATGGATGCGCTTCACCTAACAGAAATACTGAAACTTCATGAATTGTGAATCTCTCAATTCATAATAGAAAGTGGTAAGTGTAAAGTTTCAGTATCAGAGGGTACCTGAATGTCGAACATCGCCTCTGAGCTGACAAGATAGCCTGTCTTCTCTTTTATAAATGAAACTAGTTTCAATTTATTGCTTCTTTTTGATGCAGCCCACTCAGCTTGGAGTTCTTCATTGTCAGAAAACTGCAACAACAAATTGGAAAATGATCCCTTTTTTAGTTAAGGACCTCTAGAACATAATTGAACAAATTGCACAATGCCTCCAAAATCAAGAAACATTTTGTTGTGCTAGACACTTATAATTTAAACAGGCAACATCGAAAGTTTCATGCTGATTAATAAAGAACAACATTCGATTGTTTTATTGGGGAAAGAAGGATCCGTTGTGTTGATGGTCGCAAGCTCACTGCAGGAAAGAGCTTAACAAACAACACCAACACCGAGTAATGCATTGGTTATAAATATGCACATAAAACGTGAAGGAAAAGAGTAATAAAAGCACAAAAAATAGAAATGGAATGTACAAAACTAGTAACGTCTCTTCCAGGAAAATACTTTGAAGAGATGCTTGAGATCTTGATGGATGTCACAAGACATGAAACATGGAAGACTACGACAACTTATACTCCACAAGTAACCAAAGAGGTGTTAGGTAAACAAAGGACGCAAAAAGAATGCTTGTTTGGGGCAGAAAAACTGTAAGAGAAAATTAGAGCGAGAAGGAAGTATCACAAGGCCTTATATTGGAAGATAAATAACAAAAATTCAGATGAATATAGAAAGTGAATAAATGCAGTAAAATGATACTTGGCAAGTTAAAGGCAAAAGCTTGGGAAGATTAGCAAAAGAAGATTAATATCAAAAGACAGATATCTTCAAACTGGCTAAAGCCAAAAAGGGAACACAAATGATACCATGAACATATGGTATATAAAGGATGAGAAGCAGAAGATGTATATGGCAAATGAAAATCAAGGCAATAAAAATTTATTTTCTACAAGACCTTTAGTGGAGCAGAAATGTAAGAATATCTTGGGGTGAAAGAATTCCTCAACACTTATGCAATTTGTATCTTAGATACAACAACTGCTGGAAGACCGGATGGGATTTGACAGCAGCAAATGCTGGTCATCTCCCAAATTGACCGCAACCTCTCTCAGTTACAAGCATGTGGGTATGGCAAGGACAGACAGTTATCAGGCACCATATCACAAAGACTAGTGGGTATTAGAGAATCCCAAGGATTCAGTCAGGGGATTAGGAATTAAATATCAAATTCAGGTGCCTATAAATCACCTTACTGGAAGAAAAAATGACTCGAAACAGAAGAGCTAAATCATCAAAAAACCAAAGCTGCTCAGCTATGCTGAATCGGAAAAAGCATCAGGTAGAAACACAAGCAAGATGAGAATGCAAAATCAAAAAGAAAGAAAAGTTAAAGAGGTTACATTTCGAAGCTCTGCTAGCCTCTGAGTGTTCAGTACCCAATCCTCTGAACCAAGCCACTTGGTTATTATCCCGCTCAAGTCTGGGTTGCAGAATCGGATCCATCGCCTTGGAGTCACACCATTTGTTTTATTCTGAAACTTTTCAGGCCAGAGCTGCAGAGAGAGAGAGAGAGAGAGAGTAGCTATTTGAATTAGTGCAATATGCAATAATTAAGAGAATGAATGCAGAATGAAGCAGTGCATTTGTTTCCATTAGAAGAGGATAATCAGATAACACCGACCTTGTAGAAGTCATTGAACACTTCGTTTTTGACAATGTCGCTATGAATTTCAGCAACTCCATTCACAGCATGGCCTGCAACAACACACAAATTTGCCATCCGAACTAACTTAGGGAGTTGAACTTTTTTCCCTTTGTGTTCTGAGATAACTTTTTTCTTTTGATTCAGTTCCTTATCAGTAGCTGAAGTTTTTGGCAGTCGGATTTCTGATCCTTCAGCTTTGGACTTAGCTTCTCCTTTCTCTTCCTTTGATTCCACTTTCCGAATTTCATTCTCAAAAGACTTTGACTTTCCATCAACAGAAACAACACTTTCTTCAAGTTTTTCTACTTTGACATTAGTAAACAACTGTGCAACTGACCCGGGCAAAGGAGAGTTTTCCAGTATTCTCATTTCCAAAATCTTCTTCTTCAATATCTCAAGATCCTTTCCATATTCTCTATGAAGCCTCCCAATCAGCTGCATTCCAATATGCAGAACTAATTAAGAATTTAAGATCAAATGAAGGAACCGTTGAACACATTTTCAAATCATGCAACAAGTAATTGCAATTTTATCAAATATCTACCTCCTCATCGATTCTTTCTATGATCTCAACGTGTCTTGGGAGTAGTTTCTGCATGATCTCTAAGCTCCACTTCTCCAATGCCTCAGGAAGAACAGTGTGGTTTGTGTAAGCAACAGTTCTGCAACATTCCGTAAATAGAACATGAGAATTATGTGAAAATATGGATAAGCATCTCTCCATGCAATGTGAAACAAGACTACTTTATTTCCTGAAATTATATTTGATGGATATAAAAATGAAGAATAGTGGTTTGTGAAACACATTTTCCTTGCACTAATAGAGGCTAAGAAATGAAGCCAGTACTGCCCTTTGAGAATCTATGCCACATATTCTGATAGAGAGGTTAAAACTCACTTGTTTTACCATGACAAAAGAAAATGATGGTGTTAATGAGCTTTCCCTAAATATGTTCTCTCTTAAACACACACACACACACAGAGAGAGAGAGAGAGAGAGAAACTTTTGAGTAATTTTCCAAGCTTCTTCCCAGCTCAAGCCCTTCAAATCAATTAATATCCTGAGAAGTTCTGGAATGCATAACGTTGGATGTGTATCATTCATCTGAACAGCAACTTTGGACGGAAATTCTTCCCAATTGATAACGTTGCCAGATCTCCTCTCAAAAAGAGAGATAATATCTTGAAGAGAGGCAGAACACAGGGTATATTGCTGCTTCAGCCGTAAAATCTTTCCTTCAACAGATTCATCTCCAGGATACAAGATATAGCAAATCTGTCAACAAAGAAATGTGACCTGCAGCAGTTCTGAGAAAGAGAGAGAGAGACCGTAGTCCATGCGCACACCCATCCATGCTTAAATCCACTTAAACAACTTCACCATTAGATCAACACGATCAATAATAGAGATTTGAATTTAGAAAGCATTTAATCCGCAAAGCACAGAAAGTACAATGGTACCTTTCACTTTTATAATTCAAATTTCCACCGTTGATTGTGTTGATCATGCGGATCAAACGGTGGAGATGTTTAAGTAGATTTGAACATAGATGAGAGTGTGTGCATTTACCATGTTTTATATGTATATATATATATACATGTATATATATATATATATATATGTATATATATGTATATATGTATATATATGTATATATGTATGTATATGTATATATGTATATATATGTATATATGTATATATATGTATATATGTATATATATGTATATATGTATATATATGTATATATGTATATATATATATGTATATATATATATGTATATATATATATATGTATATATATATATGTGTGTGTATATTATATATGTACGGAGAGAGAACAATTCTTCATTCTATCCTAATGTGCATAGATGCTGTGAATAGTTGTTTTCTCCTAGTCTTTTTTTTTTAATTCATAATGCCTAAAGGGCCTAAACCTTGTTAAAACATTCTAACATTGTTGATAAGCAAAAGCCAGTGTGGTAAGATATAGCATTTGGTGGTTAGATTCATAAAAAACAAGAATAGCCTAACCATAACAGATTCCTCTTCTCTCCTTTCTGTGCAACAAATACAATGCATGCATACCTACATACATTACATATTTGTATACAAACACACATAAAAGCAAGGAATGTGCTGTACTCAAGGGCAGGGCACTTGAATGCTATAGGCATCTGTTCATGCTACTTTCAAGAAACTAACCATACTGATGTGGTTGGATAACCACAACAACTTATACTTTTACCCAATGTGCATATCTGATTTTATGGTAAAAAAAAGGCTACAATAATTAAGTACTCTTTAAAATCTCACACATTTTTCCCAATGTTTAGATCAGACTTTGTGTAAGCCAAACAATCGACGACCATTAAGTACACATATAGATCCTATATGCTTATTTATTCTTTTATAAGGATTTTCTAGCATGGGGATCACATTGTACGGTTCCCATTTTGGAAAACACACTAAAAAGGCAAGGTCATGTTTTGTGCTATCTTTCCAACATTAATGAGGGCTTCCTCACTGCTTTTGAATGTTTCCCTGTAGTTCCTATTTTTCTTCTAACAACCTTGTAAGCAATCTGATCTTTTCTAGCATATCCACAAAACTCTACGTTGACATCTTCATTTTTGGCACCTACATCTTTTGATCATATTGGTGGTGTGACTGCTCATTACATATGTGGCAACACATGCACAGACACATGTGTGTCTATGCACATACATACGTATATGTCCACCTCCGACACAACGCACTCATGCTCACCCTTACTTTTGGGGGTGTGAGTGTATTAAGGGTGTCCCTTATACTTTTTCAAACACTGTCATCACTTTCTAAATGACACTTATTGTATTCTCCCTAAGGGTAGTTATGAGTATGTATTGTCAAAGGTGGACAACATCCAGTTCCTATTTATTATTATTATTATTATTATTATTATTATTATTATTATTATTATTATTATTATATATACATATATATGTATCTATGTATTTATTTATGGGGCAAACTTTGGAAATTCATTACAATTCTGATATAAGTGATAGGTCTATTAAATGAAATTATGTGGCCATCGAACAAGATTACTTTCTTCCTGATATAAAATTAAACTATAAAGCTAATAGATTCTTTGCGCATATATACACAAAATATTAGAATAAGCCAGAAACATAAGCCATTTATCAAAACATATCACTATATCAGGTGAAGTTCAATTCAATACATATTAAATCCAATGCACAAACCTCATAGATGCATCATACCGTCAAGGTATAAGTTGCAAGTGATTATCAAAACATATCACTATATCAGGTGAAGTTCAATTCAATACATATTAAATCCAATGCACAAACCTCATAGATGCATTATACTGTCAAGGTATAAGTTGCAAGTGAAAAATCTGAAACTCTGACCCAAAGTGCCATGAAACAAATTCCAAAAGCTTGAAACGATGAATAAAAAAATAAAAATGAGAACATGCAGACCTTTTCAGCATTTGTCTGTGCCTCAGTTGCCTTGAAATGCTCTCCAGCATTGAACGCTTGCAGGTCAAAATCTTGTGCTGGAACTTTTGTGGACCACAAACGGAGGTTAATTGTGGTTTTAGTTTTGTATCCTGGGATAGGAACATCATGTGCAACAGCAATAATATCTTCTCCTCCAACCCACTGTTTCCTTCCTTTCAATCCTTCAACAACTTTACCATGAAACTTCACAGGGTATGAAACGTCATGCCTTACAATCTCCCAGGGATTTCCCATCTGCAAAGCAAGTGTTGTACTATCAGTTGTTAATTCTTCCACGCTGTCATAGCCATATTTGCAGATAGACATGAATCGAACGCCACAGAAGGGCATGCAGAAAGTTGTACAAATTTGGTAATAATGACCAACTAAAGTGGACTATATAATCATCGCACTACGGCCTTCCTGAACTCATTTCCAGTCATGTACCTCAAGCCAACTTTCTGCGACCTCCTGCTGGCCATCTTTTGTTATTTGCTGGTGAAACAAACCATACTTATATCTAAGGCCATAGCCCCATGCAGGGTAATCCAAAGATGCTAGAGAATCCAAGAAACATGAAGCTAAACGTCCAAGCCCTCCATTTCCAAGTGCTGCGTCTGGTTCCTGTCGATCGAGAAGCATATAAGTTCTTCTCTCACGATATACATATCAGGATAACTCAAAGTAAAGCAGAGAAAGAAAATGCAGAGACACAAAGTGGAATACCTTATACTTTTTCATAAACTATTGATTTGAATAAAGAAACAAAACACAAATTGGCAAGCCAAACAATTGCTGCTATATGGTGTTATTAAGTATTAACAAATCACCAACAGGAAAAACCATTGACTTTAAGTATCCAGAATAGTCGCATAATCACTTTCTCTCTGTCTGGAATTTGTTACAGACGGTGAATAAAATCAATGTAAACAAATAATGTAGGTAGGACTAACTATAAACCAAAATTGGCATCTTCTATCTGACGTTTCCATGGATTACATCAGATATAAGCTTCAAAACAGGAATTTATCTCTTAACAATCACCCACTACCAGAGATTCAAGATACGAGAAAAAAAGTCAACTTCATTATGAAACATAAAACGTCACAAATAATTAGATAAACGAAGAGACATCGACCTGTTCTGCTATACTTTCAAGGTTGTGTCCAAGCTTTTTAAGGGCTTCTGCATAAGTACCAGTGAGCTGTAAGTTCCCTATGGCATTCAAAAGCGCTCTACCCTGCTCAATTGAAAATTAACAAAATCGAGTCAATATTGAACACCGAAAAGTGATCACGTCAATCAAACGTGGAAGATGGTCACCTGCAGGAATTCCATTGATAAGTAATATGCTTGTTTCACATTTATCTTCTCATAATGCTCGTAGGTCTTATTCCAGTTTCTGATAAGAATATCACGAGTACTCTGTGCGGTTGCCAGATAGGCTTTGGGCAGGTTAAAATCCTTCGGAGAGAATGAAGGTGTGAGTTCCGCATGAAATTGGATATTCGATGCGACAGAGGCAGAATCAAGTGCGAAAGAAGTTGAGACATCTGGAATGCCTGCAATGTAATTTCAACGATCCGTGAAGATTCAAGCTACAAAGTCAGCGCGTAAACGTAATTTCAATGGTCCGTGAATATGAAAGCTACAAAGTCAGCGTGTTATATATAAGTGCATACACATACATACGTACATAGGTAACATATATACATGCTACAAATGTTCCGTAACTATGTATATGACGCCGGAAACAGAGCGATTTGAGATCATGGAAAAGTCACTGACGACCGTTTTGAAAACAAAAGAACATACATACTTTAAGTTTATGACCTAGGCATATCAATGAAAAGTTGAACATGTGGCAATCATAAAAGCAGCTACACTAGAGTACAACTTCAAAAACCACAATTCATCAACAACCGTTAGATGACGTCCAAACACTCCAATTTCGGAAAGTTGATCTACATATGAACGAGATCAAAACACGGTTCATCAGGAAAATTAATGTTTTCACAAATTCATATGTTTGCGACCAAAACAAGCGACAAATTCAACGGAACCACGCAAGAGAATCACGAACCTTCTACCGGGAGCGTATTCTTCACTCTCTGATCGTTTGCGACGTTTCGGATCACGCGGAACCTTTGCGATCGCCATGTTCTTCGCCTACTGCATGAGAGAAGGTTCGCATTTCGAATCCCGGAACTCAGATCGCCGATTGCTAGCATGGAGTTTCGAAAGGATGGAGTCTTGGAGACGTTCTTTGAGATTATAGAATGCGAGGGAGGTAAGGAAGACGCGGCAGCCATCGTTAACACAGAGGAAGAGACGATGATCCTTCTTCTTCTTCTCCTCCCTCTCCGTTTCTATCCCTTCTCACTCGAGTAACGAGCAAGACCATCAGAGCTAATTTTATAGGACTTTGATGACATAAGTGCCCCTGAAACAGTCAACAACGACGTACGAGTCCTTCAGATTTCGATTTCGCGCGACGAAATAAGCGAACTTTTGTTTGTGTCGCTTTTATAGGTATTAACGAGTCGAGGGTGGTTTCGTCTTTTCTGTAGTCAACGTCTCAGGAGGCCTTTTAGCGTCCTTCGCTCAAAAAATCTGGGCAACTACGGTAGCATAGTGCAAGTATTATTACATATAACACCACAACCTAAAAAAATTCTAACGAGAATGCCATGATAGTTCGATTCATGGGTTTTCCTTTCTAATGGGACGTTAGCTAGCCCTCTGAATTACATTTAAAGGGATTGAATTTCTTGAGAAATCAAGTCATAAGAATTTATCATTGAACCCAAACAACAAGATCCCATAGCTATAGTATGCAGAATCATGCTATACAACAACAACAACAGCAACAACTAAGCCTTTTCCCATACTAGACGGGGTCGGCTACATGGATTCTTTGTTTCCACATATCCCTATCGTGTGCCATGTTAGCAGTTAACTCCCAATAAGCTAGATCATTCTTTATTGTTTCTTTCCAACACTTTTGTGGTCATCCTCTACCTCTTTTAATACTTTCCAAATTTAGTTTTTCTAACCTTCTTAGAGGTTATTCTTTTGATATTCTTTCTATATGTCCAAACCATCTTAAACGACGTTCTCTCATTTTATCCTCTATTAGTGCCACTCCTAATTTGTTTCTAATAACCTCATTATGTATACGGTCTTTTCTTGTATGACCACTCATCCATCTCAACATCTTCATTTCTGTCACAGACATCTTTTGTACATGTTGATGATTAACTGCCCAACACTCAGAACCATAAAACATGGCAGGCCTAATTGCTGCTCTATAATATTTACCTTTTAATTTTAATGGTATCTTCTTATCACAAAGAATACCTGATGCTCCTCTCCATTTTAAGCAACCAACATTAATTCTATGTGTAACATCTCCATCAATTCTTCCATCACTTTGAAAAATTGATCCTAGGTATTTAAAACTTTTCTTTTGGGGAATGCAATGTGTGCCAATTTTAATTTCTATGTCCTCTGAAGTAGCCAAATGATCAAACTTACATTCCATATATTCTGCCTTTATTCTACTAAGTCGGAGGCCTTTGTTTTCTAATGTTTCTCTCCATAGTTTCAATTTTCTATTAACTTTTTCCTTAGACTCCTCCACTAATACAAAAATAACATACACCAAGGTACTTCATCTTGAATATGTTTTGTTAACTTATTCATCACCATTATAAATAAGTATGGACTTAAAGTTGATCCTTGATGTAACCCAATATTAACTTCAAAGAAGTCTGTCGTTCCTTCATGAGTCCTCACACATGTTTTTGCACCATCATACATGTCTCTTATAAGGTTAATATATGTCAATGGGATACCTCTTTTTTCCAAAGTTCTCCAAAGAACCTCCCTCGGTACCCTATCATAAGCTTTTTCTAGATCAATAAATATCATGTGAAGGTCTTTCTTTTTTGCTCTAAAATGTTCCATAAGACGTCTCAAAAGGTGAATCGCTTCAATAGTAGATCTACCAGGCATAATCCAAATTGGTTCTCCGTTGTACTTGATACTTGTCTTAACCTACGTTCGATAATTCTTTCCCATAATTTCATAGTATGACTCATTAACTTGATACCTCGATAATTCGCACAATTTTGAATGTCTCCCTTGTTCTTATATACGGGTATAAGTGTACTTGCTCTCCATTCCTCGAGCATCTTTTGGTTTTTCCATATTTCATTAAATAGTCTTGTGAGCCAAGTGATTCCTATTTCTCCTAGTATTTTCCAAACTTCTATAGGAATATTATCTGGTCCTACCGATTTACCACTCTTCATATGTTTAAGAGCATCTTTGACTTCATTCTTTTGAATACGTCGGTAGAAATTGTGGTTTATATACTTTTCTGACTTGGCTAAATCTCCTAAATTAATACTAACATCTTTATTTTCATTAAAAAGATTATAAAAATAGTTTTTCCATCTATTTCTTATATCATCATTTGCCACTAGAATTTTTTCATCTTCGTCTTTTATGCATCTAACATAATTAAGATCTTTAGTTTTCTTATCTCTAGCCCTAGCTATCCTAAAAATATCTCTTTCACCCTCTTTTGAGTTGAGTTTTTTATATAGGCCCTTCCAAATCTTAGCTTTTGCTTCACTAACGGCCTTTTTTGCTTCCTTCTTTGCTTTCTTGTAAGCTTCTAAAGTTTCACTAGTTTTCTTAACATAATGTAATTTGTAACATGCCCTCTTTGCCTTGATTTTATTTTGTACTACTTCACTCCACCACCAAGCTTCTTTTTATGCCGATACACCTCCCTTAGATATCCCTAACACATCTTTCGCCACTTTCCTAATATGTATAGCTATATTGTTCCACATATCACAGGGTGTGCCAACATAATTCCAAACATCTCTTTGAAGGACTTTCTGTTTAAATATATCTTCTTTCTCGCTTTTGAGGTTCCACCATTTAGTCTGAATAGCTTGATGCACTCTTTTCTTCTTTGTCCATTTTTTTATTTGTAAATCCATAACTAAAAGTCGATGTTGGGTGGTTAAGCTTTCTCCTGGAATTACCTTACAATCTTTACAACATGCTTTATCTTTTTTTCTACAAATAAAGTAATCAATTTGTGTTTGTGATAAGCCACTCTTATAAGTAATTAAATGTTCATCTCATTTTTTGAAGATTGTATTGACTATAAAGAGATCAAATGACATAGCAAAATTTAAAATCTCCCTACCTTCCTCGTTTATATCCCCATAACCAAAGTTTCCATGAATCCCTTGATATCCTAATGCCTCTTTACCGACATGTCCATTTAAATCTCCTCCTAAACAAATCATCTCCCTTTGTGGAATCTTTTGGAACACCTTATCTAACTCTTCCCAAAAAACTGTCTTTATACTATCTTCTAGTCCTACTTTGGGTGCGTAAGCATAAACTATATTCAAAACCTCTGCTCCTAACACTAATTTCAATGTCATGATTCGGTCACCATATCGTTTTATGTCTACTACACTCTCCTTTAAATCTTTATTTATGAGAATACCAACTCCGTTTCGGGCCTTTTCTTTACCTGAGTACCATAATTTAAAACCTGTATCCTCTATCTCCTTTGCTTTTTCTCCAACCCATTTTGTCTCTTGTAAACATAGAATATGAATATTTCTCCGAATCATAGTATCTATCACCTCCATTAGCTTACCCGATAATGTTCCGATATTCCAAGAACCAATACGAATCTTATTATCTAGGACTAGCTTCCTTACCCCCCGCATCCGTCCATAATCAAAATGCGAAGACCCTCTCTAAAAATTTTTCACTACATTTGGGCGGCAATGTAGTGGGACTAACTTCTTTACCCACACCCGTCCATGATGTGGGAACCCTCTTTGCAATTGATTCACTACATTCGGGCGAAAATGTAGTGGCCCTTGCTTACTTCTTACTGCATTCGGGCTCTGTAGCACGTCGCTAGGCGGGGACGCCCCAAAGCAATGCTCATAATTTTTGTAATCCATGTTGTAGAAATCCGACGAAGTTTTACGCTGGCTGTCGGAAGCCTAACACAACCCTCCTCCTTTATCCGAGCTTGGGACCGACAATGCAAGGGTGATCTCTTACATGGGCGGAGTTATGCAGGATCATGCTATGCAAACAAAAATAGAAAATAGAAGTGACAAGCCATCAAACTCATCATCTGTGAGTGGGACTCAGAAAGCTTCAATGAACTAATGCGTTCTGGTTACGATAAAGATATGTTTGCACATGCACAACCCTTGTTATTACAATAACAATAACTAAGTCTTTTCTCATACTAGATTGAGTCGACTGCATGAATCTTTTCATTCATTTCATTTCTCGACTCAAATCCTAGCTCAGTTGAGCTGTTACTCATAAATGCTGAGCACTATGTGAGCTTTTAACTTATGGGTTTGTGATTCGTAGGAAATAGTTTCCATCTCCGGCCTACATAGGTCAGATCCTGTCCGTCCATCGTGATCAGTGTTGGACGATTGGGATTTGAAGTGAGGGATTCCCTGGTGGTTAATTGAAGTTGTAAGGGTAATTTAGGGACGCCTGACAATTCACGAGATTTACGCTCGACGACGCGGGAGAACGACGGGCGTGGGACCCGCGCGTTCAGCTTTAGCGATCTCAAAAAGAGAGAGAGAAAGGCGAAAAGGGCGAAGGGGGAAGGAAAGGGTCCCATTGGGAAAGTGAAATCGCAAATCGTCATTTTCTTCGTTCGTTGGACCCGAAACATCAGTGCATTCTGTTTCTCGCTTTCTGTTCCCGTGGATTCGTGTCTCATAAGGACACGAAAAACTAGAGATAGATGGAGGGAGAGAGAGAGAGAACAAAATAGTATTATCATAGATGACTGGGTTCAAGGTTAAGGTGAAGCAAAACAAAATATTATGTGGGTTGTCTAATGAATTTGGATTTGGATTTGGATTTGGATTTGGACAATCATAACTATGAAACAGTGAATCTGGATTTGGTATCTGGATCTTGCATGCTAATATTTAACTTAAGAAACCTGAAACCGTGTTTTATCGTGTTCCAGTTTAAAACATGTTTCAGTAATGAGTAACTCTCAACATGTTCAGAACCCAAACCAGAACCTACTTGTGGAATTAGGAGAGCAAAGGTTGGCTTTGATCCAGAACCAAACCAATCTCCAAAATGGTTCGAATTGGAACCAAAACGGTGTTGGCACACCCTGCATCACGTCTAACTCATACCAGCAGATTTTTACAAGTGCTACCTGAATTGAGTCACCTTACTCACATTAGCATGTTGCTGCAAGTACTATCTGAATTGAGTCGCCATTCTTGACGACAACAAACTGTAACCAAACTGAAGAGATCTTTGGTCTAGTCATGGTGTTCCCATAAAAAAGACAGAATTGAAGCCAATCCCAAACTTTGCAGTTCCAACCCGAAACCAATATTATCAAGTTATAGGGAGAGCACGAGAGTGTCGTCCTAAATAGAGAGTAGGTGTTGTGGGAATATGTCCAAAACTGGACTCGAATTTGAAACTGGACCTGAAACCACAACTGAAACTGGACCAAGAGAGGTGGCAGTTCGGTTCCGGATCCAGAAAATTATGTGTCACCATCGGTCAGCAGTGCCAAATAGTGCAACAATGAGAAGGTGGACGAATTTGGACCGTCCCTCAAGTCCGTCCGTCCAAAGAGAGTTGAGAAATGACGTTAACCGTCAGTTTTTATCCTGGTTCATTGTCAAGGAAGACGCCGGCCCAGCATGGGCCCAGGGGTGGGTTTTTTTGGAGCGTTCTGGTTAGGGATGGCTAATTGGGTTGAGTCACTTCGGGTTCGGGTTCAAAGCACACCGAGAGTTGGGCTTTCGGGTCGGGTCTAAATTTGCCACTCTTAGAGCTGGCTAGCTTACTCTTGCTTCTGTACTTAATATGGTGAGATAAAAAAACAGGGTGCTTTCATATGTGCATGTTATTATGAATATATCAAGAGAAATTTCCCACTCTTCCGAAGACCCGCCTCAAATGGAGCGGATTAGGGAAGTAGAAATTGGAGGACACGGAGGCGAGGATGGATGGGGACGGGAATGGGAGTGGGGTTTTGAAACGGGGACAAGCCCTATATGAATGTATTTACTTGTAATATGAATACCATATTCCCGAATGTAGTGAAAAATTTTCAGAGAGGGTCTTCGCATTTTGATTATGGACGGATGTGGGAGGTAAGGAAGCTAGTCCTAGATAATAAGATTCGTATTGGTTCTTGGAATATCGAAACATTATCCGGTAAGCTAATGGAGGTGGTAGATACTATGATTCGGAGAAAGATTCATATTCTATGTTTACAAGAGACAAAATGGGTTGGAGAAAAAGCAAAGGAGATAGAGGATACAGGTTTTAAATTATGGCACTCAGGTAAAGAAAAGGCTCGAAACGGAGTTGGTATTATCATAAATAAAGATTTAAAGGAGAGTGTAGTAGACATACAACGATATAGTGACCGAATCATGACGTTGAAATTAGTGTTAGGAGCAGAAGTTTTGAATATAGTTTGTGCTTACGCACCCCAAGTAGGACTAGAAGATAGTATAAAAATAGCTTTTTGGGAAGAGTTAGATAAGGTGATTCAAAAGATTCCACAAACAAAGATGATTTGTTTAGGTGGAGACTTAAATAGACATGTAGGTAAAGAGGCATTAGGATATCAAGGTATTCATGAAAACTTTGGTTTTGGGGATATAAATGAGGAAGGTAGGGAGATTTTAAATTTTGCTATGGCATTTGATCTCTTTATAGTCAATACAATCTTAAAAAATGAGATGAACATTTAATTACTTATAAGAGTGGCTTATCACAAACACAAATTGATTACTTTATTTATAGAGAAAAAGATAGAGCATGTTGTAAAGATTGCAAGGTAATTTCAAGAGAAAGCTTAACCACCCAATATCGACTTTTAGTTATGGATTTACAAATAAAAAAATAGACAAAGAAGAAAAGAGTGCATCGAGCTATTCAGACTAAATGGTGGAACCTCAAAAGCGAGAAAGAAGATATATTTAAACAGAAAGTCCTTCAAGGAGATGCTTGAAATTATGTTGGTACACCCTGTGATATGTGGAACAATATAGCTATACATATTAGGAAAGTAGCGAAAGATGTGTTAGATGCATCTAAGGGAGGTGTACCGGCACAAAAAGAATCTTGGTGGTGGAGTGAAGTAGTACAAAATAAAATCAAGGCAAAGAGGGCATGTTACAAATTACATTATGCTAAGAAAACTAGTGAAACTTTAGAAGCTTATAAGAAAGCAAAGAAGGAAGCGAAAAAGGCCATTAGTGAAGCAAAAGCTAAGATTTGGGATGACTTATATAAAAAACTCAACTCAAAAGAGGGTGAAAGAGATATTTTTAGGATAGGTAGGGCTAGAGGTAAGAAAACTAAAGATCTTAATTATGTTAGATGCATAAAAGACGAGGATGAAAAAATTCTAGTGGCAAATGATGATATAAGAAATAGATGGAAAAACTATTTTGATAAGCTTTTTAATGAAAATAAAGATGTTAGTATTAGCTTAGGAGAGTTAGCCAAATTAGAAAAGTATATAAACCACAATTTCTATTGACGTATTCAAAAGAATGAAGTCAAAGAGGCTCTTAAACATATGAAGGGTGGTAAATCGGTAGGACCAGATAATATTCCTATAAAAGTTTGGAAAATAATAGGAGAAATAGGAATCACTTGGCTCACAAGACTGTTTAATGAAATATGAAAAAACTAAAAGATGCCCGAGAAATAGAGAGCAAGTACACTTATACCCATATATAAGAACAAGGGAGACATTCAAAATTGTGCGAATTATCGAGGTATCAAGTTAATGAGCCATACTATAAAATTGTGGGAAAGAATTATCGAACGTAGGTTAATACAAGTATCCAATACAACATAGAACCAATTTGGATTCATACTAGGCAGATATACTGTTGAAGCGATTCACCTTTTGAGACGTCTTATGAAACATTTTAGAGCAAAAAAGAAAGAGATTCACATGATATTTATTGATCTAGAAAAAGCTTATGATAGGGTATCGAGGGAGGTTCTTTGGAGAACTTTGGAAAAAAGAGGTATCCCATTGACATACATTAACCTTATAAGAGATATGTATGATGGTGCAAAAAAATGTGAGTACTCATGAAGGAATGACAGACTTCTTTGAAGTTAATATTGGGTTACATCAAGGATCAACTTTAAGTCCATACTTATTTATAATGGTGATGGATGAGTTAACAAAACATATTCAAGATGAAGTACCTTGGTGTATGTTATTTGCAGATGACATTGTATTAGTGGAGGAGTCTAAGGAAAAAGTTAATAGAAAATTGGAACTATGGAGAGAAACATTAGAAAACAAAGGCCTCCGACTTAGTAGAACAAAGGCAGAATATATGGAATGTAAGTTTGATCATTTGGCTACTTCAGAGGATATAAAAATTAAAATTGGCACACATTGCATTCCCCAAAAGGAAAGTTTTAAATACCTAGGATCAATTTTTCAAAGTGATGGAAGAATTGATGGAGATGTTACACATAGAATTAATGTTGGTTGGTTAAAATGGAGAGGAGCATCAGGTATTCTTTGTGATAAGAAGATACCATTAAAATTAAAAGGTAAATATTATAGAGCAGCAATTAGGCCTGCCATGTTTTATGGTTCTGAGTGTTGGGCAGTTAATCATCAACATGTACAAAAGATATCTGTAACAGAAATGAAGATGTTGAGATGGATGAGTGGTCATACAAGAAAAGACCGTATACATAATGAGGTTATTAGAAACAAATTAGGAGTGACACCAATAGAGGATAAAATGAAAGAACATCGTTTAAGATGGTTTGGACATATAGAAAGAAGATCAAAAGAAGAACGGGTAAGAAGGTTAGAAAAACTAAATTTGGAAAGTATTAAAAGCGGTAGAGGACGGCCACAAAAGTGTTAGAAAGAAACAATAAAGAATGATCTAGCTTATTGGGAATTAACTGCTAACATGGCACACGATAGGGATCTGTGGAAACAAAGAATCCATGTAGCCGACCCCGTCTAGTATGGGAAAAGGCTTAGTTGTTGTTGTTGTTGTTTTGTTGTATTAATTGTTGTGTATGTGTATAAACTCAGCTGATTAAGGTATGGATTTCGTGTCGGGCATACACATATGGGTCTCTAGGCATGCTTTTAGCAAGTCTCTCGAGTATCATTTCTTAGTTGGATTGGATCTAAGTATTACATGGTAAACTCGATAGGACCCAAATCCAAGATTGACCCTTGCTGGTTAAAGTGGCTCTGGGACTTGGACTTAGCTGGACTCGTGTTGAGTCTAACTGGTCAACAACCGTATCGATATATGGAGATTGAGCCGGAGCGTGTACTACTCATGTGACATGATACCACAGAGGATTCGAACCTCGATCACCTGTGTCATAGCTGTTAGAGACTAGAACAGTTTCTTCCCGCCAAGGAGTTGAGATTACAAAAGCCAGCATGAAGCTCTCATCTGGTCTTTTACGGTAACAGATGGGAGTGTTTGATGCACAATGAAACTTATAATTGCCAAAAACCTGATTTCTTTATAACAATGAATCAAACCACTAACAAGTAATCGTACACCTATACCACTAGTATATTTTTGTTAGGCAAAAGAAGGGCCATGGCACCTTTTTTTCGTAGTGCATGCCAAAGCCTCCGCTTGATAAAGCGATAGACCACGTACTGCAGTATTGGGCCTCTTTATCAAACGGCGCCTGAGGGTGCATGAGTCTGCCTGGCAGGGCCCCCTTGTTCTGTTCTTATGGTAGGATCTACTTCTTACACATGAAAATGACCGGGGCTCCATTTCAGGGGTCCAGCCCTACACACTCCAATATGCTGAAGCAACTTTTATTGAGAAATAAGGACAAGTTTTAGAATATATATATGGAATATCAAATCCTGTCCAAGACCAACATACCTACTCACATTCATCTTTGCTGATTGTTTTTTTATGGTGCGAGTGTAATTTAAAAATATTATTTTTTTAAAAAATTAATTGTTATATTTGTATCCTTCATCAAATCTATAGTGTAACTCCACCCATATCCCCTCACATAGCCGATCCCAAGCTCCATAAAAGAAGAGAGTTGCGTTGGGACTTATTTTAGATGACCCATCTAGTATGAAAAAAGGCATAGCTGTTGTTGTTGTAATTTTTTTTAAAACTATGTAAAATAACAGTAACGTATGAACATGATTCTCTCTCTATATGTTTATATGAATCAGTAGACCCTGGACATATCTGTCTAGGCCGGGCGCTCATCAGCTCGCAGGGTCATGGGGGCTGGGGTAAAATGCTCTTTCCATAACACAGGCTCAAATTGTTTGGCCCGGCACCTTGTATTTTATGTGTCGGGCAGAGCAGGCCCATGTGGCGGGCCCATCTCCACAGCTTAGTTGTGGCTCTTCATTTTGAAATAGTGCGAGATCCCAACGGTCATCTCTCTCTCGTTCTCATTGCGCTTGATTCTTTGTCCTTCCCATGTTCTTTGTTGGCCTTGGTGGTGGTGACGCCTCTCTCAGAAACCCTAGTTTTCATCATATTTGTGCTGGCCTTCTGATGATTTTCATTTTGACGAGGGGAGTTTCCATCTCTACGGTCGAAGCAAACTATTCCCACTAGCGTAATGCCTAAGAGGTATTCGAAACTTACAGTTAGGATATTCACCCGGTGACATTCTTTTGATGCTATTTAGTCGATTTCTTTCCTTTGTCGATTACCATTTTCCAGATTCATATGTGTTCAAATTTTCTGAAATTTGATCATGTATCCATATCTGATTTGATCCATTGAATACTCAAGAACTTCGGGGAACCATCTCGTGCATTTGATTCCTTTCTCTCTTTGTGTTTAGATATCGTGCGATTCTTTGCCTTTCTTTGTGGTTTCTTGCGGAGCAACTCAATCATGTCAAGCTCTCGGGCAATCCTTGGCGTTAACAACTCGTATAGAGATTTTGAAGGCAATGGCTTTAATCCCTTTGGTTCCGACTCGGAAACGAAGCCCGTAACCCCTGCAAGGCCCTTGCCATCTCCTGCTGAGCCTCTCCTCCGAATCTTCCCTACCAAGCCTTTTAGTGGCGTTGAGACCACACCTGCAAAAGTTGGTTCCTCCGGCGAGCCTAGCAGCGAGAAGAAATACACTTTCTGGAGCAAATTCAGTGGTAAAGAAGATGGATCTCTGGCAAAATACTCCAAGAAGGATAGTAGTGCTCTCTACAGGATCGGTAGTGGCAGATTCGTTGCCCAACTGAAGGAGAAGGCCGTTTCCCTCGGCGAATCCGCTGTCAAAACGACAGAGAGGTTGAGGGAAGTTGGTATCGCCCAATCTCAAAGATTCATGGCGAGAAATGTAGCCGAAGAACAAAAGCAGAGGGATGAATTGCTCTCAGATGGAGTCAAGGGTGCTGCAGATTCCCCTGCCGTTGATTCAAACCCGCCTTTCTCGATCGCAGGTACTGCAAAAAATCAGTACAAGGAGGAGTTCCGTGAAGAGGGAGATATGGGAAATCAATCTGTTCAGGAGTTGGAGAATTACGCAGTCTCCAAGTGCGAGAAGACGACAGAGACTATGAAGAATTGTGTGAAGCTCGCAGAAGAGATTAGGGAGGACGCGAGTAAGACGTTGATCAATCTTCATCATCAGGGTGAGAGGATCACAAAGTCGCATATGGTGGCAGTCAACATAGATCATGATCTTAGCAGGGTAAGTATTTTCCTCGGCGTTTTCTCGCTACGAATCCTGTATCCTTTAGTCTGCATTAGTCTTAGTATTTTGGATGCTTATATTGCATGATAAGGACTTCTTCTTTTGCTGTTCGTTTTTCTTGTATAACCAACTAGATTCAGCAGTTGGAAAATTGTCTTAATGATTTAGGATTGTGCTTTCTGCTCCTTCCTGCTTATGGATTTTGACATAAACTAGTCTCATTTAAAGCTCTAACATTGTAATTGATACTGAAATATGAAAATAGTCGTGGTCATGAATATCAATGTGCTCTTACCCGCCTACAGTACATCTTGGAAAAATACGCTGCCTAAAATTTCAATTGGCTTATCATGAATATCGATCTCTGCTCAAAATTTTTGTCAACTAAGTTATAGTTTTAGAAGTAGAAGAAAGATTATTCTATGAATTCGTTAAATTAAGTTCTTCTAATGGGCAATTTTTACTACATGTCAAGTAGATAATCTTCTCTGTGGCTCTTATAATTTGGGTGCCAAATGAGCGTGCGATTAACCAAATTTGAGCTAACATGCTATATTTTTAGATTATTTGATATTTTTGAATTTATTATGTTCCAAAATTGAATATTTCTCTTAGAAATTTCGAAAAATTGTGATATTTAGGAAACTATGTTATGTATTGTTTGCTTTTTGTCCAGGTTTTTGGCTGTCAAATGCTCAAATTCTGCATGAAGTTTGAATTTCGCTTACCATGTGTATCAATTCATGCTCAACAAGCAAACAAACAACTAAGCCTTTTCCCATACTAGATGGGGTCAATTCAGGCTCAACATATCTGTTAATTCTTTTAGGAAAATTTTATGCACTCAGTTGGATGTTACAGTGTGAAACTATACTGGGAATTCCTCAAGAAATGAACACTTCAGATTTTAGTTGACATATATTAGATTATGGGAGAATTTTCTTCGATAAGTCCTCATTAGGGTTACAAGTTCGATACCATGGTTTCCATCAGGTAAGGATCTTCTTTAACCCCATCTTTCTTATAAAAATAGATCCCCCTTAGGAACCCACTGAGTGGAAGTCCTTCAATGGTTTTGAACATCCAAAGTCTGAAAATTGCATCTACTAAGGGTCTGAATGAAAGGATAGAAGGAAAAAAGTACCCCCTGATCTTTCTTCTTAGAGTCCTACACAGTCGGCTCTGCCTACCTACATTTTTCCATGTCTATTGAGAGTCAATTCGGAAATAATCGAACAGGGGTTTTTATTCATGTCATGCCATGTAACATCTTCCTCACCATCATGATGGGCTGAACCTTTTGTTACTGTGAATTCTGGTTTTCTCAAAGCCAACATTATATTCCTTCCTCAGGGGGAGAAGCTACTTGGTAGCCTGGGTGGAATCTTCTCAAAAACTTGGATACCGAAGAAGACTCAATCAATTATTGGTCCTTTGGTTATGAGAGGCAGGTTTCAATTTTGATTCCCTTTCCTTTCTTATTGTATGAATATCAGTTTGAATTGTTTTCTGGTTTCACAGATGATTCAGTCAAAAGAAGCAATGAAAACATAGAACAGAGGTTGCAGTTGGGAGTAGCTCATAGTCCTCAGGTCCGATCTGCAACTCGACATTATGCATCTTCATCAGACAATGCTCAAGAAAAAATTCAGGTCTGACTTTGAATTGCATGGCTCATGTTTGGAATTGCACAACACTGAAATAGGACTCACCTCTACTTGGTTCTATTTAAAAAAACAGATAGAGAAGGCAAAGCAGGATGATGCACTTTCTGACTTGAGCAATTTGCTTGGTGAGCTGAAGGTTATGGCCGTTGACATGGGATGCGAGATTGAAAGGTGAGTTGCAGATGCTATCTGAATTCTCATATACTTTTTTTGCTTGGTACCCTCGACCTCGATTAGTTTGGTGCTGAACCTTATGGGTCAATGAAATAGCTATGGTTTGATACATAATCGAAATTCCATTCCATTTGATAGACAAACGAAACGGTTCAATAAGAAAGATTCCCCTTTTTATCAATTCTGGAAGAGACAGATCCTTATGAATCAGCAGCAATGCACTTAGACTTTCAAAGTCCACTTTTTTGTACATTTCGCAATAAATTAATCATATAGATGTGCTCGTAATCTACATTGCCGCCCGAATGTAGTGAATAATTTTCAGAGAGGGTCTCCGCATTTTGAATATGAACGGATGCGAGGGGGTAAGGAAGCTAGTCCTAGATAATAAGATTTGTATTGTTCTTGGAATATCGGAACATTATCCGGTAAGCTAATGGAGGTGGTAGATACTATGATTCGGAGAAAGATTCATATTCTATGTTTACAAGAGACAAAATGGGTTGGAGAAAAAGCAAAGGAGATAGAGGATACATGTTTTAAATTATGGTACTCAGGTAAAAAAAAGGCTCGAAACGGAGTTGGTATTATCATAAATAAAGATTTAAAGGATAGTATAGTAGACATACAATGATATGGTGACCGAATCATGACGTTGAAATTAGTGTTAGGAGCAGAAGTTTTGAATATAGTTTGTGCTTACGTACCCCAAGTAGGACTAGAAGATAGTATAAAAATAGCTTTTTGGAAAGAGTTAGATAAGGTGATTCAAAAGATTCCACAAACAAAGATGATTTGTTTAGGAGGAGACTTAAATGGACATGTAGGTAAAGAGGCATTAGGATATCAAGGTATTTATGAAAACTTTGGTTTTGGGGATATAAATGAAGAAGGTAGGGAGATTTTAAATTTTGCTGTGGCATTTGATCTCTTTATAGTCAATACAATCTTAAAAAACTGAGATGAACATTTAATTACTTATAAGAGTGGCTTATCACAAACACAAATTGATTACTTTATTTATAGAGAAAAAGATAGAGCATGTTGTAAAGATTGCAAGGTAATTTCAAGAGAAAGCTTAACCACCTAATATCGACTTTTAGTTATGGATTTACAAATAAAAAAATAGACAAAGAAGAAAAGAGTGCATCGAGCTATTCAGACTAAATGGTGGAACCTCAAAAGCGAGAAAGAAGATATATTTAAACAGAAAGTCCTTCAAGGAGATGCTTGAAATTATGTTGGTACACCCTGTGATATGTGGAACAATATGGCTATACATATTAGGAAAGTAGCGAAAGATGTGTTAGATGAATCTAAGGGAGGTGTACCGGCACAAAAAGAATCGTGGTGGTGGAGTGAAGTAGTACAAAATAAAATCAAGGCAAAGAGGGCATGTTACAAATTACATTATGCTAAGAAAACTAGTGAAACTTTAGAGGCTTATAAGAAAGCAAAGAAGGAAGCGAAAAAAGGCCGTGAGTGAAGCAAAAGCTAAATTTTGAGAGGATTTATATAAAAAACTCAACTCAAAAGAGGGTGAAAGAGATATTTTTAGGATAGGTAGGGCTAGAGGTAAGAAAACTAAAGATCTTAATTATGTTAGATGCATAAAAGACGAGGATGAAAAAATTCTAGTGGCAAATGATGATATAAGAAATAGATGGAAAAACTATTTTGATAAGCTTTTTAATGAAAATAAAGATGTTAGTATTAGCTTAGGAGAGTTAGCCAAATTAGAAAAGTATATAAACCACAATTTCTATTGACGTATTCAAAAGAATGAAGTCAAAGAGGCTCTTAAACATATGAAGGGTGGTAAATCGGTAGGACCAGATAATATTCCTATAAAAGTTTGGAAAATAATAGGAGAAATAGGAATCACTTGGCTCACAAGACTGTTTAATGAAATATGAAAAAACTAAAAGATGCCCGAGAAATAGAGAGCAAGTACACTTATACCCATATATAAGAACAAGGGAGACATTCAAAATTGTGCGAATTATCGAGGTATCAAGTTAATGAGCCATACTATAAAATTGTGGGAAAGAATTATCGAACGTAGGTTAATACAAGTATCCAATACAACATAGAACCAATTTGGATTCATACTAGGCAGATATACTGTTGAAGCGATTCACCTTTTGAGACGTCTTATGAAACATTTTAGAGCAAAAAAGAAAGAGATTCACATGATATTTATTGATCTAGAAAAAGCTTATGATAGGGTATCGAGGGAGGTTCTTTGGAGAACTTTGGAAAAAAGAGGTATCCCATTGACATACATTAACCTTATAAGAGATATGTATGATGGTGCAAAAAAATGTGAGTACTCATGAAGGAATGACAGACTTCTTTGAAGTTAATATTGGGTTACATAAAGGATCAACTTTAAGTCCATACTTATTTATAATGGTGATTGATGAGTTAACAAAACATATTCAAGATGAAGTACCTTGGTGTATGTTATTTGCATATGACATTGTATTAGTGGAGGAGTCTAAGGAAAAAAGCTAATAGAAAATTGGAACTATGGAGATAAACTTTAGAAAGCAAAGGCCTCCGACTTAGTAGAACAAAGACAAAATATATGGAATGTAAGTTTGATCATTTGGTTACCTCAGTTGACATAGAAATTAAAATTAGCACGCATTGCATCCCCCAAAAGGAAAGTTTTAAATACCTAGGGTCAATTTTTAAGAGTGATGGAAGAATTGGTTGGAGATGTTATGCATAGAATTAATGCTGGTCGGTTAAAATGGAGAGGAGCATCAGGCATTCTTTGTGATAAGAAGATATCATTAAAGTTAAAAGGTAAATATTATAGAGCAATAATTAGGCCTGCCATGTTTTATGGTTCTGAGTGTTGGGCAGTTAATCATCAACATGTACAAAAGATATTTGTGACAGAAATGAAGATGTTGAGATGGATGAGTGGTCATACAAGAAAAGACCGTATACATAATGAGGTTATTAGAAACAAATTAGGAGTGACACCAATAGAGGATAAAATGAGAGAATATCATTTAAGATGGTTTGAACATATAGAAAGAAGATCAAAAGAAGAACCAATAAGAAGGTTTAAAAAACTAAATTTGGAAAGTATTAAAAGAGCTAGAGGATGACTACAAAAGTGTTAAGAAACAATAAACAACGATCTAACTTATTGTGAATTAACGGCTAACATGGCACACGATAAGGATATGTGGAAACAAAGAATCCATGTAGCCGACCCCGTCTGTACCGGAAAAGGCTTAGTTGTTGTTGTTGTATCAACATTTTGATGCTGAGAAAACTCTATTGGTTGAAAGAATACTTTCTTTTTGTTTATGGACATCTTTTATCGTGCTTGGATGAATGGACATTGGTCTTTGACTTACATACTTACCAAAACCAAAGACAAAACCTCTTCACACACTAAGTGCAATCGGCTACTTTGATTCTTAGTGACCTTTGAGCTCGACCTTGAATCATACTAGCATGTAACTCGAGCAAGATTATATTTTATTGTTATCTTCCAGCCTTGCTCTCCCTCTCTACGGGGTTTAGGGTCCAAATTCTCGCACCTTGTAGCTTCATGTAGTTTGTCTTTCCAGATGTCCGAACCATCTAAATATCATCATTTGACACATACAGAGTGTGAAACGGCATATAATTAAGTAAACTGAAAATCTATATCTTTAGAATGTGCAGTATTGCAATTATTTATGTTACTTTTAAAAAATCTTCTATGATTTTTAGGACAATACGGTAGAATGCTCTGCTTATCTAACTATGGGCCTGACCAATGAGGTCAATGTGTAAACAACCGTCTCTAGTTTTCATAAACTTCCAATAGTAAAGAGCTCTCATGTTTTATGCCATTCAAATTGGCATCTATTTACTCATTCCATTAATCAAAATCTATTATCCGGTCTTCAGACAAAACAAGTCGTTGGATCCTTTCCTTGATGATGTGAAAGAACTGAACTACAGACTGGAAGGTGCTCGTCTTCGTGGGCGCCGGTTGCTGCGGAAGTAAGCCATCAATCTGCCTTGCCCATGGTTTGGGTGGTAGGGCTTTTTTCCCCACCCTGGATTGGATAATATCAACATATTCTTTTCTTGGTCGCCATGAAATGTATCAATCTACATGAAACACCATAAACGCACCTTCAAATATGTCTATTGATTTTGTATGCTGAGAACACAGTAGTCTGAAAAACCTTGTTTGGTTGTACATAATGGCTGTGAATCTGATTCACATGAGAGACGGATTTAATCTTGCTGTAGGAAACATGTGAAATGGATTCCAGTAGTCTTGCCGATGCCGAATCCATCTTTTCTCATATACATCGATTCAGATTCTTACTGAACCCAAGAAAGCAAATCACTAACTGGGGGTGGATTGGAACGAAATGCAGAACGGATTCCATTTCATGCATGATTTTCCTCGGAAAATGATGCATGCATTGGCTAAAGCTGTTGTTCATGCTGTTCAACTCCTAATCAAAGTTGAGAAAAATGCCAATCAAGACCGAGTCGCACTTTCTAACTTGACAAAGCATCCAAAGTCATAGTTGGTGAGCCGAAAAGCCAGCCCTGTACCGCGGATGGGTGGTGTATATCTGCACCCTGGTAATATACTTCCCGTTAAAAACCGTCTGAACTCTAAAAAAACTTCAATAACGGCTCGGCTACATCCAGCTTGAGTTCGTCGAGCCTTTCAGCCAAACCAAGACCACCTTGCTTCAAAAGCACACACACACACACAGGTGCAGTACCACCTTGTACTATGTGCTGCCCTCTTGCTTTTGTACTTTTCATTTTCCGACCTTTTCGCTGAAAGAAGTAGCATTTTTAGGTTATTAACCTTGGTTAAAACATGATTAATTCACGGTCTTTTGTAGGACATCTTCTTGCCTTTGTTGAATTTTGATCCGTTTAGCTTTCATTAACATAAGAATCGAATCTTAGATTGTTGATCTCAACAAACTTTCCAACATACTAAAAGAACAGAATTAGTAGGTCATTGAAGATTTATTTAGTTGCTTGATCCATGTAGAGAGTATGGTATCATCCCAAGATGTCACAGCTGAATATTAAGCATGTCAAATTGGTCTTCAAGAAAGCCATATAACCAACTCAATTAGTAGAATGCTAATCTCACAATGCGACGCAAATTCATGTTTAAAGAATTTGGTGAAAAATCTAAGTTGGTTTGGGTTTCAGTAGTCGGCTTTCTTTGATAAGAAAGTAGTGTCACATGTTTATCCCGAGAGTAAGCCTTCTCTTGTACTAACTGGAGTCGGTTAACACAATAAGCAATAGCTTAGCAGGCTAAGTTCGACCCCCAAGTTGAAGGTCATGAGTTTGATACCCGGGGCATGCAACTGACTTCAACCTCTCTATTGTACCAAAAAGAAAAAGGGTTAGTTGCGTAGTTTTATACACGCTATTGTGCTTGATCTTGTATGAAATTAGCTAAAAGATCAAGCTTATCATTTCTTTAGAATATATATTTTTGTTAAGGTGTTCATCTAATTATCAAATCTTCTCAACAAAGCTTCATTTTGTGGCCTTTTCAGATGTCCTTGCCTTAAACATGTTTATCTCAAGTAAAAGAGCTAAATGCCTTGGCGTGGTTGTAAAGAGCACTAAATTGAATTCCTCGATTCATGAGGTATGCTTTGGAATTTCATAGATTCGAGGTTCTATTTGATTATTATGAATCATTTTAGGTGCAACGTTGAAAAACATGAATGGAAAATCAGGAAAGCGAAATTCAAGAAAACCACTCAGCTGCTGGGGACACTGCAGTGGTCTCTCTCTCTCTCTGTCGTTCGTTTACCGGTGACCATAGGAACTAGGAACAGTGTGGTGGCCGGAATTGGTTGCGGCCGACTCATGGTCGAGTAAGAGAGGTAAGAAAGCACACTCGACGGCAGCTCGCGGAACGACACCGCCTTATCCGATACCTTCTGGGACCCCAATTACGGGTTTAGAGAGAGAAAGAGAAAGAGCGAGAGAGGTGAAATACTTGTTCTTTTTCCGGGATTGGTTTTCTTCGTTACCAACAGGAATCAAGGGTTTGCAGAGAAGTCCAAGAGAGTCAAGAATTACGCACGTCCATTTCAGGTTAGTCCTGCCCATTTGTTTCTAATACTCCTGCACAGAGAATTGAACGCCTATGCTTACCCTATTTTTTCCATTTGAAGATGGTGGACACTTTAAGAACACTTCCCCAGATTAGCCATAGCGTGCATAGGTTTCGTTCCCGTAAACTTTCTAGAAATATTAGAAGATCAAACAGGGTAAAAGCCTTCTGTCTGCGATTTAATTTCGTCAAAGGTGGCGACTTTAGCTTTCACAATGCTAAATTGACGAGGAACAGACGCACCCATTTCTATATATTGTGTTGCACTCGTTTGAGTGGAAGCGTTGTGCTTAATCGAGAACACACTTTCAGAATTAACGATGAAAAAATTAGCAATCAAATGGAATTCACGGGCTTTGAAGCAGCAGCAGAAGAATCGTCATCAGTAAGTGGTTCAAATCATGACGGAAACTGTAAAGTGGTGGATAGGCACTATAACGTGCCTACAATTGCAAACATCGAGAAGAGATACGGTGAGAGGAAGTTTCACTTCCTCGAGGAAAGAGATGAAGAGATATTGTCTAAGAGGATATTGAGTCTCAGTCGGTCGAATAAGGTGAGAAGCCTACTGGAATTGTATCTGTCTATGGAATAGCTGATCTTCATCCTAATGTTCATGCATGTAGCTCTCTTATATCTTGTTTATTGAGAAATAGATTGCTTGAAGATGCATTGAGAGTGTTTGATAGAATGAGAAAGAATGATATGGCAAGTGGACATACATATAGCTTGATCATCAAGGCAGTTGCATCTGAACGAGGTTGCACATCGACTTTGGAATTGTTTGAAGAACTTGATAGGGAAGGGAAGCTGATGCGTGGCTGTGATATCATTTTCTACAATACAATGATAACTTTGTGTGGGAAAATGAAAGATTGGGAAAAGGTGGAGAAACTTTGGAAGAGGCTAAAGCAATGTGGTTGCAAAGAAACAATCATTACATATCGCTTATTAGTCAGTGCATTTGTTCAATGTGATCAAACTGAATTAGCATTAGATGCTGTTTTTGAAATAATTCAGAATGGGTGGAAACTAGAAGATGTGTTGAAGGGTATTATTGGTTCTTGCGCAAAAGATGGGAAGTGGCTGTTAGCTCTAAAGTTTTTCAATCAAATGTTAGATGCCGGGATCACACCGAACTCCATCACATATAATGCTGTGATCAATTGTCTTGGTAAAGCTGGTGAGGTTGATCTTGCTTTTAAAATCTATGGACATATGAAATCTTCTGGTGTGAAGGATGATACATATACTTGGAATGCAATGCTTACCGCATTCTATTGAGCTAAGCGATGTGCTGATGCTCTTCAATTTTTTGAGAGGTTAAGAAAGGATAATATTTCTGAGATGAACTCTCATCTCTATAATATAGTATTGATGTCATGTCAAAAGCTTGGGCACTGGGAAAAAGCTTTGCAATTACTGTGGCAGATGGAAGCTCTTCGGATGGCGCCACCAGTTTTATCTTATAATCATGCCATTAGTGCTTGCAAAGCTGCCAGAAAACCAGAAGTTGCTTTGCAAGTGTATCAACATATGATAGACATGAAGTGTGCTCCCGACACCTTCACTTATTTGTCACTGGTCAGAGCTTGCATGGCAGGGTCCTTATGGAGTGAAGTTGAAGGGATTCTCGATGTAGGTTTTTCTCTCGGGATGGTTACCTATGGTGTGTTTTTAGTTGGTAATACATATTTATTATATATATGTACAAATATATATACATATATATGTATGTATGTATCCTAGTTTATTTGAATTTTCTTATATCGGATCTCTTGAATCAAGTGATGTCCTAGTTGATAGAAATTATGATTTACCTTTGGAGTTCTTAACAAATGTCAGGTGCATGTGAGTATCTTCATCTTTTTAGTTCCAGAATCTTATTTTCTGCTCTTTGACATTACTTATGCAGCTTGTGGATCTTAATGCATCTCTCTGTAATGTGCTTATTCAAACCTTATGCTCTCGAGGGAAGATCTTGACAGCAAAGAAGCTGTATTCGAAAATGCTGAGTCGTGGACTTCATGCTGACAGAAAAACGAGAGCTTTGATGCTTCAACACTTGCCGAATGACACAAGTAAGCAGTTCATCAGGGGAGGTCCAAATTATAACTACTAACTTTTTGTCTTTGATAGCTACTTTGTCAATTGTGTAGCAAAATGAAAATCATTGGACTTGAAGTGTAATACAGGTACAAATAATGCTTTGTGCTTTATTGCTCCCTGTCGTCATCTCCGAACATCATCTGCTGAAAATGCACCGCCCATCTAAAACATATCTGCCATGCTACAGGAAGAACCAAACTGTTCTCAGAATAGCTTATCATGCAAGAGGGTCTAATATTATCTTTCCCAATGACACTCTTCTACTTCATTTTTTTCATATGGTTGATGCCACACTATATATGGTCAAAACAACAACAACTAAGCCTTTTTCCATACTAGACGGAGTCGGCTACATGGATTCTTTGTTTCTACATAGCCCTATCGTGTTCCATATTAGTAGTTAACTCAACATCAGCTAGATCATTCTTTATTGTTTCTTTCCAACACTTTTGTGGTCATCCTCTACCTCTTTTAATACTTTCAAAATCTAGTTTTTCATACCTTCTTAGAGGCGCTTCTTTTGGTCTTCTTTTTATATGTCCAAACCATCTTAAAAGATATTCTCTCATTTTATCCTCTATTGATGCACTCTTAATTTGTTTCTAATAACCTCATTATGTATACAGTCTTTCCTTGTGGTCATCCCAATTTGTTTCTAATAACTTTATTATGTATACAGTCTTTCCTTATATGACCACTCATCCATCTCAATATCTTCATTTCTACCACAGACATCTTTTGTACATGTTGATGATTAACTGCCCAACACTCACAATCATAAAACATGATAGGTCTAATTGTTGCTCTATAATATTTACCTTTTAACTTTAATGATATCTTCTTGTCATAAAGAATACCTTATGCTCCTCTTCATTTTAACCAACCTGCATTAATTCTACGTGTAACTCCATAAATTCTTCCATTACTATGAAAAATTGACCCTAGGTATTTAAAACTTTCTTTTTGGGATGCAATGTGTGCCAATTTTGATTTCTAGGTACTCTGAAGTAACCAAATGATCAAACTTATGTTTCATCTACTAAGTTGAAAGCCTTTACTTTCTAATGTTTCTCTCCATAGTTTCAATTTTCTATTAACTTTTTCCTTAGACTCCTACACTAACAGAATGTCATCTGCAAATAACATACACTAAGGTACTTCATCAACTCAATATTAACTTCAAAGAAGTCTATCATTCTTTCATGAGTCCTCACACATGTTTTTGTACCATCGTACATGGGATATCTCTTTTTTTCAAGGTTCTCCAAAGAGCACCCCTTGGTACCTAATCGTAAGCTTTTCTAGATCAATAAATATCATGTGAAGGTCTTTCTTTTTTGCACTAAAATGTTCCATAAGACGTCTCAAAAGGTGAACGCTTCAATAGTAGATCAGCTTGACATGAATCCAAATTGGTTCAATTCTTTTCCATAATTTCATAGTATGACTCATTAACTTATACCCCGATAATTAGTACATGTACATGGGTATAAGTGTACTTGCTCTCCATTCCTCGCGTATCTTTTGGTTTCTCTATATTTTATTAAATAATCTTGTCATCCAAGTGATTCTTATATCTCTTAGGATTTTCCAAACTTCTATAGAAATATTGTATGGTCCTACATATTTACCACTCTTCATATGTTTAAGAGCCTCTTTGACTTCATTTTTTGAATACGTCACTAGAAATTGTGGTTTATATACTTTTCTTATTTGGCTAACTTTCTTAAGCTAATACTAACATCTTTATTTTCATTAAAAAGCTTCTAAAAATCTTGTTCCATCTATTTTTATATTATCATTTGTCACTAAAATTTTCTCATCCTCGTCTTTTATGCATCTAACAAAATTAAGATCCATAGTTTTCATATCTCTAGCCCTAGCTATCCTAAGAATATCTCTTTGACCCTCTTTTGAGTTGAGTTTTTTATATAAATCGTCCCAAATTTTATCCTTTGCTTCACTATAAGTCTCTAAAGTTTCATTAGTCTTCTTATCATAATCTGTCTTTGCCTTGATTTTATCTTGCAGCACTTCACTCCACCATCAAGCTTCTTTTTGTGCCGGTACAGATTCACCTAATACATCCTTTGCCACTTTCCTAATATGTATAGCCATATTGTTCCACGTATCATAAGGTCTAACATAATTTCAAGCTCAGTTTAAATATACCTTCTTTCTCGTTTTTAAGGTTCTACCATTTAGTCCAAATAACTCGATGCACTATTTTCTTTTTTGTGCACTTCTTTGTCCACTATGTCCGGCCAACCATGAGATTTTTTTTGTATCAACTCCACTACATTCTTCTCGGAATATGCTGAATTACAAAGTATGCAGCCATGCTAGTTACTAAAAACTGTCAACTGGCGGTTTTGCTGCTAAAACTCTGCCAATTTGATATCTGAGGAACATTTTATGATAAAGTCTACTTGTCATGGACCTCTGTCCTTCTAGGCTATGAACACAAGCAGTTCAAACAAGACGGTTTGCAGTTTGCTTTGATAAGCTGGTTCCTAGCGACCGTTTCATGCTATATTCTAATGAGATTGAGCAGCTTTTCTCGTTTCTTAGCTACAATGACACGGATTCCTGAAGGCAGGACAATACTCTAAACAAGGTAATAAGACAAGAAGAGTTGATGAGAAAAAAATCTTTCATATTTAGAAGTCCTTGTATACAAGAATAAACGATTCATCTAAAAGAATAGTCTATGAGGATATTAATTTGATAAATCATGCCTAGGAAGGAGTAATGCAAGGAGTTTAAGAATCTTGGGGTTAAATTGATCCCGATCAGACACGCACCTGGATATCAAATTCCTGGTACAAGTCTCAGGTATAACATGGAATAGTCGGGCTTTTAAGACTATTGATTATATATTTTTTTGAGGCTCTGGAGAGTCTAGAGAAGCGACTTAGATACCGGGCTCATTGATTTGTAGAAGACGATATTGTCTTGGGAGATATTTTGGAGAATCATGAAAATGAAATGAGTGCGTATTATGTTTCAAATTTATAACAATATCCACTGTGAAAGGAGTGGCACCAATAGAGGATAAAATGAGAGAATATCGTTTAAGATGGTTTGGACATATAGAAAGAAGAGAAGAACATGTAAGAAGGTTAGAAAAACTAAATTTGTAAAGTATTAAAAGAGCTAGAGGACGACCACAAAAGTGTTGGAAAGAAACAATAAAAAATGATCTAGCTTATTGTGAGTTATCTTCTAACATGGCACACGATAGGGATCTGTGGAAACAAAGAATCCATGTAGCCGACCCCGTCTAGTATGGGAAAAGGCTTAGTTGTTGTTGTTGTATCCACTATGATAAGAGCATCGTCTGTAGTAAAAGCTCCCCCTGCTGGTAACGAAAATGTGAATATGAAACAGCATGAGCAATGGTTTTTACATGTGAGAGATCCTGAACCCAAAATCACGGGAATCTTCTTGCCGAGGCATGTGAAACACATCATCAGATTGTAGTGGTGGGGGTGGTGGTTTTCCACTTTATGTATTTGATTGGTTAGAATATCTCAAACTTTGTCAAGAGTTCCACGGTTCCATTCATGTATGATTAATTTCTAGGCTTTATTGCACAATGAGCAATTGCGTACCTGGCTAGAGGTCAACTCACAAGCTGAAGGTCATGAGTTCAATACCCGGGGAGTGCTTCTGGCTTCAGCCTCCCCATTATACCAAAGAAAAACTGTAGGCTGTATCTATGCCAGGAATCATGGTCATGCAAGACTTTTGATGCAACATTCTAGAAAAACAAGAATGCTTGTATGGTGTCCGATATCATTGGGATTAACAAAATCACGTACAGTTCAAAACATCCATATTCTCCTGAAGGAAAGCGATTACAAAGAACATTGACGATGAGGTAGAGAGAACTTTCTCAAAGGCTTGTAGATAGAGTTTTTTGGTCATCAACTTTAAGTGACTCTGCATCAGCTTCCAACTTCCTGAATACCAGCTTCTGTTGTGGTAGTTGGCCGTTAGAAAAGGCAGTGACTTCTGTATCGATCAACACCCCGTCCTCGTCCTTGAAATCTCCTCTCAGTATACCTTTGGCCAATTCATTCTCGACATGCTGTTGGATCACACGCTTGACAGGTCTTGCACCATAACTTGGATCATAACCAAGGCTACCCAACAATTGCACGGCTGCATCGGTCACTTGTATCTTGATCTTCCTATCAGCTAATCTCTTTTGTACTCGTTCCAACTGCAAGCAGAAGCGTATGAGCATCAATAATAGCTCTGTAGACAATTCGCTGGTTATGTGTGCATAGGCAGATTCAAATAGAACGCTTGTAATATGTACAACCGAAACTGCCTACCCCTCTAGGAAGCTCAATTTAGAAAGTAGAAGTTTGACAAAGAGTTGTAACCGGCAGACAAAATATCGTGTTCTTTCTTATGAAGCATAATCCAAAGTAAACTTCGTAATCAGTTGATACTTGAAAACTCGAAAAAAGAGAACAAAGAACCTTAAAGAATTCCAGCCTAGACCACAGGCTTGACCGACCTAGTTTGAGCTGCTCTGATTTGCCAGTCAACCCAGTTAAGTCATGGTGTTCCAAACATAACTTAATCTGGTTTATAACATAATCTTGGTTTCTGATCCATCATCACTGAACTTCTAGGTTTATTGCGAGCAACTGGGTAAAGGACTTGGAAGGCAAAAAAGGCACTGGGTCCTCGTGCATATTAAAAGTACCTTAAGGAAGACAAATGCTTTGATCATTATCGTTAGTATTTTTCTCCAAAAACCATGTGGTGCATGGCACTTACAGTGGGATAAGGTTTGATTTAGTTCTGGTATCTGAACGTTCTCACAGAGATTAACAGGAGACAGACGTTGGAAAAACTCCCCCATTCTATCACTCTTGCATCCTCCACTACCTAAGCATGCCCCCGAGAATATCATGAAGTGCTTTCAGAAATTGAAGTCACCACCAAGAATAAAAAGTGGGTGACTACCCAAAACACCAAATAACATTACAACATACCTGAAGTCTTACAATACTGCTGATCTGTTCCCTGTCGAGTGGACTGAAAACGATATACTCATCAACCCGATTCATAAACTCTGGACGGAAAATTGACCTTGCTGCCTCCATTACTCTTTGCTTAATGATTTCATAAGCAGAACTTCCAGATATTGTTTCATCATCAGCATTTAGAATATACTGGGAGCCCACATTTGATGTCATGATTATAACAGTATTTGTAAAGCTTATCGTGCGACCTTGAGAGTCTGTCACCCTGCCATCATCTAAAATTTGAAGGAAGATGTTGAAAACATCAGCATGAGCCTTTTCAATCTCATCAAACAGAATAACAGCATATGGCCGCCTACGAACAGTTTCAGTTAGCTGCCCGCCTTCTTCATAACCAACATAACCAGGAGGAGCACCGATAAGCCTAGAGACTGCATGTTTCTCCATATACTCACTCATGTCGATTCTAACAAGAGCTTCTTCTGTGTTGAATAAATAAGAGGCAAGTGCCTTGGCCAATTCTGTTTTACCAACTCCAGTTGGGCCCATGAACATAAAACTTGCTATAGGTCGGTGTGGATCTGAAAGACCAGCCCGAGAGCGCTGGATGGCCTCTGCAACTGATTTTACAGCTGGTTCTTGTCCAACCACTCGCTTGTGCAACTCTTCTTCAAGGTGTAAGAGCTTCTCCCTCTCTGACTGCTGCAGATTGGAAACTGGAATGCCAGTCCACTTGCTGACTATTTCAGCAATGTCATTGCCAGTAACCTCTTCCCTCAGCATAGACTTGCCAGATCTTTGATACTCGTTCAATTCCTTCTCAGCACCTTCCAGTTGGCGCTGAAGTGACATAAGGCTCCCATATTTCAGTTCTGCAGCATGATTAAGATCATAGTCACGCTCGGCTTGCAGAATCTCTAGATTTACCCTGTCAATCTGCAACCAATGATCAACATAATCAAAATTTTCAAGTTAAAGCCAGTTGGAGCAACAATAAGACAAATCTATTGCTTCCCACTTTAGTTTCCAGAAAAAATGGTGATATTCCCACAAATTGATAAGTTCATCCAAACCAAACCAATCCTTATCCAATGCAACGATATCCCAAAAAGCTTAGTTTCTCAAAATATCCATCATCTCAATATCTCATTACTACTCCATACATACTTTTACTTGAAGATTTCTTTTTCAGAAAAGTAAACAACTACAACTAAGCCTTTTCCCATACTAGATGGGGTCAGCTATTTTTCAGAAAAGTAAACCTTTTCAATATTTTATCAAACGCTTTTCTCTTCTTTTGTGTGTTTAATTATACTGTATATTTTCAAAATTTTATTTCATAGTGATTTTCCTAGAATTTGAGATAATGACGAAACCTAAAAGGAAGTAACTACCGGACATTGTAAGGCGACCCATATTGATTGTGTGATGCACAAGAAAGCTTTCCGTTGTAAATGTTCAGAATGCACATGCCACAGTCTTGCTACTCTACCTAGATAGAATGCGCATTTGCCACTTCACTTTATTATCTTTTCCCTAAAGGAAATGCAAACTTGTATCCTATTCCTATCTACGTAAAACTACCAAGAGGACGTTGCTGTAACAAACACTATCGAGTTTTGAGTCAGAACTGTTAGATGGAAAATTTTGTTTCTGTGCTGACTATTAGAACCGTGACAAGTAAATCATGGTAAAATTGCAAATATTTCCTTGGATAAACAGATAGCATTATCATGAAGTCAATATGTGCATTCCATGTAGAGAAGAGCACCAAGAGAGTGTGAACCAACAGATATGAACCTTCAATCTGACTCAAGTCATTGATCAAGAAAATACTGATTTAGACAACTATGACACCCAGACAAGTGATGCACGAAAAAAATATACTTGCAAAACCAAAACTATGAACTCATCTGACTCTTAAGTTGTTCTATAAAACTAAAACATCATTGTAAGCCTAATTCTATAACAACGTTTGCAGTTACTAACATTGTTAATGACAGCTGTCTTTGCAACCGCCCTTTAAGAATTAACCAGAACTTGTACAAGCACTAGCATATTTTTCAATGACATCTCTGAAAGACAATTCTTAGGCATTGAAGTGTTACATTTAGGCGGTATCATTTCAAAGGATACAAAATTATAAGTACAACTGAAAGTGAATTGAGAAGGAAGATTTAAAGAGGCATTGGACAAGTGCGAAGCAAGGATCCTATTACTATTCCAAGAGTTAGACAAGATTTGTAGGACAACTTTTTGAAAAAGGAGTGCTGGCTCATAAGTCTATAGTACCTGAAGCAGTGAACCATATGAAATTCAGCCGCCTAGACAGTCTAAGGAAAAGTAGAAAGGATATTTCACATACCTCTTCTTTTATAGACTGTATGCGGGTCATGACTGACTTCTCATGTTCCCATTGTTCAGTTAATTCAGATTGCCTCTGCTTTAAGATGGAAAGTTCTGCCTCAAGACGATTCAACCTATCTTTTGAAGCTCTGTCTGTGTCATTAGTAAGAGAAAGCCGCTCCATCTCCAGCTTCAGAACAGAACGGTTAATCTCATCAAGGGCAGTTGGTTTTGAAGTGATCTCCATTTTCAATTTTGCAGCTGCCTCGTCTACTAAATCAATAGCTGCGAGAAAATAAAGAAAATCATAAGGCCTTAGAAAGTAAGATGACAATATAAAAGAAAGTGAGAGAGCTAGATAACGATTATTACCTTTGTCAGGCAGAAAGCGCCCACTGATGTAACGGTCTGAAAGTACAGCAGCCTCTACAAGGGCACTATCTGAGATACGAACACCATGGTGCAGTTCATATCTTTCACGCAATCCACGAAGTATAGAGATGGTGTCCTCCACCGTAGGCTGATCAACATATACTTGCTGGAAACGACGCTCAAGGGCAGGATCTTTCTCTACGTATTTCCGATATTCATCAAGCGTAGTAGCTCCGATACATCTCAGCTCTCCTCGACCAAGCATTGGCTTCAACAAGTTTCCTGCATCCATGGCACCATTTGTGGCACCTGAAACAAATCACAAGGATCATAATCAGCACCTACAACTACAACAGATGTTTAGTCATCTTGTGAATTTAAAAGTCAGGATCTGCAGCAAGAGATATTCAGTTCAGAACAGCAGATAAAAAAAAGGACAAAGAGGACCAAATGGCCAAAAACACTATAGTTTCATGTCTAATTCTTCAGTAAAAGGGCTGGAGAAAAAGAAAAAGCAATGGGGGCATTGATGACGTACTCCCATATTATGACGCAATCAATGAGGGGATTTATGCAGAAAAAGCAAAAGCAAAAAGTGCTCTTGTACTTGCTTCGCTATCATAGTATGAAAACACTTTTCTTTTTCTATTTATCAATCTCAACTACTGACCACCTTTGGTCAGACAGTCGGGAATTGGGAGTATGTCCTCCTAGCACTCCTATATATGTGTGCGTGCATGTGAGAGTGCCACCCGCAACATAAATGGAGATGTATGTGATAAACAAGAAGAAACCATGACATCAAAATCATTATCAGGAACTCTAAGCCTAGCCATATGAATCGGATCAAACTATGCAAACAGCACTTGATAGTGATAACAAGTTTTGAAAACAAGATTGGTGTGCAAATTCTTAATAGAAGTTACAAGATCTTCAAACTTAAACAAAAGAGACCACAAAAGATTGATTAGCCTTTCCAAGGATGCTTATGACTGCACTCACCTATAGACACCCACAATCCTGTTGAGTTTGTGAAGATATCAAGATTTATCACACTTTGATTTTTATATACAGGAAATAAAATATATCATGTTCTGTCAATTCAGTGATGCTACAAAGAGCTTGGTCGTTTCCACATCTGGTATACGGTTTCATATGATACACATGAAACATAACTGAGAAAGGTAATGGTCAATACCAGCACCAACAACAGTATGGATTTCATCAATAAAGAGTATTATCTGTCCATCCGACTCTGTCACTTCTTTAAGCACTGCTTTTAGTCGATCTTCAAATTCTCCCCGATATTTTGCTCCAGCAATAAGTGCACCCATATCCAAAGATATCAACTGAAACAAACAAAAGAAGATCTTCATGTATACCCAGGTTGCATTCCAAGTTGAAAGAAGCAGGGATATTATCCAGCAAAAGGAACATGGCATGGCATAAGGCTTATCCACGGAATCATAGCTAAAAACATTCCACCAAAGATTCTGAACATGAAGTTATATGATTCCCAAGACCAAATTATCAAGTAAAAGACTATAAGAGCGATGACTCTTAAAAAACAAATCAGGCAGGAATCAGGCAAGAATACACAAATTGTTGTTTCTCAAATAATACAAGAGAGTAATAGAAGCCATAACTAAATAAAAGAAACACAAAAGCAGCAACAATTTGAGCTAGTAGCCTATATAATGAAAATTCAACTACATAATAAGGTGCATGCAAAACAATGGAACAAATGCTATTTCCAGAAGCAAGCTGTTTCAACAATGAATATGAATGAACATAATAACACCTCTTTATAATAAAACAAGTCAGACCAATCATCAGATCTCCTTTGGACATCAAGAGATCTCTATATTAGCTCCATCAGGGCAGCATGGAAGTGAACCAACTGAGGCCCACCATGCAATTAAACAATCAATAAGAAACACTAGAAAAAAGAGGTCTCGCAAATCAATAATAATAGGAATTTTGAAAACGAACCTTTCTAGTATCAGTAAAAAAATTAGAATAAATCACTCTAAGAATCATGGCTCAATCGACTATACCCCATTAAGAATGAGAACCTACAAGAGCTGTGAGCTGTTACGTAATTTCTTCTGCAACTCTTGGCCAATCAACTTTACAGATTCAAAGTGACATAATAGCCAACTCAAAAGAATAAGGTTACAGAAAGCACATCCAGGTAACTATGAAGAAGAAACGATGGTTTCATCTCACGGATTCAAGGAAAAAGGCAATTTCTTCAATAGCAACTGCATATGTACATCCTTTAAAAGTTTTGTTTCTTCTCAAATCTTGGATCAGGTGTCTGTATACGAACCTACCATGCCATAGTTTCTCTTTCTCACGATCAAGATGAGGACAGACCTCACCACATCCAAATCTGATGCCCCTTGGTCATAGTTGTATGATATAACCATTCAAGTATGTCATTTGACCCCTCATTTAGTATGACTTTCATTAGTATCAGAGCCCACAAAACTACCAGTAACAGCAGAAATCAAGAAAATAACTAAAAAAAGGAATATCTAATAGGTTCTTCTACGAAATTGTCTTCCTATCTATACTTTAGATCTGTTACAATGTCGAAGAAAAGATCACCTTGCGATTCATCAATGCTTGAGGCACATCCCCCTGCACAATCCTCTGGGCAAGCCTGTTGAATACCACATGGAAGATGTTAGTTTTGATAAACTATCTACAAAGTGTCAGCCAGAGATATTTGACCTAAATATCTCTATACCCTTCAGAAATTGCAGTTTTCCCAACACCAGGTTCACCAATTAACACAGGGTTGTTTTTGGTTCTTCTTGAAAGAATCTGTATACATCTTCTAATCTCATCATCCCTTCCTATGACAGGGTCCAACTTCCCCCCTTTTGCCATAGCTGTCAAGTCCTTCCCATATTTATCCAAGGCTTCGTACTTTCCTTCAGGATCTATAGAATGAAAGACAAATGAGATGCGTCAATACCTAGAAAATATGGTGATGGTTATCAAAATAATGTTGACCAACACACAAAGGGATTTCAGGTTACAAATTGTTTCAGCATGCAAGGACATACTGGACCTAACCCCTTATTCAGATGCCTTTTCAAGATAGAAATACCTATGCAGACACAAATGAGG
Source organism: Brasenia schreberi (assembly GCA_036023115.1). NCBI lineage: Eukaryota > Viridiplantae > Streptophyta > Magnoliopsida > Nymphaeales > Cabombaceae > Brasenia > Brasenia schreberi. Next base: position 16,898,694 of record JAYKKT010000085.1, on the reverse strand, counting down.
GGAATGAACCAAAAGTTACAAGGTTGGAATGGTTCCACATCACCAAAGTTCTCATCCACCATGGAAATATGGAGAACCTACAGTTTGACGGTTGAGAGTAGGAGTAAACGATGAAACAGAAGAACTAACAGAAACTGCTTGGGTCACCACTGATTTACTATTTAAGAACTAAACAGCTCTCACTTACAAACCTAGACCACAGTTGCATGTTCACTAAAGTAAAGTATGAACGTTAGAGATTACAGATGTCCAAGAAAAACTGACATTTCTATGGTCGCCTGCAACTTGAGGGGTTAAAATATACAACAACAACAACAACTAAGCCTTTTCCCATACTAGACGGGGTCGGCTACATGGATTGAGGGGTTAAAATATAATAAAATAAAATGAAATAATGAAAGATGTTCCTCAGTATCCTTTGATCCCATCAAGGAGATTCTCAACTCTTTTGCAGCTCCCATAGAAAGTTAAGATACTTGGGACTTTGCTCAAAACAAACTAGGAGTAGAGAACCAGAAAAAGTGGGTATGTATCAAACCCAACATATATCTAAGATTTGTTTTAACTCTAGGTGATCCTGTAAGATTCCTATGTGCTGTTTGTTGGTTGCTCTAGCCTGGGAGCAAAGTTTTTCCTCCCACTGCATATGAATAGTATACAGGGCTTCATCCATTAGCAGCTTTGGGCTGCATACGCTCCTTTTGCTAGGCTACTGGCTAGTACAAGACAAATGGCTAAAGCCAATATCACTTTCTGCAATGCTGATAAAAGTGATTGCATAACCATATCAAAGACCACCCCTACATTTCCCATTACTTGTTACTTTCGTCAAATACTCAAACACATGAGAGCCTAAAACAGCTTCTTTTCCCCCCTCACTGCAAACAACTGATGATTTAAATAATCGTTTTAACAACTCTAACAAATCCACTTATTCTCACAATTATGGCCTGCAAATGCCAAAGATTATGATTATCCTAATAAAAACTGTCTGACTTTATGTCATGGACCTCCTAATCGAATACAAGAGACACTGAAATATAGTAGAAACACAAATCTTACAAGAAATTTTCCCTTGAACACAACGCACCCTGATCAATGATTGTCTGCTTTCCCCTGATAGATTGTATGGCTGATGTCAAGGACTTGAGAGATATCTGGAAATCCTTAAATAACTGCCTTCCAAAACGCTGATCTTGAGCGTAACCAAGTAGTAAATGCTCAACAGAGACGAATGCATCACCATACTCTTTTTTGTATTCCCTCGCCCTCTGAAACAGAGCTTCCAAATCTCTCCCTAACATGGAACCCACCGTCTCACCAATAACCTGCCAGATCAATCAATAATGAACACTATTAGATTACTGTGCATATCCAGAAGGAATAGAAGTGGGATGAAAACAATGATTGGCAAACAGAAATGAGCATGAGGAATAGAAAACAAGAAAATCATTTGCATAAATTTGCCAAAGAAACTAAACATTATCAATGGAAGTAGCACAAGATCAAAGGATATGCATTACAAATTTATATATCAGGTTGCAACCTATTTTCCAAAGGTACAACTCCTCCAAAAGGACAGCCAACTAAAATATCAAAGCAGCACACCCTCAAGCAGACCAAAGTTCTAGTGGTTGCAAAAGAGCATAGGTGCATACATGTTGTGCAAGCTGTATCTTTCGCAATCCCCTTAAAAAACATTTAAGAATATCTTGAAGTTGCTTCACGTGTATAGATGTTTTCAAACTCCTTACAAGACACAATTCACATAAAGTAGGCGTTTATCATGAAAACTGAAGATAGGATTCTATATTCATCAGTCAGCCACCTTCTTTAAGTTCCAATCAGTTTCTTTCATATATTGTACATCCAGAAACTTGCCCTTCTACACCCTTGTGGACATCTTTACTTCATCCAATAAAGTATTGTGCATATATGTTCCCTCACATGGTTCCATTCACATCTTTTGTGCTCCTATCTACTCCTTGCTCTAAAAAAATAGCACAAAACCAAAGAAGGGAAGAGAATACGTTATACTTATAACTCGCAAGTGCCGTTCTTACTTCAGAAAGCTGATTTCATCAGCGGAACACCAACTGTCCCCAAGTGTTGCAGTTGGACCAGATGGCTCCACAATGTTCCAGTGTTATTCATTTTATACTTTATCATCTAGGTGCACCTGATCTATTTTGTACGTATAAGGATGACACAATGGAGGCATAGTAGTTCCTCAAGGAAAAGAAAAGAGCAACGGCCAGCATATTTCAGCAGCTTGTTCTTATTATTTCTGAAAGTGGCATTATTTCATTTTGACAAGAACAAACTAGAGTAGAAACAAAAATAAGCTAGTTCTCGGTAGTACGCTGCCCTCACGAACAAACATCTTAATTACAATAATAGATTTACCTTTGGCTGCCTCGAGATAAACCTCTCTGTGGCTTCAAGAAGCCGAGTGTTATCGACGCCTGCCTTTGAAAAGATGCGGCGAGCTAACCCGTTTTTCTGCTCCAAAAGCGCCTTCATCAAATGCTCCGTCTCCACAATCTGCTGTTTGCTCTCTTTTGCTACCTCTGGCGACGAAACGATTGCTTGCCATGCCATCTCTGTGAACTCTTGCTGTGTAATCTACAATTTGACAAGAAAATATATCAAACCCATTGACCAAATTAAGACGAGACCATCTCACTCACAAACGTAGCCTGACTAACATAAAATGCATTCCTTCGAGGCAGAAATGTAACGAAATTGAAGAATACAATGAAACAAAAAAAAAAGAAAAATCAGAAACCTAAATGATATGATCACCAACAAAACTAGAGGCTCGTTATGAGTAAACTCCCTTCACGAATGCATTATAGAAAGAAAACCCACAATCTGTAATTCAAATTAAGAGAACCACAAATAAGAACTCAAGATAAAAGCACCAAGATAAGAGTTGAACTCAGCGACCGAACCAAGAGATGGGAGACCAATAAACCAAACCAAAATCAAGAATTCATACAACGCAGAAAAATTAATCCCCTAGTCGACGATGATAAAACCTCCATGAATAGAAAACCAACAAGACCAAACTCAAGTCCAATAACACCCATGAAGAAACTCCACGCCATTTCCCTCAGAAACATCTTAAAGAACCCTCACCCTTCCACCTTTTGGGGCTTCGCAACGGACAACGAACGCCGAACTTCTCCTTAGTCTTTCGGCTTTGTTAGTTCGGACGAGAAGGACATTTCTCGACGATGGTATCGCCAACGACGACGAAATTCTGAGCCTTCCTCGATGGAGGGTAAGTTTGCAGCTATTAGTGCAACAGTTGACCGGAGGAAGACGAAGATTAGAAGAATTGACGGTATAACCGGTCAAGGTAGCCATTCGGTTCTTCTTCACGTTAAGCAACACCGGTTGACGCCGAAATTCAACAGTGATAAGAGAGACTGGTGGTGATTACTACCGGGAATCCTCTCTTTTCTCCTGTATCTCTGGAATGGGTTGTCCCCTACCGTCCTTTAAGTATGTATGCAAGGGGAAGCAGAAGAGGATACAGGAGTCCCTGGGAAAAGAAAAGACAATGGCTCAATGGAAGAATGTATTTATACCCCCCCCCCCCGGGGCGCGTACGCAGACATATATATATTAAAATATTTAATGTCTATATATATATATATATATATATATATATATATATATATATATATATATATATATATATTGAAAAGGCTCTCTCTCCTTCTTGTAACTCTTCCTGTCTCTTTCTTTCAAATATCCATTAAAATTTGTTTTTAATTCTTACTGTCTCATTCTTTTAAATATTTATTAAATTTTTTTGAATTTGATAGCACTTAAGTGTGTTAGTAAATATATATTAAAATTTGTTTAGATTTGATAATACTTAAATGTCAGTGTCTTTCTTTATATATATATATAAATAAAAGTTAATGAGAAAGTATATCTGTCAAAAAAACACATGCACACCAAAATATATATATATATATATATATATATATATATATATATATATATATATTCTCAAAAGAATTAAGTTAATGGGTATTTAATGGAACCAAGAGGGTAACTAATTCCATTGGAAAGATGACCAGATTAAACTCCAACTAATATCATTTTTGTGATGCAACTAAAAGCTGGGACTGGGTCTTAGGTGATAAAGCTCCACCATTAAGAGACTTTGTGATCACATGCACTTAAAGTCGGATCCTCAACTATTCCTTTCAAGCCCTGTCGCAATCTTCAGGCCGATCAAGAATGGTAAGCTGAAAGTTCTAACAAACAAAAATTTTACAAATGAAGACTTGGGTCTATGAGACCGTCACGATTCCACTCTGCATCACCCACCCGGCTTGCGGATAAGCAATCGTCTTTTTTAAGGATAAGCAATTCTTTTCAGCATGAGTGGGTGTTCTTTGTATTTATGATAGAACGCAGACCGCACCCTTAGGACGTGAATCTGGTGACGAATATATTTCACATTGCGCGTGAATTCATATTTGGAAGTACTATACTTGATTTGAATTTGATTTGGTTTATAGTTATTTGAGTTATAGTTCAAGTATTAGATTTGAATCTATATACAAGTAATCGTAATTGTCTCTTGTTAAGTGTCATGTGATAAGAGTCCTCACTTATTAGTATAGCGTCTTCCTGTTGGTGTGATATATGTTTTATGCATTTGGTATTAATCCTTCTTTAAGAGAAGAATATGTCATAATCAGAATGTAATATTTGAGAATTCCTTTGCTTCCAATAAAAGTTGAGAAAGAAAACCAGTTGCAGGGAGAGAAGGAGCTTGGTGGTGCACGTGACAGAAACGTGCTTTCAAGCTAGTTGTGCGACGAGCGGTTGAGGGCAAGACACTTCTATATGGTTTTCGAGATGGTGGGAGCTTGATTCTCGACAGTTAAAATTGCTTATTTACAGCTTACAGATGCTTTGATAACCTCAATGGTGGATGCTCTTTCTCCTATGTCATGGTGTAAGGCCTTTTAGTTTCTTCGATGACACTCAACGTAGCACAGCACGCACCAAGTTATTCAAAGTGCAGCCATACATGGCGGTAAAACATCAGTTACAAGATAAGAAGCTCACTTTTTCACTCTAAAAAGTTTTATTCGCTCGTCTTCCTTTAGATTCTCCTATCACAATCTTTAATTTCAATCCTCCTGTATAGCAAATCGATCCATGCTGTCTCACAAGGATTATGGACGAGAAGGGTTGTGAGCCAGGATTAGTTGCTCGAATGTTTTGTTCGGCTCCTGAAAGATTCTCTCTCTCCATATATATATATATATAGAGAGAGAGAGAGAGACTAGCTGGTAGGGATATTCATGGTTTGGTTCTAACCTCAACCTTTAATAAGACCATTACTTTCGGTTCTCAACTTATATATATATATATATATATATATATATATATATATATATATATATAGAGAGAGAGAGAGAGAGAGAGAGAGAGAGAGTAGCTGGTAGGATATTGTTCTAAGCTCAACCTTTAATAAGACCGCTAGTTTTGGTTCTCAACTTATATATATATATATTAGAGAGAGTAGCTGGTAAGGATATTCACAACCACTAGTTTCGGTTCTTAACTTTTAGAGAACCAAACCATATTACGATCATAACCGAGCCAAAATATACTGTCACTTTCAGTTTGGTTCGATTCTAAACCACAGTTCTACTAATTTAAGAAATTTGCTAAGTATCGTCGTGAGATTCCTTGGATCTAAATATGTATATGAGGTTATAACACGAACCGTGAACCTAACCACCATAAACTTATGAGGTTATATATATTCTGTATATATGATTATAAAATTCATATACATAACTTATAAAGATTATATATAAGTTTTATAACCTTGAATATATATAATATGATTCGGTTCTAACACGAGAACCGTGAACCTAACCACCATAAACTTTTCCAACTAAAACTGAACCAAACCAAACCAAACAGCAAGACAGGAGGACATCTACGGTTTGGTTCTGACAGTTCTATGAATACCCTAGCAGCTGGTACCAAATAGCTCTAGTCCTGAAAGCAGCTAGATAGAAGCTAGCACGAGCTAGCTGCCTCACCACTTTTCACTCACACTCGCACGCACACGCACACGCACATATATATATGTGCAATTGAAATAGAATGCCAATCAGAAAATAGTTTCAAGTTGGATAGCTGATTTAGTTCCAAACCATGTTAGATTTGAAAACCTCAAGACAGCCCCTGTTCTTTCTTTACAGAGGCAAGCTGGGGTTAGACTGACCACCACCACCAGATGCTTGCCCTGATATCGAACTCGTGACCTTTACAACTTAAGGATTCTTTGAAGTCGACCTCCATCCTACGACCATCTTTTTCGTCAAAACTAAAGATAAGAATACAAAAGAACACATTTATTGATTTAATTACATTAATAATAGTTAAAATTCAGCATACATCAAATCTGTACTCGGATATTTCAACTTCTCAAATTGGAACTCTGATCCCCATAAGGTGCATAAACATAGCAAACTGCAAATGGATGCCGTAACTAAACAGGTAGATGAAAATACGAGGGCTGTTGGTATGCGAGTAACCTCTTGAAAGTTCGGCATCAAGAAATCTCATTCACAAGCAAACTCTTGATAAGTCATCCAAATATACCCTCAGATGATGAACAAGAAGACAGAAAGAGAGATGGCCAAATAAGCCTTGTAATCAATTAATTGCTAGGGAAAACGTTTTACCAGATCTTCACAACACTATGATACAACGTTAATTGTCGCGATCAATTGGAACCATCAACAGCGTGAGGTCCTGATCAATTGGAACCATCAACAGCGTGAGGTCCTGCTCGCACTAAGCCAAATGCCACATTCAATATAAGTGCTCAACATTTCAAGGGCAAGAAGGCAAGTAATTGCAGATCAAAACTTTCTCTCAGATAGGCATATACACCGGCAAAAGAAGAATTTTCTCTGCAAGAATGAAACAAAGCTCACTGTGATGCTTAAGCAACAAGTTCACGTCATGGCAAGAAATTAATTGTTTTGAAAATTTTATTTGGAGAGTAAGCAAAACAACAGAAACATGAAGTGGTCAGACCTTCAACATGAATCTCACCAACAGATCACTAACGATTTAAGTATGTTGCTGGACATTCTGCATCAAATGGGCATCCCCAGTCTTGATCCCAACAGACCTTCAGATGTTTTACTATTACACTGCTGCTATACAAAAAGAAATCAAACAAGGAGTGAGGATGGAAGAAGGATTCATAAAATTCAAAATTAAGATGATAGCATGCTCAGAGATGCTTCAAACTGTTGTGGTATATACAAATGGCAGGTCAAAAAATTACTTGTCCATTTTATACTGTTCAGGGGAAAAATATGCAACTAAATCTGCATGGGTGCAACCTATGAGGAGTGTCTCAAACCTCTCGCGACCAGTAACAACCGGACTCATGAGTCATGACCACTAACAACTGTGCTTCGTATCACTCACTCTGAAAGAAATAGAAGAATAACAAGTGTTAATAATCTATGTTGGTCGCTGGTTGACTGATTGAGTAAACAATGACATCCCACTGAAAAAATCTCTTGCGAAGACCTTCAAGCAGAGACTCAGAAATGGAATGTAAATATGGCAGAAAATACCACAAAAAGACCTCTTCGATGAAAATTAAAAAAAAACTCCCAACATATCTATTCAGAGGAACAATGATTTAAAGAGGATACGTACAACCTTCTGAATATCTCTACTGCTTTGCACCAACACCAAAACCACATACCCGAAAGACAAGGAAATAGCATATGGCAATGAAAGATATACTGGATTTTTCTTGTATCTATTAGACCATAACAGAGGTAGAAAGAAGACAAATGAGGGAGGTTGTTCTGTCAGCAAGCATCGCTGGCAGCTATTGGTTTGAGGATCAGAAAGAGCAAGGATTCTCCAGGTACCTATTGAGAAACACCAAGAGGAAATGGGTTCCTCATGCACTTCCCAGAACTTCTGAAAGCATCAGATTTCTGGTTCAGAAACAACTCCAGAAAGTGCAGTTCCCTATAGGATTATCTCACAAAATAACACTGCATCCTAATGGATAGAGAAGTAGACATAATCTGTGTGTGTGTGTGTGTGAGAGAGAGAGAGAGAGAGATTTAATTTACCTCTTGCATTCAGAAACATAAGCACCTTTGATGTATTATGAAGGTTGTCATACATGTACTGCTTCTTCCGACCTGTCTACAATCCTTTCCATCAATATCCTGTAGGAGTCCAGCCGTGCTCAGAAAATAAGATATGGGACAGCTGATTATAACTTCCATATCAATCAGGATAAGATCTTCCTCAGGTTACAAGAACGTTCTTGCATATTTTGTTCATCAACAAGCTTCTTTTTTTTCTCAACTAACTTATTTCATCACTTGACTAATTCAACATGTTCCAACAAGTAGCATCTGGTTCATAGTTTCCAGTTGCCAACTTATGCATATCTGAAAAAATGGAAAATTTATGATACATACTGGTCAGGGTGCTATTTACATTTGCATTTGTGAAATAACCACCTTTAACAATATGTGCATGGACCTGTTTTCCTTGTTCTTCCATTAAAAGACTGGAGCAACCAGTCAATAAATAAACATAAGTTGTTCGATCTGGCAATACCCCTGATCTTTTCATTTCTATGAAAAGCCTTAACGCCTCCCGTCCACATCCAAGCTGGGCATGCCCGGAAATCATCACATTCCAAGAGACAACATTTCGGACTGGCATTATATCAAAGATTGCTTGTGCTTCATCCCTCATTCCACATTTAACATAGCCTCCAATAATTGCCGTCCAAGAAAAGACATTCGGACAAGATAAGTCTTCAAAAGCATTCCATGCGTTTCTCATATTTCCACATTTGGAGTACATGTCTACAACAGCACTACCAACCACAACATCTGACCCAAATCCAGATTTATAAGCAAGTCCATGATACAACATACCAATAGAGATCACCAGTAAGCTAGTACATGCGTTAAGAATAGAAGAGAAACAAACACGATCAGGCTTCATACCTGACATCCTCATAAGATTAAAAATTCCTATAGCCTCTTGGCCTCGTTCATTTTTTGCATATCCAGAAATCATTGAATTCCAAGCTACAAGATTTGGTTCATGAATCACACCGAATACCAAACTTGCATACTCACAGTAAAAGAATTTTGTGTACATTTCGATAAGTGAACTACCAACAAAGACAGAAGAATCAAGTGCCATTTTAATAGTATGCACATGAACCTGTTGACCATAGATCACACCTTGATCACCCAAAACCTTAACAAGGTTTGCAAAAGTGAACTCATCACCTTTAAATCCCATGACTTGCATTTTGCTGAAAAGCTCCAGTGCTTCTTGATGCATTTGGAGTTCACAATAACCTGCAAGCAGTGAATTCCATAAAGCACTGCTCTTGTCTTTCAAACTATCGAATAACTCTTCTGCCTGATCCGTATGGCCACGCTTAGCATACTCAGAAATTAGCACGCTCCATGTGAATTCATCAACGTTTGACATGATTCTAACAAGACCATTTGAATCTTTGAAGTTCCCACACTTTGCATACATGTCCACTAGTGCACTCCCAATAATTGTATTCCCTTCAAAACCATACTTTATCACCAAAGCATGCACTTGTGAGCCTTCATCTAAATCACATGCATATGAGCAAGAATTTATAAAGGTAACGAAAACTAACTCATCTGGATATATGCCCTCGAAGCGCATTTGCCTGAAAAAGCCAATGGCTTCCTCAGTTAAATTGTTCCGAATACAGCCTTGAATGGTCGTAGTCCATGAAACCACATTTTTGTCTGGAAAATTCTGAAAAAATCCAAGTGCCTCCTCGATCTTATAAGAATCAAAATACCCACCAAGCATAATGTTCCAAGTAAAGATTTCTCTGGTCGGCATCCCCTGAAAAACTTTCCTAGCGTCGTCTACATTACCACACTTGACATAAAGTTCAACAAGCGCACTGCCCACATAAACACTGAGTTCTGTTCCCAATTGAATGGAAAGGGAATGCAAACCGGTTCCCATCTCTATAGATCCTATGCTGGTGCATGAACTAATAACAACAGAAACAGTAAACGTATCAACATTCGCACCCGAATGCCTCATACGGGTGAAGATATCCAATGCCTCCTCCCACAATCCACATTGATCATAGGCAGCAATCACAGTGTTCCAAGATACAGAATCCCTCCGCGGCATTTCATCAAACAGTCGACGTCCGCCCTCGACATAGCCGGCGTCACAGAGGCAACCCAGAAGGATGTTCCAAGAATGCAAATTTCTCATATCGCTGACTCTGAAAACATCGTAGGCACCCTCCAAGTTGCCACATTTACCGTACATACCCATCAAATGGTTCAAAACGAAGACATCACGCATAAAACCGGTAACCACCATATGGGCGTGCAGACGCCTCCCTTCCATCATCGATTTGGAATCCGTACAAGACCGAAAGATCATCGCAAACGAATCAGGATCGACGAAAACTCCTCGATGACGAAGCAAAGCCAAAGAATCGATTGATTCCTTGAGCTTCCCTTGCTGAAGGAGCGCGTTGATGGACTTGGTATTTGATGGGTAGCGAAGAGAACGAGTTTTTGATACAGAAGTGGATTGTCCGCAACGCGTTTTCAGGAAGTTGGTGATGGCCAGAGTCGAACGGCCGGACGCTCTCATGGGGTCGTTGACGCTGTCTGTAGTTCATTGAGAAGGCGCTTTTGCAATGCAGTGGGAGATAAAATCTATCCTCGTTGGACAATGTCAGAGTCGCTGAGTTGAGAGAGGGACCGAAAGGAAGCCATCTCTCTGATAGATAGCTGCTGGTTCAGCGAGGGCAGGCATCCCCCTCCCCATTGCGAAGGGTACATCGGAGAACGAGACCAATTTGCCTCATTAGGGATGGTAGTTGTTCGGGTTTGAAACCTAAAAAATTACCCAAAGACCCAGATCCGTATGTAGATGCATTTACATTATAGAGCGCACTGCTTCATGGAACCAAAAGTAACACGATGGATCCAATATATCCGACTAGACGTGTCTGGTTCTGGGCAAACTAGAACCGACGATTTCAAACCGCCGGTTACGGTTTCGAAACCTGTAATTTTATAAAAAAAAGTATGTTTATAAGAAAAAAATAGAAAAATACCAGAACCGGTGGTTCTAAACCACCGGTTTCGGTTCCAGTTTGCTAAAGGGTGAAACCAGAACTGGACCAGGTGAAACCCAGTTCCAGTTTCACCGGTTCTGGGTCCAGCCGGTTCCTAACCCGATTCGGTTCTGGTTAAAACCGGCCATGTCTATATCAGACTATCAATTGCAATGTTAGCCCAACCCATAAGACCCAACCCAACCTGATCTAAATGGAACTGAGAATACTCGGTTTGCTCAGGTACGAGGATTACCCGAACTGCTATTATGAGGTATGGTCGAAATGGGTTAAGAAGTACTTGTACCATACTCGATCCAATATATATACTGATATTGGATCCTTTCTTTCTTTGATAGTACATACTTATGATTAATAATTGTATTTTAAGATTATGAGTATTATTTTAAAAATTATGAGAGTATTCGAAAAGTATAAAAGATGATCATATCATACGTATGTGTAGGTGTGCATAAGTGTGATGGACAGGATCCAATCATTGTGTTTATATATACTAATCACCGAGTCCAATTACGTGGTTTTGAGAGTGGTATTAATACTTGGGTTTTTAGGTGAGAAACAATGGAGAGAAAGAGACACATGAATTTTTTTTACCAAATCACCGAGTCCAATTATGTGGTCTCATCTTTTGTTGGTGCTAAAGTTTTTTATTCAAATTAGGTCTATTGAACTATAGTTTTGTACCAATAATGAGCTCCGAATTTGATGAAAAAATGAATCTTTGAATTACATGCATCAAAAAACAATGTTTAGTTCTCCACAAACCTTGTACCAAACACATTCTTATTAGGACTCATGCCTTAAATATGAGTTGACTCACGTATTTAGGACACATACCAGGGTCTAGTACCAGCAGGCCCAGTGTTGATCCAGACATCGACTAACCTCAATCCAAATCAGGTCCGATCCAGTAATACTCTTATGTGTGTAGTACGAAGTGGAGTTTGGATCATGAACGGACATGATCCATGGAATTGAGTAGTGTCCTCAACTCAAATTTAGCAAGGGCAATAGTATAGCCCTCGGTTCAATGCATGGGGTAATACAGAATGCAGGCTACAATGGAAAAACAACATAACCGTGGTCTAATCTCCCCATCATAAAAGAAGTATAGCCCACAGATGGGGCAAATAGACCGTGAAAATTTTTAGGTCCGGGCAAGCAATCTATTATAGCACACAAGTACAACCCTGAGCCATGCACTTGTTTGTTTTTGCAATTTGATTCAGCTGGACGTGCCCAGATTGGATGAATGCTCAGTTCCCCCAATGAAACAACACGAAAGGAATTGAGAGTCACACCTAGGAGGTGTTTGATTGTGAGTGCGGGACTACGGAGCTGGAAGTTACTTTAGTTTCAGTTCCAGCAGCCTAAATGTGGGGCAACGCAGTAGATGGGCCTCGTAATGGAGTAAAAAGTGTAGTATATGAGCCGGTTTTTGCTATGCATCAGGCCCGCGTTTGATTACAACTAGTTCCAGTTCTGCAGTCCTCAGCCTTGCAACCTAACGTCTCCTTAGGGCTCAAGAAAGAGGGGCCGCGGGCCGCCCGTGGTTTGGTTTGGTTCAGTTCAGTTCAGCTGTTCCAAGCTTGTTGGTGTTCAGTGGTATAGGTCTTAACTCAGCCAGAATCATGCATGTAAACGAAAGCTCACTAACTCTGCACAATGAGCGAGCCCACCTGGATAGGGTTCAACTCACTAATGGGGTGACATGAGTTCTATACTCGGGGCATGCATCTGGCCAGTGGCAGATCTGAAAATTCTTGTAAGGTGGGATGAATAGACCACAGAGCAGTTTAGGGTGGTGCGAAAGATGCTTGAAGCTCACAATATCATATGTAAGTTACTGCCTTTTTTTTGAATTTTAAGATTTCGGGTGGGGCAGATGCCCATCTTCACTCAATGTAGATCTACTATTGCTGGCTTTGTCTTCCCATTATATATATATATATATATATATATATATATATAAATATATATATATATATATATATATATATATATATATATATATAAAAGATGAATTTAAATGGTAGTTTATGGTTACAACGAAACTCCGAAATAAAATCAATAAATAAAGGGTAACTGACTTTCTTTTGGTAGGTAATATGAGGTTAGGGAAACCCTAGAGATATTGAACTCCTGACCTTCTGTCGAATAGTGCAACCCCCTTTAGCCAGTAATTCTATGCCAGTCTGCTTGTTTAAGCAAATCGAATAAAAGTTGACAGAACTATACGTATAAAATACTTGTACATGAGAAGGGTAGATATACAAGTTGCAATTGGTGTCTAATAAACGTCCACAGACTTCCATATGTTCAATTATAGGTAAACGGACCAGCGATTCAAAATTGCTATTTCTGATTCTCCAATAACGAGAATCAGGTTCTGCTTATGGTTTTAGCGATGAAACTTTAAAAACATGCAACAACAACTAAGTTTTTTCGCATAGTAGATGTAGTCGGCTATATGGATTCTTTGTTTCCTTATAACTTGATCATGTGTAATGCTGAGCGCGATCATGTGTCATGCTAATTGTTAACTCAACATATGTTAAATCATACTTTATTGTTTCCTTCCAACACTTTTTTGGTCTTCCTCTTCTTTTAATACTTTTATAATATAGTTTCTTGTACTTTCTTACCGGAGCTTCCTTTTAGTCATCTTTCTATGTGTTCAAACTATTTTAAAATAATTCTCTCCTATTTTTTCTTCTATGTCACTCCCAGTTTATTTATAATAACCTCATTAGGTATATCTTTTCTTTATAACTACTCATCCAACTCAATATCTTCATTTCTTCTACAAACATCTTTTGTCCATGTTGATTGATGATTAACTACCCAACACTCATAATCATACTCTATAATATTTACCTTTTAAATTTAGTAGTATCTTTTTGTCATATAGAAAACTTTATGTGCTTTTTCATTTTAACTACCTTGTATTGATTATATGTGTAATATCTTCATCAATTTTCCATTACTTTAAAAACTGAATCTAAATATTTAAAACTTTAAATATTTCCTTCTGAACATGCAACGTGTGTCAAGAAACTCTAAAAACAGGTAAAAATAATATAAAATTTGAATGAACTGTCGGTATTGATTCAACGAAAGGTGGAACCAGAACCAAACCAAGTAGTCCCTTAGTTCTGTCTCGGTTTTGGGTCAGCACGACTTGGTTCTAGGTATAACTGCCGGTCCAGCTCCAAAACATAGATGGCCAATTCAGAACCAAAACCATAACCGACCTGGCCCAGGCGAGCCTGACTCTACCTGTGCAATCTCAAGAATGGGGTCGGCCTCCTATCATAGAGAGTTTAGTTCAAGCAAATATCATTTGGCTTGTAACAAGTGGGGCCTCGGGCCGTTCTGTACCAAAAGAAAGGTGCCTTGTTGTTAAGACCATTAATTAGTTAGTTATCTAATAAATTACCATCGGTCTTATCATCAGTCTCATGTGTTGATATATGCAAACTCGTTTATATGCAAGTCAATGGGAAAAAATTGGAAATGCATGAATTAAGCACGTTAATTAAAACAAACTCTTTTCTTTTTCTATAGTGAATACTCAAACTCTATTCATGTAAAAATTTATTTAAACATTTTTACAGTTTTATTAACATGATTAATAGTGAATATTTGAATTAAAAATATCATTGTACATATATTTAAGTATAAATAGAAAATAAACATTTATCACATTCTTTTTATATATAATGTTAAATATATAATAATTTTTGATACGTAATCTTAAACATCTTCATATTTGACTTTTGAGATCAATAAAGAATATTTGAATTACTTTCTAGCAAAGTACAAAAATATTCACCGCTGTTCTAAAAAATCAGACATTGAAAATGTTTATATACACCGAAAGAGATTGTATATTTAGCTCTCTCTTTGTATGTATATACATACGTGCGAGATAAATTAACGAACAAATAAAGATGAAATAGACTAAATATGATCAAAATGTGACGCTAAAAGCGTTCAGGTACCTGTAAATATGTAATTATTGTTGAGGCGGACTTGAGCGACGGATGTTGGCGTCCGGAACGAGCAACCAGTAGCACTTAGGAAATCTTTCCCCCCCTCCACTCTCTTTTCCATCGCCTAATTTTGCTGTGTGTGGTTTCGGCCTGCAATTGCCTCTGCGACCCTCTCACCATGAGGGCATCAACAGAGCCTCCCTTTCATCGCTTCTATCTCTTCCTCATTGCCTTCCTCGTCAAATCCGTCGCTACCACCGTCGTCAATTTGGACGTTTACCCAAAAATCCTCAACAAATCGGGGGATTCCGTGACGATCAAGTGGAGCGGAATCCGGAAGCCTTATGCCCTCGATTGGCTCGGCGTGTATAATCCCGCCAACTCTTCACACCCCAACTTCATCGGCTACGTCTTCTTATCCTCATCCCCCAGTTGGAAATCCGGCTCGGGTACGATCACTCTCCCCCTTCTCAATCTGAGATCGAGCTACCAATTTCGTATCTTCAATTGGAACGAGAGCGAGATCAATAAGAAGCGCCAAGATCACGACCACAATCCGTTGCCGGGCACTCGTCACCTTCTTGCTACGAGTGAAGAGGTCTCCTTCGTTAATTACAATGACCCGGCGCAGATTCATCTCGCTTTCGGATTGAATGATGACGAGATGAGGGTGTTGTTTCTCACGAGGGACGGAATCGGGAGTTTCGTGAGGTACGGATTGAAGGAGGACAAGCTCGGAGAGGTTGTAGAGGCGCCGGCGACGACTTATTCGAGGTCGGATATGTGTGATTCTCCGGCTAATTCGGATACCGGATGGAGAGACCCGGGGTTCATCCATGATGGTCTCATGAAGAATTTGAAGGCTGGGAGCAGATACTACTATCAGGTGATCATTTTGTTCCTAAGAAATATTTGGGTAGATGCTGTTAGTTTAGCTAACTGTTTTCTTCGTTATGCAATCTTGATGCTTGGTGCAGCTTGCTTGTTCTTCATTCTCTTTGACAATCGATTTATTATATTGAGGCATTTTCTGTATCTATGATGCATTCCTTCCTCTTTGATGCTTTTCTTCTTCTCTCTAGTGGCGATTCTTTGATTTGCCTTTCAGATTCTGCTGTTGCTGCAGTTGAATACTTTTTCAATTTGAGATCCCTTTTTACTTCGTTCTCCGCTCTTGCTTTTTCTTGGTAGTCTGGACTTTGGAGCATATACATGTCTGATTGAAACCATAAAATAGAGCGGATAAACGAACCGAACAACCTTTGTTGTTGCTGACTCAGTTTTCTATATGAATACGAGTGAATCAAACTCACTGCTAGCCAAACAGCCTCTCTTCCAACGTGTTAGGAATGACTACTCATCTATGATGCACTTTACTCCATTTACGACGAGTACCCATTCCAGGTATGTACTCGGTACTGGTGCATGCACTTGGTTATGGTACGTGTATCAATACCCGCAACTACAAGGTTTTTATAATTTTGTTATTAATGGGTCAAGTCCACCCATATTCATAGGAGCTAACTGTCTATAGAAGCCCAAAAATGACATAGGTTGATATGTTATGTTTTGATGATTAACTTATATGTTATATATGTTGTAAAATTGAGATTGTTATGAGATGTAACTTTGTAGACGTTATGTTTCTTGTCGGAGTTATGTTGTATTAAAATTTATGTTTAAATTTAATATATTTTACATTTTGTTGTCATAGTTAATTATATTATATATTATATATACACACAAACACATGCATAGATACATATCTAACTTTTAATGTTATATAGTTGCATACCCAAACCTTAGTTTTTTAAATTATGGTACCTCGTACTTTTACCCTGCCCATATGCACCTAAGTTCGGAGATATTTTCTCAAAATGGAAATGACTGTTTGTGTCAGTATTGTTCGACTCGTATCATATCGTGTATCGTAGTATATCATAATTTAATACTAAAAAATTAGTAAAAATCCAAAAAATAGACAACAACTAAGCCTTTTCTCATACTATAATAGAAAAAATAGAAAAAATCTAATAATTGCAAAGAATTCATATAATGCAAAGTTTAATACATATTATCATTCACCATTCAACAATTGAAAAAGAATTACATATTTTGAAGTAAAAAGTGAAATATATTTATATTTACATATTATAATCAGGATCATCAATTAAATAATCTTCATCTTCTCCTTGTTGAAGATCCTCACCACATTTTGTTTTAAAATCAAAATCTTTATCTCCTTAATGATGTTGTTCTCTTTCCAAATTAATCCATGCAATGTCTTCTTCGGTTAGGAGTGCATTTTCTTCAATATATTCTATAATCCACTCCTCTAATATATCAAAATTATCCAAACTTATTGGATCAAATTAGTTTTCTTCTCTATTTAACTTTTTTAATTACTTATAAGAAACAAAGATAAGTAATTAGTAAATAACATTAACAATTGAAGTTAAACAAAATATTGAATTGAATCTTTAAGTAATAACTAATATAAGATTACCTTTGTCGAAGCCCCATATTATAACGGATGAAAACTAAGTAATTTAGCCGTTTATGTTCCAACTTGTTGCATTTTTTGTGTGGATGTGTTTAAAGACACTTTAATTCATTTCTCAACCCGTTGCACTACAGGTTTGACTCATAACTCTTCTTGCAAAATCTCTAAGATTTGAGTAATTACTTTTAAACCTATTCTACTAAACATCTATATAAAAAGACAAACATAAGGGACTTAATCCACAATAAATATAAGATTTAAGAAACTTAAATACGAAGATAAAAAGTTTACCTGGGCGCATATTAGTGTGGTTGTAGATTGCTATAGGCAAACCCATCAAGTGAAGAGTATTATCATAGATCTCGATCTCTCGATGTATAGCATCTGTTATACTCTCATCGGGGACTAATTTGTCTATACAATCAATGATTCCTCAATTAACTTCACTGTCCCTTTTAAAGCTTGTTGAGTACTTGAATACAAGGTTTAGCTAATATGTTGCTGCATGAATAAATAGGCTGATGCAATTGTTTGTTCCATCTATTATCTATAATGTTCCACACGAGCACATAATCTCTCTTTTTTCTATTGAAATTACTTCTATTTCCTCGCTATCAGCCAATCTCAAAATATTCATTAAATGACATGTAATCCTTAATAGTCCACATGCATTCCAAAATGTACTCCATAAGAGTATCTCTGAAATCTTATTTAACTTTTTGTTTCTTCTATTTTGAGGTAACTCTGCAAATTGTTTCC
Organism: Brasenia schreberi; assembly: GCA_036023115.1. NCBI lineage: Eukaryota > Viridiplantae > Streptophyta > Magnoliopsida > Nymphaeales > Cabombaceae > Brasenia > Brasenia schreberi. The sequence goes on along the minus strand of JAYKKT010000085.1, from coordinate 16,880,207 downwards.
ACTCATAGGAGGAGAACATTCTCTTCAAGGTTTGCTTTTGTCTTACATGTTCTATACAAATAAGAAATTAGTTGCAAAAATCGAGTTGCAGCTATACGAAGAAGCTCTGCATCATTTGTACATCTCCTCATCGTACATAATACAAAGACATGATTATAGATAAATTTGGTGATATTTTTGCAAAACTCAGTTGTTGCCTTTATCTCATCCATCTCACCAATATCCTCAAGGATGTGATCTAAATATTGAGCTGCACATGATGTCTAATAAAAAGTCCCATAAGTATCTGCTAACTCCTTCTCAGCTGCTTTATAGTTAGTTGCATTATCTGTAATGAATTGTACTATATTCTCTAGCCTAACCTCGCATATCACCGTATCAAACTCTTGCCTTAGGATCTCTATAGTATGCATTTCTTTTGACATGTCTAAAAATTTCAAAAACATAAGTCTTTTAAAACAGTAGATAAGAAAGTTTTAAAAAGTCATTCCTCGCTTATCTGCCCATCCGTCTGCCATGATAGTGCATCATGTCTTCTTCTATGACTCTCTAAAAGTCGAACAATATTCTTTCACTTCAAGGGCAATCTTATATAATAGTTTTTCTCTCAACTTCTGATAAGAAGGCATCTTGTATCACATATGCTATTGCTTGAAAATGAAAATTGTTTGCTGCATTAAATAGAATGCATGCATTATAAAACCATCTGCTCACTGCAAGGTTTGCCTGCTCATGCATAACAGGACAAATTTCAGGTTGAACACCATTTGTAGTGTTAGGAGGAAAAAATGATTATATACCAGAAGAAGCTCTTCCTCTACTCATTCGTCTTCTACCACTTTCAATTGCAAAATCTTCAACAACCATCTTTCTTCTGATTGATGGTTGAGAACTACTACTACCAAACTCTGTTTTACCATTAGGAATACTATCACCCAATCCAGTAGCATCATCATCCCCTTCCTTAAATATCTCTAAATTATTCTTCTTTCCTAGTCCATGCTAGGTGATGTTTTAATCGTGAAATTCCACTACTAACCACCTTATCACAAAACAACATTTGATCTTCAATCTGTTTCTCTGAATTGTTGTACTCTAGTGTCATGGTGTATCATCAAACCGAGATTGAGAGTTCCTAACACCCCTTCCATCCATCTCAATTGCACACTTAAATTCAATAAAAAAATTAAAAATAAAAGCACTTCATATATCTCCAATCTTTACGTAACATTTAAATAGAGTGTCTCCCACTTCACGAATGCAATAAAAATCATATTCACGGACTTCATAACTTCATATTTTGTCATTCAAAAAAGAAAAACACAAATAACACAAAAAACAAAGAAAAACAAAGAAAAAAATTTCGAAAAACACTAAAAATATACCACAATCTGAGTTAGAAGGCTTGCACGGACATCATAGAACACTTTTTTAGGAACCTTCAACACGAAAGAGGGGGAGAGCCACTTGAAGAAGGCTTGCGTAGCGTTGAGAAGCCATCAACAGACGCTAGAAACCCGCAAAAACGCGGGTATACATTCGGTTAGAGACCCTTCAAAAGGGTCCCTAGCCATATCGTGCGATATGGTGCTATATCACACGATACGGTATAATACTTACCGTACTATGATACTAATGCTTGTATCGTATCATACGTACCACAATATGATACATATCACACCGTATTGTATGGTTTTGGTACGTCTTCCTTTGTGAAAAAATTTAAAAGAAGATGATCCCTAAATACAATCACATTAGAGGTATGGTTCATGGTTTAGGTAAAAAAATTTGGAAATGACATTTAACCAGCTTTCCTGAGCTGAACCTTGAGCTCCAATGGTTTAACAAACCAATGACGAGCTAGCCAGGAATTAGTGATTCTAGATGAATGATTAGCAGCTTGGTTCGGTTACCGACCTTACTGTATCAGATGCAATACAAATGGGTAAGAAGAAAAAGAGAGACGTTTCTTGTTATATGTTTGTGTTGGACTTGTTTCCCATCAGTTGTAGATTCTTATGTTCAGAGAATTCATGACTTAACCAAACTTTGGCATTCGTTCTCTACAGGGCTGCTTTTATGCCCTTGTCACAACCAAAACAAAACCCTGCTTTTACTTGACTCTCTCGTTTCTTGATGTGATAATTTTGGATGTTGGCTCAGACGAACCTGTGGCTTTGCTGGCATGCCATAATTCATAGTTCTTGCTGTGGGCAATTTCTTGGCAGGTGATTTCAAAATGTTATATCTGTGGAGAAATTTTGGATGGACTAAAATTTTCTTAATACATAAAAGATAATATAAGAAAGAATAATTTTAAGACCATCTTTCTGATGAAAAAAATAGGTAAAATCCTAAAAAGGTTTATAACGTCAAAGTTGTAAAATAAATGGAAGATGGAAAATGGATTTTTTTAACCCAAATTTTCACTTTGACTCCCTCGATTCTTGATGTGATGATTTTGGATTATTCAGGTTTAACTCTGGCATTTGATCCTTGGAGGCGATTATGTGTACAACAACAACAACTAAGCCTTTTCCCATACTAGACGGGGTCGGCTACATGTATTCTTTGTTTTCATAAAGCCCTATCATGTGCATGTTAGGAGTGAACTCACAATAAGCTAGATCATTCTTTATTGTTTCTTTCCAATACTTTTGTGGTCGTCCTCTACCTCTTTTAATACTTTCAAAATCTAGTTTTTCATACATTCTTACAGGTTATTCTTTTGATCTTTTTTCTATATGTCAAAACTACCTTCAATGATATTCTCTCATTTTATCCTCTATTGGTGTCACATAATTTTTTTCTAATAACTTCATTATGTATACGATCTTTTCTTGTATGACTACTTATCAATCTCAACATCTTCATTTCTGTCACAGACATCTTTTGTACATGTTGACAGATTAACTGCCCAACACCGAGAACCATAAAACATGGCTGGTCTAATTGCTGCTCTATAATATTTACCTTTTAATTTTAATTGTATCTTCTTGTCACAAAGAATACTTAATGCTCCTCTCCGTTTTAACCAACCAACATTAATTCTGTGAATAACATCTCCATCAATTCTTCCATCGTTCTAAAAAATTGACCCTAAGTATCTAAAACTTTCCTTTGGAGGAATGCAATGTGTGCCAATTTTAATTTCTATGTCCTATGAAGAAACCAAATGATCAAACTTACATTTCATATATTATGTCTTTGTTCTACTGAGTCAGAAGCCTTTACTTTCTAATGTTTCTTTCCATAGTTCCAATTTTCTATTAACTTTTTCCTTAGACTCTTCCACTAACATAATGCCATCTACAAATAACATACACCAAGGTACTTCATCTTGAATATGTTTTGCATCAATCACCATTATAAATAAGTATAGACTTAAAGTTGATCCTTATATAATCCAATATTAACTTCAAAGAAGTCTGTCATTCCTTCATGAGTCCTCACAATTTTTTTTGCATCATCGTACATGTCTCTTATAAGGTTTGTGTATGTCAAATTGTCAATGCAATACCTCTTTTTTCCAAGGTTCTCCAAAGAACCTCCCTCGGTACCTGTCATAAGCTTTTTCTAGATCAATAAGTAAAGGTCTTTCTTTTTTGCTCTAAAATGTTCTATGAGAGGAGGTGATTATGTGTAACCCAGTGAAACCAATGAAATATGGATTGCTTAAGAAATGAAATGAAAGCTTTCACCTTGCTGGATGTAGTCAGTGTTCTGTGTTTTCGTGTCTTTCATTGCTATGACCTCAATTGGCTTTCCTTCTTGTTGTGAACGAGCTTTTACTTTGTGCTGTGACTATTATCTTAACTAACTCAAAAGGCTTCTGAGTTCACAGATGAACCTGTCATTTCTTAAACATGTTCCATTTTCGGTTAATCACAGGTTGGCAGTGATGAAGGGGGCTGGAGCTTAATTTATAGTTTCATTTCTAAGGACAAAGATTCTGGTGAGACAAATGCTTTTCTTTTTGGAGACATGGGAACTTACTTTCCGTATGCAACTTTTATTCGCACTCAAGAGGAAAGTCAATCGACTGTCAAGTGGATCATGCGTGACATCAAAGATCTTGGGGACAAACCTGCCTTCATCTCCCACATTGGTGATATTAGCTACGCTCGTGGTTATGCATGGATATGGGATTCATTCTTCACTCAGATTGAACCCCTTGCTTCGAAAGTACCCTACCATGTGTGCATAGGCAACCATGAGTATGACTGGCCATCCCAACCTTGGAGGCCTTCATGGTCATCCTCTGTATACGGAAACGATGGAGGCGGTGAATGCGGAGTTCCTTACAGCTTGAAGTTTAACATGCCTGGAAATTCTTCAGTACCTACCAGAATTGGTGCCCAGGCCACTCGAAACTTGTATTATTCCATGGATGTTGGGGTGGTTCATTTCTTGTATATATCAACAGAGACAGACTTCCTTCAAGGCAGCGATCAATATATTTTTATCAAGAATGACTTGGAATCTGTGAATCGGTCAAAGACACCTTTCATTGTCGTGCAAGGCCATCGGCCTATGTATACTACAAGCAATGAATTAAGGGATGCTCCACACAGGGCAAGACTGCTTGAGAATCTGGAACCTTTGTTTGTAAAGAACAGAGTTACTCTTGCACTGTGGGGCCATGTTCATAGATACGAGCGGTTCTGTCCTCTGAGAAATTTTACTTGTGGAAGCCAAGAAAACAGTACGAACTCTAACTTCACGATACATATGGTGATTGGCATGGGTGGTCAAGACTGGCAACCTATATGGGAACCAAGACCGGAGCATCCTGATTTTCCAATCTACCCGCAGCCAGCTCATTCGCTGTATCGTGGCGGCGAATTTGGGTATGTTAACCTTCATGCTACAAGAGAGAAGATGATACTCACATATATAGGAAATCATGATGGAATGCCTCATGACGCAGTTGAAATTGTAGCAGAAGGTGTTCAAGAAACCATTGTTGTTCACTCACCGGTATCACGGTATCTTCAAGGAGGAAGCATTTTGGTGGTTGGGGCTCTTGCAGGTTTTCTGGTCGGGTTACTTGTGCGTGCCAAGAAGGAAGCTAGCCACCGGAAGTGGAGTCCCATAAAGAGTGTTGAGATATAGTTTTCAGACAGGTATAAAACTTATAAGCTACTATGGTTCACCGACTACTTACTGGGTCGGTTCAACCAGGCTCAGTTGGTTGAAATGAGATCAAGTCATACCAAGTTGAGTTGCTTTTGTTCAACTGAACTGTGCTGAAGCAGACTTGAGTTTATTTCAAGTAAATGCACATCTATGTAGATATGGTGATTGCTATTATTTCTGTAGATTGTATCAGTGTGTTTCATATGTTCTTTTTGTTAGAGAATGCTTTAATGCATACATGTAGATAATCTTTGTGACCATTATGATCAATATCGTTATATTGTGCCATTATTGGCTTATATATTTCTTCTTTTAGTTTTTGCATTTCAGGGACTTGGAAAAACTTGTCGGTTTAACTATGAAGGGCCTTTATATCCAATCATCAGTAGGTAGGGTCCAGTGGGCTCAACAATGGGTATGACTATGAAATGAGGAAGAAGCCGGGCCACTAGAAATCTCCCGTAGCTACCATGGTAGCCGAAGGCGCACAGTTTAACAGACGAGGAACTAATATCATTGTTGTTGATAGGATCACGTTGAAATAAATCCTGAAATTCAAAACTTCCTTTGACTAACAGAAACATTCAGGTTGCAGATAGCAAGAGATGAATATAGTTTACATCGGCTGTGATCAAGAGTTTTCTCTTAACCCTTGATCTTTAATTATTAATTGTCATAAAGATCCCCTGTTTTTATATAAGAAAGCAGGGGTCTCTCGTGATAAGACCAGTAAGGCGACTGCCGTAGGCCCCCGAAAGTTAAACACATTATAGTATTGACTCTGCAGGCTTCAACAGGACCCAAAACTTTTAGATATGCCCCAAAATTTTAATTCACATGAAGTATTCGATTTCCGCTTTAGGCTTCAACTTGTAGTGGGCAACTCCTGTAGGAGAGCATCTTTGAAAATTAGTATCAGGTGAATGAGGAAGTATAGACTTCCTCTCAACAGGCACTGCTTATTGCCTGTGGCAACTACATGTTTTTTATTTGCCATGAGAAAGAGATCATCAATCACCAACTCGCTAATGCGCGAAGAAGTTTAACACTGCTGAGAAATTGTTTCACAGTTTTCCTGACGTGCTCAGCTCGGAAATCATGTCACGGACGTAATCTGATGACTAGAGAGCGTATTCTACACGCAACTGTAGATTATGATAAAAAGGACATGCCACCTGTCTTGCATGTGAAATAGACAGAAAGCGATCCCTTCCGTATGGCCCTTGATCCCACCTAGAGAGCATTCTTCTCGACTCTCTCTCTCTCTCTCTCTTACATCTCCCTTATGTCCACATCAGTTTTCGGTAGAGATGAACATTCCTACCCTACCCTTCTTCTGCCTGCCTTACATGGGGGCCAGTTGTAAAGAGAAAAGACGGATGGAACAAGGAAGAAAAGACCCGCAAGAGGAGCGGGAAAGGATAGAGTTAAAGGTAATCTCGCTTCGCCTCAATATTATATATAATATATGTGTATTATATAAAATATATGTATATCATGTATTTATAATATTATATAAAATATATGTATATCATGTATTTATATATATATAAGTATTTGACATATATATCTCTATATATTCTTTATAATATAAATGTATATATATGCATAATAATTTCCAATTTAATAATATAAAATATCATACAAATATATTATATATTTTAAAGTATATAATATTAACTGATTTCTTTTTCTAAAAAAACACTTGTAGAAAGGGGGTGCGAGACGGTGAGGAGTTTGATCCCAAGACCTGCAGGGCAAGACAAGACTGGATGTACCAAGACGTGTATAGTGCGGGCCGGGGTATAGTGAAAACCTGTCCTATCTCACCTTATTTCATCTTTAGTTTTAAGGGACGTGATTATCATTTTAAAAGTTTATAGTTACTATATGAGTACTCTTAAATTACTATTTATACAATCATAAATAAGTTTATCTCTCATTTTTAACTCTTCTCTCTTCCATCCAGTTTTCAGTATCTCTTCTCTATCCTCTTTGGTCTCTCCCATCTCTCCCATCTCTTGTCATTGTCTCCCTCTCGCTTAGTTGACACCGCCACCACCATTAGGTAAGTCTTTCTGCTTTCTTCTCTCCTCATTCTTCTTCTCTTTTGCACTTGCCTTCCAGAAATAAAGACGATTCGTGGCACATTTAGTTGTAGGAAAGAACACACCAATCTAAGTTTACTTCTTGAGCTAAACATGTCACAAGTGTGTTTACTTCTTCATAGATACACATCCACACATCTTTGGTGTGTGTTTGCATAAAAAGCAAACATAAACGACACACATCTACCTGGAGAAGTAGCTATGTCACAAACCGTGTCTCCCTTAAGAATCAAACGTGCTCAAATTAAATATATTTTTTCCTTTTACCTTTTATTTGATTTTTTTAGGTGTCACTAGTTGTTGACTACCATGCAAAAATATACATTTTCTGTATAAAAAAGGATGAAATGTATTAATGCAATTGTATATAAGAGGATATGCTCCAATCGAAGGCTGACTTTCACAGAGATGATGTAGTAGCTATTGCTGATACAACTACTTCAGAGTATGATGATGAGGTCGGTTGTTCATGTTCTTTAGAGTGTCATGGCGATTGAGAGTTTGATTTCATAGAGTGATGATATTTATTCTATAGAGGATGACAAGATCAATTTCTGTTCTATTTTGGATTTACTTCTTATGCACAGTATGATAAAGTCAGCTTATACACGGTTCAAGATGGTAACAAACTGGAATATGATGGTAGATGACAATGACATTGTGAAATTGGGAATATAGGATATTGTGCATTGATCAGTATATGCAAAGATAGTAGTTTATTGCATAAGGTGTTGGACCACTCATTGCTCAAAGCTTTTATTGAGTGGTGTCAGTCACACATCAATAATTTTTATATATGGTAAGGTAAGATGACTATCACTCATGAGGTTCTCAACTTTTTAATGAATGGACACCTTATTGATCTCACATGATATATATAGTCGCAAAAAGATGAAGTTATTATAGCAAACATTGTTAACATGAGTGTTGAGGATGTTGAGGAGTATATGAAGTCCGTCCTTCATGAAAGAGCTTGAATGTGTCCCTACATGCTACAAATATAGATGTTGTATAATTTTTATCATATTGATTGATCATTCTATTAGAACAAGTCGATGGATAAGGTGCCACTTGCAATTGTTAAGTTATTGGTCGATGACGTTTATAGAACCGGTAAGTATTAGGCAACAATGCTGGCTTATTTATACATACAATTGAGAAAAGCTTTTCGACTAAAGCATAATAGTTTATTGGCTACATTACTCTATTTCAGGTAATAATTGTTCTTATTATATTATTTTGACTTAATGCAATAAGTTTTCTATGATGTAATAAATTTGATGTGTATTATAGGCAGATATTCATCAAGTACTTGAATACCTTTAGAATGAGTCAGCGATTGAGGGGCAACCTTAAATAGTTAGATGGATGGAAAATATTACTTATAGGTATATATTTTATGATTAAAATTCATCAGCATGTAGGTTCCAGATCCAAGTGGTAGTATCAGGGCCCTTAGCTATTGTCCTTGAGAAATGGCCGGGTCTGGCCCATTCCTCGAATGAAGTTTTTATGGGATCCCTATCCACCAAAATCTTCACTTCTGGTTTCGGCGAACGAGTAATCATTGAGTCCTCCTCTTTCCGGACAACACATACGAAGAGACCCGCCAACATAAGACATAATTAGTGAACTTATGAGAGATGTTTCTATTGAGTTTTTTTCTCTTCTATCTCCCATCTATCTATTCTATATTTTCTTTAATCTATTTTCTTTAGTTATTCACTAGAGCAATTATGAGCAATTATGATATGCAAGTCGATCCGGGGCAAGTGTTCGGATCTATTATGACATAGTAGCGAGGCGCTCAACGGACCTTTTTTAATCTTCTAAAACCTTTTCTGGACTTTGAATTTAAGTTAAATAATTTTTTGTGCAACCTAGTGTATTCAGATTTTAATTAGAAGTTCCTAGATGGAACTAATTTCACTTTCTGTTTTACATAGAAGATATTATTATGTACTCTATTTCAAATCACGTGAGCAGTCATTAGCATTACTAGGGGACATACCGGTATTTCTATTTAGTTTTTCGAAGGTCTCTTTCTTTTATTAGTTTGAATAGCAGAAAAAATAGAATTATCTACTGTATCCACGTATCATCATTTATCTCTACGAAATATCAGACGAAATAGAACGATTTTAGAAGGGATATAATGAAATTCTTTGATTGGTTGTTCTTATAGAAACGATCTATTTTATTTGACTGATGGGGACAACAAATTATAAAATTATATAATATAAATTATAATAAAAATAATAAATTGAAATATATAATATTATAAATAATAAGAAATATATAAGAATAATAATATTTCTAATATTTCTTATTAATATTATATAAATATATAAAGATATTATATAAATATATAAAGAATAGAAATATAAATATATAAAGAATAGAAATATAAATTATATAAATAATAATAAAAAAAATATTTTATTTAATTGAATTTTAATTAAATAAAAAAATAAAAATTAAATAATAAACAGAGTGTCTTATTCGAACCGCCCTGTGATCTTCAACCAATTCTGTGCTTCAATATAATTACCTGGAGTAAGCGCTATGGCTTGTTTCCAATACTCAGCAGCTTGATCGAACCAAGCCTCCGCAATTTCAGAATCTCCCTGTCGAATGGCCTCTTCTCCCCGGTCGGAATAGGTAGTTAAATTCCTTCCCTTAGAACCGTACTTGAGAGTTTCCTGCCTCATACGGCTCAGCAGTCAACTGGTGTTCCATTTTTCTTCTGGAGTTAACCAAAAGAAAAGAGGTTAATTACATGAGTTTCAAACTTGAATTTTGATTAAGAAAGAATTTCATCCCCTTTTTATAGTTTTATCTATAGTTTTATCTTTTCTCTACCTTCAGAAGAATAAAGCATCGGTATTAACACTCTCATTAGAATTTTCTGAAAGGTAACTATCTCGATTTCATATTTCATATACTTTCATATATATATCAATTTCTATAGAATCTTTGAGAAAGACTTTTCTTTATAAGAAAGAAAAGACTTACTATCTTTGGGATCAGATACTACACCGCTGCTCAAAACCCTAGGGGATCGACTTTATTACATAAGTGGATTCCTAACTTTTCTATCATGATAGAAGTAAGCAGTTCTTATTGTATCGGCCCAAAACCTCGCTAATTGATCTTTACGGTGCTTCCCTCTATCAATTAGATCTTTTATCCATAGAAAAAAGTATCTAGGCATATCTATTTCTTCGTATTTCGAAGTTTTCTTTGCTACAGCTGATAAAAATCGTTGTTTTGGACGATATATATGTAGAAAGCCTATTTTTTTTTCTTTCTATAGTAGAGATAGCCGCACGTAATGGCAGATCACGGCCATATTATTAGAAGCTTGTGGTAAGAATGGATTTCGTTCTAGTGCTCGGAAATAATATTCCAAAGCCTTCGTATGTTCTCCGTTGCTTGTATGTATAAGGCCTATATTATAGAGTATATAACTTCGATCGTAGGGATCAATTTCTGGTCGCATAGCTTCATAATAATTCTGTAAAGCTTCCGCATAATTTCCTTCAGATTGAGCTGACATCCGTTACGGTCGTTCATTCCATTCCAAGGATCTCCGTTCCAGAACCGTACGTGAGATTTCCATCTCATACGGCTCCTCCCTTCTGCGTATAATGATAAAAATACATAGAATCAAAAAAGATTGCAGTATTCTCATTATCAACTGAGCAGGGCTAGTGTGTTTACAAGAAATCTCTAGCCAACCTTCCTGTAAAAGAAAAGATCTTTTCTTAACATCAAGTATGTTGGTACTGGATAAAAAAATGGTAACTCCAGCAATTTCTTTGTTCTCAACGCCCCATATTTCCAGGAATTAGTCACTTCAACGATCTTTGATGGTTCTACGGGTATCCAAAGTACGAACGAGATGGATGTTTGTTGTCCTAACCATTCTTGGTAGTCCCGATCCCAATAAGAAGAAGGGGGAATTCTATAACAAAGTTTTCGTGTTGTTGATTCCTAGGTGTAGTGCTTCTTCCCCTATGCCACCTATTGGTACTAGTACAGTAAGGTTGACCTAACCCCATAGGTATAGGTATAACCTTTCGCTTAATACTATAAACCTAAAATTGAAGCATATGAGGCTTTATTAATCGGGGATACACGACAGAAGGAATTAATCGTTTTATTTACAAACTTCACCTTCACCAAGCGTAGGTTTTTTTTTTTCTCTCCGAAGAATGTGTCTTTCTCCTAAGACTGAGATCGGTAAATAAAAAAAAAAAAAGATAATCAAATCACACCATCTCTGTAATAGGTAAATGCCTCTTTTTCTCCCGAAGTTGTCGGAATTATTCGTAATAAGATATTGGCTACAATTGAAGAGGTTTTATCAATAAAATTTCCATTTATCCGAGATCTAGGCATAGATCAAATCACACATCGCAATATACTAGACCTTCTAATTCTTTAAGAGGTTTATCTAAAAGATTCACATATAACTAGGAAGACGTTTCAAATACCACATGGGTTATGGGCATGCTAGCTTTATATAGCTAATTTGATATCTTCGTATCCGAGAATCAACAAATTCTACCCGCATTGTTCACAAAATTTTGGTTCTTTTTTCATCTCCAATTACTCGATAATTTCCACAAGCACAAATTCCCACTTTTATAGTTCCAGGAAATTCTTTCACAAAATAATCCATCTTTTTCAGGTTTATTGGTTTGTAATGAAAAGTATAGGGGTTTTGTTAACCTCCCAACTAATCTCTCCATTAGGTAGGATTTTACATTAGTCCAAGCACTTATTTGTTGAGGTGAAACTAATCAATTCGAGTTGTTGATGTTTATACTGATCTAATCATAGAAGAAAAATTAGATTCATGTCTAGTTAAACTTCTAAACTCTTCCTGTGAATTTGCAGGCTCTTCTAGAATATAAGAAATGATTCAGCCTGTGAGCCAAAGATTGTAGTCTCTCGAGCATAAGGCAATCGAAAAAGATTCCGAGCATCCTACGGTTTTTAGGTATCGTTAGATCTCCAATGATCGTAAGGTCCGAGCTACTTCTTTGGCGAAATTTCTAAATATGATCTTGATATGTGGGTGGCAATAATATAACTTGTAAAATATGAGAAACACTAAATTCCTTCAGGAGACTCCAACCCATATTTCGCTTACTGCAGATTGTCCCTCCTTGTTGGCCACTTCCTCTCTAAGGGAGTTATCAAGTGTAATGCAAGTGGCATAATGTCCACTAGATGTCCATGTATTTTATCATCAATTTGATGAATTAATGTTAACATATGACTTTCCTGTTATAACATGTTGTTTAAAAGGATCTCCTGTTCTTCCAGCGAGCATTCAAACATCTGTCCGACATTCATTCGCGAAGGTACTCCTAATGGATTAAATACCATATCAACTGGTGTTCCATCTTGCAAATAAGGCATATCCTGTCTAGGCAAAATCTTTGAAATGATACCTTTATTCCCATGTCTTCCAGCTACTTTATCGCCCACTTTTATTTTACGTTTCTGTGAAATATATACACGAATCATTTCTGGATTATAAATGGAACCCCCCTTTTTCTGGCCCCATCTCACATCAATAACTCGACCTCTTCCACCTATAGGCAACTTTAGACAAGTTTCCTTTGCAGTGGATACCTGAATACCAAGGATGGCTCGTAATAATCTATCTTCTGGGGCATAGGATGATTCTTTCGCTGTCTGAGGCGTTAATTTACCTACTAAAACATCACCAGTTTCTACCCAAGATCCCAGCATCACAATTCCATTTCTATCTAAATTGCGGAGTAAATAAGGCTCTAAATGAGGTATTTCATTAGTGATTCTTTCGGGTCCTTGGCTTGTCACATGAGTCTGAATTTCATATTTCCGGATATGAAAAGAAGTAAAAATATCGTCATAGACTAGACGTTCGCTAATGAGTACGGCGTCTTCAGAATTGTAACCTTCCCATGGCATATAAGCTACTGATACATTTTTACCCAAAGCGAGTTCGCGCATGACATCAGTAGCAAGTATGCTAAAATTTTATCCACTTTTAATACATTTACCTCGCTAAACACAGGGTTTTATTTTATGCATGCAAGTATTTTTGTTGGAACGTTGGAGCATAACTAATGGAATGCTTAGAGTATCTCCATTTCCCGATAAAATGATATTGTCGGTATTGGTATAAATGATCTTTCCCTCGTGTTTGGCTATAGCGGGAAACACTGAATCTAAGGCCGCTTGGCGTTCTAACCCGGTTCCAACAATACACTTTTCGGACTGAGAAAGAGGAACTGCTTGACGCTGCATATTAGAACTCATTAGAGCTCGATTCGCATCATTATGCTCGATAAAAGGAATGAGGGAAGCTCCAATAGAAAAATATTGGAAGGGGTAAATGTTTCGAAGATGAATCTGTTCCCATGCAATAGTCAAGAATTCTTGACGGTATCGGGTTGAAGCAACTTCTTCTTCTTAAAAACCCCGATTCGATTGCCAAAGGGTTTCCCACAGCCACGGGTGCATCATTATAGGCAATCACTCTCTCTCACGTAAGCAGTCCCCTTGTAGTATCAAACCTAGCATATGCACCATAGTATTTTTGTTATAGTTCTAATTCGGTTCATTGAGTGAAGATGTTAATATAAAATTAATTGTTATTGGTAGTGTCTTAGAGAAATCGTAAGGATGCTGACATGGTAATATATAAGTTGGATTGAGGTGCGCGAACGGTGCCTAAAAATATCCTTGAGGAGTGTTGCAAACATAAATATATATTGCTTTACTCCCATCCATCAACTCGATGATGATGAAGACATGACAGAACATTAGGATGCAACATCTAACTAGCATTAGGATTGTATTTATGTGATGTTGTGTAAAACTTATACTTTATTTGATGTGTGATGTCCGATTTTGTTATCGCTCTCTCTTCGAATTAAATTAGCCAAAAACTCATATTAGTGTCATAATAGAAACTAAGTCAATATCACTAATAATAAGATATATAATATAGGACATCATTGTGCCATTATGTATTAGGTATTGTGAAAAGAAACGATACTAAGACATAAGACATCATCAAATACAAATGTGTTATATATTATCACTTCATTATAAATTACAAATTCACAAACCAATTAGATTATGAACCAAATCACAGATGCACAAATAAATTACAAGTAGAAATGATTATACTCTATTTCTTTATCTTCTTTTTTAATATAGTTAATTGAAAACCCATACCGAATTTAGTTGTGAATCAAAATAATAGTATCATGACTGAACCTAAGTCAAAATGATTAAAGTATATACATGTTAACCATGCATGCATATGGGGCATGAGAAAAGGATTTAACATTTTCAAAATTATTTGTGAACAACAAGTGAGATATATTCAAGTCATATGGAAACTTACAATATAATAAGCCATAAGACCTCATCAAATACAAATAAGTTATATATACCTTCAAATACAAAAGTGAGAACTAATTGTCTTAACTCATAAAAAGTGAGTGACACAATTCATAATCTAATTAATCCATATCGACACTACCTCTTCTTTGTAACGCCCCAACTATTGTTGTTTAATATATGAAAGCACAACAAGGAAACTCTTCTATTTCGTTTTGATTAAACTGAATTTCTCCACATAAATCCTTTCATCTCTCTCGACTCGATAACTTTCTTTTAACTTGCACTAAATGAAACAACATATTCTTTCTTTCTTGCCAGTCAATAATTTGTCTTTAATATTTTTCACAATATGTCATCTACATAATAGATGTAATTCCTCTAGGAAAACAATGTCAATTACATTCATTAATGCATCTCACAATCATTGCATATTATATTAGAAGAATTTTTTAGAGCAAGAATTTCTTCAAGCACCTCAACATATAAATATAATTTTCCTCCACCAAACTCATGAAAAAGGATTTTCAAATAAAACATTGCTAACATATTCTATTTTTGGTAGCCTATGATGTCATGTAAGATATTGGTGACAGTCCATTTCATATGAAGTTGTTGGAGAATTGTTCGATGAGCTATTTCTTCTTACTTGATTTTCATCTTTGTATTATGTATGAACTTTGTTGTACTAATATTTAAGTTATCAATCAACTTCTACAACACCATACTATGGTTGGTCTTACAATTATTTCTTCTCATCTCCTTTGTTAAGCTAACTCTGCCCATGTAAAGGATTATCCTTGCATAGCTGGTCCCAAGCCCATACAAAGGATGAGGGTTGCATTAGGCTTTCGATAATCAACATAAAACTTTCTTGGATTTGTATACCATGGATTATATAAATTAAGAGCATTGTATTGGGGTGTCTCCTCTTAGTGACGCGCTGCAGAGTCCGAATGCAATGAAAAGTAAGCAAAAGCCTCTACATTTTCATCTAAATGTAGTGAATAAATTGCAGAGAAGGTTCCCACATCATGAATGAGTGTAGATAAAGAAGTTAGTCCCGCTACATTGTCACTCGAATGTAGTGAATAAATTGCAGAGAGGGTCTCTGCATTTTTAGTATGGACGGATGCGGGGGTAAGGAAGCTAGTCTTAGATAATAAGATTCATATTGGTTTTTAGAATATTGGACCATTGTTTGGTAAACTATAGTAGATACTATGATTTAGAGAAAGATTCATATCCTATGTTTACAAGAGATAAAGTGGGTTGGAGAAAAAGCAAAGGAGATTGAGGATACAAGTTTTAAATTATAATACTCAGGAAAGTAAAAGGCTAGAAATGGAGTTGATATTATCATAAATAAAGATTTAAAGGATAGTGTAGAAGACATACAATGATATGGTGACTGAATAATGATGTTGAAATTAGTGTAAGGAGCAAAGGTTTTGAATATAGTTTGTTCTTACGCACCCCCAAGTAAGATTAAAAGATAGTATAAAGACAGATTTTTTGAAGAAGTTAGATAAGGTGATTCAAAGAATTCCACAAAGGGAGATGATTTGTTTAGGAGGAGAATTAAATGAACATGTTGGTAAAGAGGCATTAGGATATCAAGGTATTCATGAAAACTTTAGTTTTGGGGATATAAATGAGGAAGGTAGAGATTTTAAATTTTGCTAGAGTATTTGATCTCTTTAGAGTTAATACAATCTTCAAAAAATGAGATGAACATTTAATTACTTATAAGAGTGGCTTATTACAAACACAAATTGATTATTTTGTTTGTAAGAAAAAGAATAGATCGTGTTGTAAAGATTGTATGGTAATTCAAGGATAAAGCTTAACCACCCAACATCGACTTTTAGTTATGGATTTAGAGGTGAAAAAGTGGACAAAGAAGAAAAGTGTGCATCCAATTATTCAGACTAAATGGTGGAACCTCAAAAGCGAGAAAGAAAATATATTTAAACAAAAATTCCTTCAAAGAGATGCTTGGAATTATGTTGGTACACCTTGTGATATGTAGAATAATATGACTATACATATTATGAAAATTGCGAAAAATGTCTTATGTAAATCTAAGGGAGGTGTACCGGCACAAAAGAAGCTTGGTTGTGGAGTGAAGTGGTGCAAAATAAAATCAAGGCAAAGTGAGTATGCTATAAATTACATTATGCTAAGAAAACTAGTGAAACTTTAGAGGTTTATAAGAAAGCGAAAAAGGTCGTAAGTGAAGCAAAAGCTAAAATTCATGAGAATTAATATAAAAAACTTAACTCAAAAGATGGTCAAAGAGATATTTTTAGGATAGCTAGGACTAGAGATAAGAAAACTAAGGATCTTAATTTTGTTATATGCATCAAAGACGAGCTAATGGCAAATAATGATATAAAAAATAAATGAAAAAACTATTTTTATAAGCTTTTTAATGAAAATAAAGATGTTAGTATTAACTTAGGAGAGTTAATCAAATTAGAAAAATATATAAACCATAATTTCTACCAATGTATTCAAAAGAATGAAGTCAAATAGACTATATACGAAGGGTGGTAAATTGATAGGATAAGACAATATACCTATAAAAGTTTGGAAAATCCTATGAGAGGCAGAAATCACTTGGCTCATAGGACTATTTAGTGAAATATGGAGAAACCAAAAGATACTCGAGGAATGGAGAGCGAGTACACTTATACCCATATGCAAGAACAAGGGAGACATTCAAATTTGTATGAATTATCGAGGTATCAAGAACAAGGAGCATCATGTATTCCTTGTGATTAGAAGATACCATTAAAGTTAAAAGGTAAATATTATAGAGCAACTATTAGACCTGCCATATTTTATGATTTTGAATGTTGAGCAATCATCAATATGTACAAAAGATGTTTGACAGAAATGAAGATATTGGGATGGATGAGTTGTCATACAAGAAAAGACCGTATAAATAATGAGGTTATTAGAAACAAATTAGGAGTGACACCAATAGAGGATAAATTGAGAGAATATTGTTTAAGATTGTTTGGATATATAAAAAGAAGATAAAAGAAGAACCTCTAAGAAGGAATGAAAAACTAGATTTTAAAAGTATTAAAAGAGGTATAGGACGATCACAAAAGTATTGGAAAGAAACAATAAAGAATAATCTAGCTTATTGTGAGTTAAATGCTAACATGACACATGATAGGGCTATGTGAAAACAAAGAATCCATGTAGCCAACCCCGTCTAGTGTGGGAAAAGGCTTAGTTGTTGTTGTTATTGTCGTCGTCTCCTTTTCAAGCTAAACTACATCAATCATATCCTTTTAGATAGACCCTAGAGAAAAATTATGTATCCCATTACTCATAATCAACCTCCACAATCCATCAATTTCACAATTTCCTTAAAGTAAAAGGAGATCGTTTACTTTCTTCTTACCGTTCCAACATTTATTTTGACGTCAGTTGCTTTCTTGTTTTTTCATGTACCGCTTTTATCACATCCATGCCATATTTTACCCCTTCCACTTTTATGTTTTGAACGAATTATTACAATAACAATATTGTAATCTCTTCCAACACATTTTTATACTAAATCAACTCATTCTTACTAACTTAATCTTTTTAAGATCTAAGAAGAATTAGCTCCATCAACCAAAATATCATTCGGTACACAACAATCAATTTCAAGGCTACCTTTCAACGTATATCCTGATTATACCTTGTTGTTTGGCATTATGACAAGAAAGAAAATACAAAAAATTAAAATTAAGAAAAGGAATAAAACAAAGAACATCAACAAGATGCACCATAGGCGTGTTTGCTCTCAAAGATAGACATGCCCTAGGTGCATTGTAGATAGAGGGGGTATCAAAATGATGACCTTCAACTATTCAACATCATTATAAAAACTATTAAGAATCTAATAGGATAGCTCATTTCATAAAATAAGCTAGTGTGTCTTTGTTCTTTCTGTTACAATGTGAGGCCACAGCCAAATAGGAAAATATGCAAGTCCCAGGTATCGAACTCACGACCTTCATCTTCAACTTGTGAGCAGACTCCCCTAACACGGTTGGCTATCACTCTGGCTGCAACTATACATTTACATTAGTCTAAAATAATGTACAGCTGTGGCTATAAGATTCATAAGTACCATAATAATGCAGTCTGTAGTGCATGAAGACATTGAAGGGAGACTTCCACATTAATTTCATCCCACACGTTACTTCCTTCAAACATTTAATAAGTCGATAAAATAAACTATCCATAGAGATAATTACAACCTTTAGATATAAGCTTTGTCAAACCCATTAATGAAAGAGAATTTATTATAGAAAGATAAGTTACCTTTCCAATATACGCAATACGAGTTTTCCAAACAAAGAAAGTCCAACTCTGTAATGAAACTATTAAAATAAAGTTGGTGCCAGAATAGAATATAAATTCTGCCATGAAGCTATTAGAAATAAAGTTTGTGAGGGATAGAAGATACAAAAAGAGGCATGCTTTGCACTCAGGCCTGGCAGGGCTCTCAACTTGCGTGTAACGTGTAGACCACAAGTTCGGGGGTGTGCATACCTGGCTTCAGCTTCCTGTTGCAAACCTTCTTCTGCCTTGTTGAATGTGGTGGTAGTCATTTCTCAGGCTCTCTCTCTCTAAAATCGAATCCTACTTCTCCGTCACCCGTCACTGTGGTAGGCCTCTATCCTACCATTGAAAGTTGATAGGACGGAAATTTGAGTGGTGTGTTGCCGGCACTAAGTTTGTGTGATTGATTGAGTCATGGGTGTAGCCCGTGTTGGCTTTTTATGTGCTCCTTTCAGGAGTCTGAGTTTGGTGCACGTATTAGCTTTAGCTTTACAATGGTAAGAAAGAGGCGTGCTTTGGGTGGTGCACCATATGAACCGAGTTAGAAGATTTGGATCAAACAGAAAGTATGGGTGTCTCCTTTCCCAGGGGCTTGTGAATGTATGAACTGGAATAAAATAAAATCAAACCCGAGTTAGAAGATCTGGATAAAACATAGATGATATGAATCAGGCCGATTTAGTCTGCATCATTTCCTGATTTTTTCTTTGCTTTTTTGTTTTTATTGTTCATAATGTGCTATTTTTTGTAATCTCTGCAAGACCATTCAGTCAATCAACCGGATCATATTTGAAAACGTATTGACTTTAACTAAATATGAGAATTCAGCAAGTCTTGGCATATGCTTGTTGGCTTACCTCATACTTGTACGTGCGTCCCTTGACTCGTGCACTAACCATATGCTTACCTCATACTTCTCTCAGTTCAGCCATATTCAGAACACAACAAGCTTAGCTGCTAGAATACAGCTTTTCTAAGCTTAGTTTGAATTATCTGGTAACAAATTGACCCAAGCTTGAAGATATGAGTGTGCATCTATGAGTAGCTTGATCCAAAACTTGATTTGGATTTGCCTGTACCAAGTTTAAATTAGTTCCGCATTTCTTTCGGGCATGGTGTGAGGCCAATAACCCCGGTATAGAACTCATGACCTCTAACTTGCGAGTGCAGCCAGGTTAGCTATTGCTCTTTTTCGCTAAATTCATACTCTTTATAAAGGCACAATTGAAGCTTGAGCCTAGGAAAGAAGCTAGAACCCAGCTTGAATGCGATGAAGCTCGATCAAGCCTGATGAGAAAGCTGATGTTTAACTCAAGAGTGAGATAAGCTTGGTTCAGGTGAAGCTTGAGCGGACGATGGCTTTTGATATGAGGTATTCGATATGAAGGCTTACAATCAGAAACGTCTAAAGAATAAGCTTGGAATGAATCAAAGAATCCTGTGAGAACCTATGATAGATCTGATACACGTATATATTATATATATAGGTTGGTTGGCATCATGAAAAGATCTTCGCAGAGTTGGTGATACATCATTCTCTCGGAAAGAAAGGAACTTGGTGCTTAGCATACACAGCTTGTCATAAACAAATCAAATTCTACGCATCATACACAAGTCGCTTTACTCTGTGTGTGTGTGCCTCACACAGACGGAGAGAGATGGGTGTTCTACGGATACAGACAACGGTCAGACGTCCTCTGTCTGTTCACCTGCAACGGTCAAGAATCCTAAAAGCCAAACTCGTGCATTACATACTGGAAGATTGGTAAAAGTTGTGCGGGAAACCCACAGACTCAGAGTCTCTCTCTCTCTCTCAGCCACTCATTCCCATCCATGAAACTTGCCGGAATCAAAGCTCTCTTCATAAACTAAGAAAAGAAAAGGGGATTGAAAGAAAAACGGGACCCCAACAGAAAATCATGGCCCTCCACTCAATAACTCACCTCTCTGTTTTGCTGCTTCTCCTGACCCTAATGAATTCGTTCCCTTAGTAAAATTAGTATGCCCCAATAATTTACAATGAAAGTGGTGTAAACCCCAAAGAGCCCATCACGCTTATCTTCTTTTGTTTAATGAAAAGAAGCCACCACCTCTGTTTTGACACTATCCCCAATCTCTCAACTCCTCTTGTTGTCCATTCCATATTCATCTCTCTCTTTCTCTCGGCAACGTTCCATCAGCAAAAGCTAATACATAAAAGGAAACTTAAGAATTAATCACCAGTTTTTTCGTTATGCTCTCTTTAGATTCCCTGTAAAATCACAGGGGACAGAGCTGTTGCTTGTGTCATCTGTTTTTTATGATTTCTTTCTGAAGAAATCCAGTTTAGTGAGATTCGGAAGCGTAGACCAATCTAGTTAGCTTTGTTCTTTTGTTTTAGCACCCTTCTCGGAAGTTGCCGCTGACGACCTCTCAGTTTCCATTTACGACTCCATCTATAATCGCTTGTGAAGAAGCATATTCTCTCTCTCTCTCTCTCTCTCTCACCAGAGAAGCAGAGGAAGATCGTTTTCCGGCACCGGAGGAAGCCGTCGACTATATCACCATTGTCGTCCAAATCGTTCATTTTCAACTCCACATATCACAGAGCCCATTTTCATACACGAAAGAGAAGTTCTGGACTTACTCTCCATCTGACATTCAAAAACTTCGAGTTCATCTTCCAAACCATCATAAACCAGAGATCCGGTCGACACCAACTTCAGAAATCAGAGGCTAAGAAATGTCCCAACTGCTAAAACCCTCTCCCCACCACTTAGACTCCGATAGCAGCAATGACATCCCATCGACGCCGGGCAAATTCAAGCTGGAAAAATCTCCCCCGTTCTCTTTCTTCCATCGCAATCTCCGATCGCAATCCTCCTTCTACAAGTTCGCCTTCTGGTCCGCCGTCGTAGTGGGGTCGATCCTCTTCTTCTTCCTCCGGCCATCGCCGTCCTCCCCTACTTTTTCGTCGTCGCTCGCCGTCCATACTTCAACGACTACTACGACCCTTCATTGAAGAAAGCGCGCAAATCGCTGCTCACCACACGCGGTATCTTGGTTGTGGAAGGGGACGTTAACGATGCCAAGCTCTTGCCGCTCTTCGACGTCGTCGTTTTCACCCATGTGATGCACCTTGCGGCTCAGGCTGGTGTACGCTACGCCATGGAGAACCCTCACTGTACGTGCACAGTAACATCGCGGGCCTCGTGACCCTCCTCGAGGCTTGCAAATCGGCGAATCCTCAACCTGCCATTGTTTGGGCTTCTTCCAGCTCCGTCTATGGCCTCAACGACAAGGTTCCATTTTCCGAGTCCGATCGAACCGACCAACCCGCCAGCCTCTACGCCGCCACCAAGAAAGCCGGCGAGGAAATCACCCACACCTATAACCACATTTACGGCTTGTCCATCACCGGCTTGAGGTTCTTCACCGTGTATGGCTTCAGGGGCAGACCCGACATGGCTTACTTTCTTTCACCCGCAACATTCTCCAGGAAACCCATCACTATCTACCGGGGTAAGAATCGGGTCGATCTGGCCCGTGATTTTACTACATTGATGATATGATACAAGCCGACCACAGATCTGCAGACTGGCTTAAAGAAGTTTGTAAAATGGTATTTGGATTATTATGGGAATTCCGGCAGGAAGCATGGTGGCAGCGAGAGTTTGAGGTTCTGATTCATGGTTTGGTGGTAGAACTGTTTGAAATTCCATGATTTTGATTTTAACTTTTTTTTTGTCGATTTTTTATTGACATCCTATAAAGGAGTGTAGTCCTTGGTGTTGAGTAATTCTTGACTATTGTTGTGGAACATTCCTGGTTCTGTACCAAAAAATGAAGACTCATGTTAGTGCAGACTTTATTTTCCCATTTCTCTATTTGTACTTTGCATTTTGTTCCACATATAACACTTTTGCATATTGCGTTTTGATTGAAGTACTTGGTCAGTTTTCTTTGAGGGAAGTGGGTGTTCTTTCATTTTCCGCTATCATGTCCTTTAACTAGCAGTTTTTTTGCTGATTCCAATTGATTTTGTATGTCAAAGGATTTTGTAGTACTCAGTTACAAACTGCTTCTGCTGAAGATAGCATATGCGATTTACTTCATCGTGTAACTAAAAAATTCTGCATTATTTTTTCAATTTTCGTTGATATGTGAAGTTTTTCCTCTCATGTTGCATTTATGTACACGACGATTAAATCCTGAGAATTTGATTGCTCACGCTCAAATTAAAAATTTTACCCATGGTTCTATTTCCTTTCTTACCCACATCCTCCCTATTATTTTAGATGTTCTTTCATTACGTGCTTCATTGCTGCCTGGACTGTGCAAATCTTAAACAATTGTCTTGCTTGCCGAATTTATCGGCCAAATCTGTCATCCCACAGGCATGGTTATGGTTGGTAAAGCTCATTCCAGCGTGGTCCTTGAAATTGAAGCCTAGGAAAAACAAATTGAATTGGTGGTGTTCAAGCAGTCTACTGAACTCTATTCTTTTGGGGAACTTTGAGAATAGTTGATACAGATTGGAAAAGATCCAACTTATGATTCTCAGGTTTCAATCACACTGACTCTTGAATTTCAATTTCATAGTTTCTACACCTGATGGGATTTTCAATGGAAAACTATGGGGACACAGATACGCATGTACGACATTTATTCAGGTTATTAACTTTTTCGGACCTTTTCATCTTTTTCGATGTATAACATTCACTTTCATACTCACCCTCGAACTTTTTTGGCAGCAACACTGAGCTCTGCTATGAACCAAATTTTAGTGATCATCACAATCTATTACGTTTGTTATCATGCATGCTTGGGTTTTCCTAGTTTCTACTGTTTTCTTTCCCAACACTTCCTTCACGTGAGTGCTTTATGTATCTGAAAATTTTATTTGAAATTCTGAAGGAATTCTTTGTCATTAAGGATTTTCACTCTCTGTGTTTTATCTATAGAAACTTCAAAGTGTAAATGCAGCTCTACTTGCAAATTAGGTTCAATCCATTTCTAGGTCACTAATATGGGATGAAATTTGCACTCTATAGCCTTGTCCATTACCTTTTTTCTGCTCTCGATAGTGATAGCTGTACGCAGTGTTGAATTTTCTTCAGCTTTGACTTTCAGTCATTGTCGTACTGTATATTTGGGGATGGAATTGAAAGCCCTGTTCAATTTGTCTGACTTTTAAGTCACTGGAGGCTGATTGTGACCTTCAGGGTATGCAAAATCTCATAATTGCTCCAGCCATGTTGGAACCAGTCAAAGACAAATCATAATTAGCCATCTAGATCTTTATTTTTCACACTTCTCTCTAAGACAGCAATGGGACTTACTCATGCCTTAACGGTGTACTTCTTGTCTTCAAATTCAGGTTTGTATCTCCTGCACTTGATTTTCAGTTTTGGAAATTGGAGCATAAGAAGACAAGAAGCCCCAAATGTGCTGTTAAAGTTGGTTGTCTTACCCATTGTATTGATACATTCTAGCAATTTTTGCCAGCAGAAGGTTCTAGCTTGAAAATCTAGAGATGTCTTCGGTCGTGATGAGTTGGATTTGCTCATCCATACCTAAGATTCTTCTTTTTCTTTCTTTATAACAATTGGACACACTTTTTATTCACAAACTAACATCTTAAAGTTGTTTTCTGAAGGATATTACAAGTTCTCCTTTTCCTAATTAGGTTGTCATTCAGAAAGGATACCTTTCAGTTGTCCAAGGTATTTATGAAAGAGTCTAAGAGATGTTCCCATCATACCAAGACCCTTGTCATGTAACAGTCAGAATGTGGGGTTTCCAGGACATATCAATGTCTTGGTGAAACGATGTTCCTCATATCAAGCTGTATTATTGAGCAAGAATCATTATGTTTGATGTTAACAATACATAAGCATACACATATGTATGAATGTATGTATGTACGTGTGTGCATATTTAAGCATGTACATACATATATATACATATATATATGTATGTATGTAAGGGTACACATGTGTGTATTATATATATATATATTTATTTATTTACACGTGTATATATAATTGTATTCTTTTTCTCCTGACAAACCAGTTTCTAGTCATTTTGGGCTGTGTGAATCATCATGCTGGTATCCTACATATTTTAGGTTTATGGACTTGAACTTTAGTTTCTCAGGCTTTTACAAGCTATCTTAATTGTGAACAGCAGCATAAGCCACAAACTTTGTAGCCTTTCATTTGGATTACCTACTTATTAGATACAGTAAAGAGAAGAATCTTCTGTTAAAGTTACATTTTGTGAAATTAACCTTGCAGCTTGGTTTGTGATGCTTTTAGGTTTCCATCATTGTGATGAGTAGAGCCAGAATTGTTAGTATTGGTATTGCCATCCCTACAATGTGTCCTCCATTTCATATGATATGGTACGATATGCTTCCATATCTTACGATATAGAGTCCATGTATGACATAGGGAAGTATCATATGGCGATTAACTCAATGCATATCAGTATGCAATCGTAGGACACATGCCTCGGTTACTTTTTCACTTCCCAGGTAAAGGGTTGTGTTTCCAGTATCCATATGCATTGGATGTATGCTCCTGTTCTTTTCAGATCAGTTATCTGATTAATCTTATATGCCGGGCATTGTTGCGAATATGTGACTTTCCATGTCCAACATCTACACAGAAGGTATCTAAGACTGAATGTGATCGTGACTATCTTTAAGCATTTGTCATATACTTCTCTCATCCAAGTGTAGATCTCAAACATCTAGGATTGACCTGTTTGCGGCAATAGTTATCCATCATCTGTGTGCTTTTGAATAAGTTTATTAGACTGTTAGAATGTTTAGATTGGCTAATAGAAACTTATAGATCTGCTTTGAGACATCCTACACTAACTACTGTATCTGAAGGCTGCTATTATGCTATGTATGATTGCTCTCTGATGGTCCACTTCCTCTAAAAGATGTGGTCTTGTCCGCATGATCTCTCACTTATTTGGAACGGCCATTGGGCTGCAGAGTTCTGCTGTTGGGTTCTGGATTGAGCTTGGCAGCTTTCTGTCTGAACAGTTTGTATGTTGTCTCTCGTGTGGGTTTCTTGATGAATTTGATTTCATATACAACACCAACAACCAAACCTTTTCCTGCACAAGTTAGAGTCGGCTACGTAGTAGCAAAGTCTGATATGTTGCGGCTGTCATCTCACATGAATATTTTTGCTATAACAAAAATAGCAAAACAATGTAGCTAAATTATGATCGAACATTTCATATTTGGTAGTCAATTGTAAAGTTTTTCTTGGTGAGCGCAACCATATATTGATGAATAAAATAGATATTGAGATGCCATAGATTTTGATTTGCTTGAATCTTAGCAAGGGTGATGCCTGGATATTAGTGACTTTACCCATTCAACAAAGAGGTTTTATAATCCTACTCCTAAATGTCACACATGGTATAGACTAGATATCTTTCTCATGCCAAACCTTTTCAAATTGGTCGACTGCAGCTTCAGTGTGAAGGCAACTTACTCTACTTAAAGGTGGCTTCACCCACTCTTTTTGAATCTCTCGGGCTCCATTCCCCTGCCCCCAAAAACTTGGTTACAAGAACGACAATTAAGCCTTTTCCCATTCCACATACCACATGGGTTGGGTACATGGATTGTTTGTTTCATAGAGCTCGATCATGTGCCATGCTAACATACGAACTGTTAGTTCAGTTATGAGCTATCAAAAAGAAACGGTGAAAGGAATAGACTGAAAAGATGAGCTGCTAGTTTAGTTGGTGGACCTCAAGTTAGAGATGCAATTTTTGTTTTGGGTCTCAAAGCGGCAAATCCAACACCCAGCCATCTGTATGATATCCAAGACCCACTCATGATAGTAAACAATAAGCATCTGAAGAAACACTTCTATGATTAGTTCTTCACTATCCATTAAAATTATAGATGGAGCAAATGTTAATAATCCTTTTACAGCACATACATGAAGTGGGTGAATCTTCACATGACGAGCAAGTGTTAATCTCTTCACTGATCTCGTCATATTAGATAGGAATCGGTTCTAAAGACGCAGAGAGAATCAGTGAAAACAAACCACCCTTTGGGTTTAAGACCCCATATGAAAAGCTTTATAAAACTAACAGAAGGCCAAGAAAAGACTGTTTATCCATTTTTTTTCCCACTCCTGGTCCCCCTCTATTCCTTGCGGTAATGATTCTTCGTGATCAAGCCGTAAATAGTGAAAAAGACATAAAAGGGCAAATAGCTTCCGGGTGAGTCTGGGTAAATAGAGTTCCTTACCGCCGTTCACCGGGGCTTCGGTAGCCGGCTCTCCTGTCATCAGGTCACCAACTTCCTTGACCTTCCGGCACTGGGCAGGCGTCAAAGAAGACCCCGGGTACAGAAGCACGAGCTTTGTTCGTTTCGGGAAGAGATGGCTCACCTAAGCCCAATGATATGGGTTGATCCAAATGGGCCTGTTCAAGCTGACCTTGAGAAGTCATATAATGGTTGACTTGGAAGATCCATAGATTGAACCAACTCAAGCTGACCTTGAGAAGTCATAATGGTTGACTTGGAAGATCCATAGATTGAACCAAATCTACTGGTAGCCAAAGAGAGATTCCCCACTCGTGACGGCACCATCAAGCCGTTATGGTCGTAAGACTACCAAGAGAGTTTTCCTTCGTTGATGTAAACCTGCTTCACTTAGGTCATTTGTGTGCATGTGTTTATGTGCGTACGTGTCCGTGTGTGTGAGAGAGAGAGAGAGGGGGAGGCGGGGGCTCTGTCTGTGCGTCTGATCCGTTTTGCATGTTTCAATGGATTGGATTGATGACCCTAGTGGCTGAATAAATAAGGTTGCCAGTTTTCCATGCCCGCATATGGCAGACCCCTTTCTAGTATATGAGAGAGAGAGAAGACCGCCCTCGGTCAAAGAGAAGACATTTTGACACCCACTACATCCCCAAAAACATCCTTTAGCTCTCTCTCTCTCTCTCTCTCTCTCTCTCTCTCTCTCTCTCATTCTCATGGCACACCACCACAACCGCCACCATCACCAGTGTTGCTGCTGCTGCTGTTCTTCCTCTTCCCACCCAATTCCTCCGCCACCACCACCACTACCACCAGACTCAGCTCTCCTTACCTTTGCGGCCTATCTCGCCTCTTCTCTTCACCACCAACCACCAACAGCCGCACCGCCGCCACCATCTTACACCAACGACACTCCATCCATCCAACCCCTCCTCCGTCGTCTCTCCGCCCTCGAGACCACCGTCCACCACCTCTCTCTCTCCCCATCCTCATCCCCTCCTACCCACGTCAAAACCCAGACTCACCCGCAACCCAGAGCAGTGCCTGCCCGAGCCCGATCCCGAGCCCACTCGCTGAGGGACCACGCTGCCCGCACTATCCAGACCCACTTCCGAACCTTCCTCGTCCGGCGGTCGCAGACGCTCCGTCACCTCAAGCTTATCGCCTTCGCCCAAACCTTCCTCAACAACCTCCGCGCTAGGTTCGCCGATCGAACCCAGCTCCTTCTCCTCTATCAGAAACCGGAGGCTCGCCGCGATCTCACGGAAAAGATTGCCGATCTCCTTGCCAAGATCGATGCGATCCGGGTGCTGTTTGATAGCTACCTCTTTTGTTCTATGTGTTTCTTCTGTTTCTGAAGTGGGTTTTGGCTAATTTTGATTCTTGTTGATCTGTTGCAGAGTGGGGATTCGATGATTAGAGAGGCGAAGAGGTCGGTGAGCAGAGATCTGGTTGGGGTTTTGGACGTTTTCGAGGGGTCTTCCTGCAGAAATGGCGGCACGAAGAAATGTGTAGCTGGTGAATCAAACGGTGATCGTGCAGAGACAAGAGATTCAAGGGTCCGTGAGAAACCCCAGAAACGTTTTACAGTGAGAAGAGATGGTTTGGAATCAGTGGAAAGGAAGAATGATGATGAGTATTATCCAGATATTGTAGGAAAAGATGGGACTGAATGCAAGGATTGTGAGAGTGATGAGGGACCAACTTTGGAGAAAGTTGTGGAGATTCTCAATACTGATGATGGTGGATGTTACGCTGATGAGAAATCTCCGGAAGAGGAAGAATTCGAGAACGGATTTCCTGGGTTTCAGTGTGGAGGTCGCAACTCCGGGCTGGCTGCACCGCTGCCGCTGCAGATGGAGTCAAGGGGCTTTGATTTGGTGAAGAAAATGAAGAAAATCGACGGTATTGTTGGCTGAATCTCTGTTTTATCATTTTTCTCTCACGTTTGGAGATGGGTATAAAGCGTTGATTGCTGAAGCTGTAAGCCTGTAATGGTTGTGGAGCCTTTAGCTCTTTATTTTTGCTGACTCTTTAGTGATTTTCTCTTCCTTAGTGACAAATTCTGTGTTTTCTCGCATTGTTTGCACTAGCAGGTTGTGGAGATGGTGCGTCTTGCTATTTACAGAGAAAAGTTTTAAAAACTCGGCGGTATTCACGATCTGAATGTTATACTATGCGAAATTGCTGAAAGGAACATATCATGTTTCACCTGAAAATCGTTAACATCTTAGCAAGTATCTGTTTCAGTAACCGACACCCGGATGTTACTAACTCGAAATACAGCATTCCCTCATTGAATGAAATACAATCTTTTGCTTCAGCAACACAAAATCTCTCATAAACCTTATATGCAAATATCCATGGCACGTGCACAAGACATTGGCCGGATCGATGAAAGATTTCATCTGGTACGAAGAGAACAAGATGAGGAGAGCGAGGCCGGTCTTCTTGCGAATCAAATACTTGAAAGTTAAGAGGAAAGAACACAAACAAGTGTGACGCATAACTACCCGCATACGTGATATTTCTTAAGTGGTACTCGATCGACTATTACTAGAATATGAATGAGCCAACGTATATAAATGTGTGCAAGAAAAGCCACCACTATTACTACTGTGAGAAATTAAAAGCTTTACATATTTTAACCTTTCATTACAAGAGTGTAACAATGTGTATTGATATTACTGCTTGCGCCCGGAGACGGTCTTCTTCACAGCTCCAACAGAAACTAGGAACTGATCAAGAGAGGACAATGTCTTCATATCATCAGGAGGGAAATAGCTTGCTGCTCTCCCCAATAAAGATGTCAACAGTAAATATAAGGACGGCCTTGTGATGTAACGCTCACCCAAGAGCTCATCAAGGAATGCAAAGGCAGCCAACAGTTCTGAGCTGCCAGCATTCACAGGAGCAGCAAAGTGCGCCGGGATTATTCTTTTGAAAGGCCAGTCTTTGACAATGCTGTCGATCCAATCTCTCACCTGAATATTAAACACATTTAAATGCAAACAACTACGAGAGATAGAGAGAGAGAGAGGACCTTCTCTGGAACTTTACTGAAAACCAAGGTTTTGATGATGGGTGAAACGATCAATTTCTGAGACATTTGAGCGAATGAAGCATTCGGCTCTAAAAGATTCGACGGTCCTAAGAACAATATCTGAAGAACCATTCGCTCCCAACCTAAATCACAAGATTTTCATCAGCATGCTTTTCAACGAAGACTACCGCTTGAAATCAGTCATGAGCACTTCGCAATGCATATAAGAATTACATAACAAACTCGAAGGTGCCATTGTACTCAAAAGTACCATGTACACATAAAATTTGAACATAAATTAAAATCCCCTGTTCATAAAAAGCAGATGCCTAAAGACAAATAACACCAAAACTATGGCACGGGAATTGACAATACATCTGTCTAGTAAAGATGAAGGGAACAACCTTTTTGCCTATTTAATTGGTTATCAACTACAGGTTCGTCGGGTACGTTTTTTCCTTTACTGAGAATCTTCACAGCTAACCCATTCTTTGCAGCTGCTAACAGTGATTCTCTACTAATGCAGTCAGGAGGCTGTCTTGGTACAAATATTACAGCATCAGTTACAAGCAATGTTCGAGAACGTTTATGATAAAATGCGACCTCCACGTAAGGACCAATACCTACGACAAGGAAATGAAATTTGTCAGATGGAAATAATAAATTAACATGATTCAAATCTGAACACAACTAAAGTAGAAAGATAAAATTGTCAATTCGCATTTCCTTGTGAAATACACGATATCCTCAAAGGAATATGACCCCACCAATGGGTAGAATGGGCACAGTATGAGAAATTGTAGGGGAAGGAAAAACAACTCCTAATTTTATCATGCATCTAATTATATGTATGATACAGATCGGAATGAGACTACTGGATCTAGAACTGACAAAGAGCGAAAGGAAAATAAAGTGTCATACCTACTTCAGGAGAGCTTAAAACTTTCTGTTCAATCTCATCAGACCAAGGTGTCGACATGTCCTCATCTCCGAGAGTCTTGGCACCAAATATCCCGAAGAACTGGAGGGGCAAATTAATAGGCCAACTCCACTGTCTTGGAGCAACCCATATTTTTGCTTTGGGGAACTTTCTAGAAAACGGCCCCACAAAAATTTTGTGCTCATAAGCAAACGTTGGCAGGACAATGTATTCCACAGGAGCACCCAACTCCTTTACGAGCTATATGAGCACATGCAAATGAAAGAAGCAAAGAGAAGATAAATAACTAGAAAAAGCAAAAGAACCATGAAGGAAAAAAAAGGTGCATGCGGAATGACATGAAAATGGCAGGCAATATCTTATTCCTTTGCCATTTTATCATGAGCATTTTTATCCTAGTTCATGCACAAGGAAATGAGAACATCAAAGTTACATCTAAAATAGCATAATATAACAGTCGTGCGTTTGTGCATGTGCTCTGGATGCATTGCATGAACACCTGTTTTTGCATACATCTATTCATGCAAATTTGCGTGCATGTGTATGAGTTATATGTCTGTGCATGGGTGTGTGTATGTGGTGCATAGTAATGGTGGTGGTGTTCTCGCATGGTACTTGTTCACCAGTCACAGCCATCATCATTAAACTGTTTTTGATGCCTGCACATTCACGAGCTTTACGGATGCATCAAACCCACATAATAAAACTGGCATGATCTCCTCAACATTCTATAAGCTCACCTAAGTTGAATATCAAAA
This sequence comes from Brasenia schreberi, assembly GCA_036023115.1. Lineage (NCBI taxonomy): Eukaryota > Viridiplantae > Streptophyta > Magnoliopsida > Nymphaeales > Cabombaceae > Brasenia > Brasenia schreberi. The sequence continues at coordinate 16,848,166 of JAYKKT010000085.1, read as the reverse complement.
GAAGAGGTGTAAAAGGATACAAATTAGCAGTTGCAATTTAATCAGCATGATTTTCCTGGAGAGACATTATTTGTTCTTTTGATGTTCAAGTACAAAAAAGCCACTACCCGGGATTTCATCAGCATGATTTTCTAAGGGAAAACATTTTCTCTTGTGCAGGTGCGATTTATGGAAAAACTCCGCCCATGTAAGGGATCACTCTTGCATTGCCAGTCCCAAGCCCGGATAAAGGAGGAGGGTTGTGTTAGGCTTCCGACAGCCAGCGTAAAACTTCGTCGGATTTTTATAATATGGATTACAAAAATTATGAGCATTGCTTTGGGGCGTCCCCGCCTAGCGACGTGCTACAGAGCCCGAATGCAGTAAGAAGTAAGCAAGGGCCACTACATTTTTGCCTGAATTTAGTGAATCAATTGCAGAGAGGGTTTCCACATCATGGATGGGTGGGGGTAAAGAAGTTAGTCCCGTTACATTGCCGCCCGAATGTAGTGAAAAATTTTCAGAGAGGGTCTTCGTATTTTGATTATGGAAGGATGTGGGGGATAAGGAAGCTAGTCCTAGATAATAAGATTCGTATTGGTTCTTGGAATATCGAAACATTATCGGCTAAGCTAATGGAGGTGGTAGATATTATGATTCGGAGAAAGATTCATATTCTATGTTTAAAGAGACAAAATGGGTTGGAGAAAAAGTAAAGGAGATAGAGGATAGAGGTTTTAAATTATGGTACTCAGGTAAAGAAAAGGCTCGAAACGGAGTTGGTATTCATAAATAAAGATTTAAAGGAGAGTGTAGTAGACATACAACGATATAGTGACCAAATCATGACGTTGAAATTAGTGTTAGGAGCAGAGGTTTTGAATATAGTTTGTGCTTACGCACCCAAAGTAGGCCTAGAAGATAGTATAAAGACTGTTTTTTGGGAAGAGTTAGATAAGGTGTTTCAAAAGATTCCACAAAGGGAGATGATTTGTTTAGGAGGAGATTTAAATGGACATGTCGGTAAAGAGGCATTAGGATATCAAGGGATTCATGGAAACTTTGGTTTTAGGGATATAAACGAGGAAGGTAGGGAGATTTTAAATTTTGCTATGGCATTTGATCTCTTTATAGTCAATACAATCTTCAAAAAATGAGATGAACATTTAATTACTTATAAGAGTGGCTTATCACAAACACAAATTGATTACTTTATTTGTAGAAAAAAAGATAGAGCGTGTTGTAAAGATTGTAAGGTAATTCCAGGAGAAAGCTTAACTACCCAACATCGACTTTTAGTTATGGATTTACAAATAAAAAAATGGACAAAGAAGAAAAGAGTGCATCGAGCTATTCAGACTAAATGGTGGAACCTCAAAAGCAAGAAAGAAGATATATTTAAACGAAAGTCCTTCAAGGAGATGTTTGGAATTATGTTGGCATACCCTGTGATATGTGGAACAATATGGCTATACATATTAGGAAAGTGGCGAAAGATGTGTTAGGGATATCTAAGGGAGGTGTACCGGCACAAAAAGAAGCTTGGTGGTGGAGTGAAGTAGTACAAAATAAAATAAGGCAAAGAGGGCATGTTACAAATTACATTATGCTAAGAAAACTAGTGAAACTTTAGAAGCTTATAAGAAAGCAAAGAATGAAGCAAAAAAGGCTGTTAGTGAAGCAAAAGCTAAGATTTGGGAGGACTTATATAAAAAACTCAACTCAAAAGAGGGTGAAAGATATATTTTTAGGATAGTTAGGGCTAGAGATAAGAAACCTAAAGATCTTAAGTATGTTAGATGCATAAAAGACAAGGATGAAAAAATTCTAGTGGCAAATGATGATATAAGAAATAGATGGAAAAACTATTTTTATAATCTTTTTAATGAAAATAAAGATGTTAGTATTAGTTTAGGAGATTTAGCCAAGTCAGAAAAGTATATAAACCACAATTTCTACCGATGTATTCAAAAGAATGAAGCCAAAGAGGCTCTTAAACATATGAAGGGTGGTAAATCGATAGGACTAGATAATATTCTTATAGAAGTTTGGAAAATAATAGGAGAAATAGGAATCACTTGGTTCATAAGACTATTTAATGAAATATGGAAAAACCAAAAGATGCCCGAGGAATGGAGAGCAAGTACACTTATACCCATATATAAGAACAAGGGAGACATTCAAAATTGTGCGAATTATTGAGGTATCAAGTTAATGAGTCATACTATGAAATTATGGGAAAGAATTATCGAATGTGGGTTAAGACAAGTATCAAGTACAATAAAGAACCAATTTGGATTCATGCCAGGCAGATCTACTATTGAAGCGATTCACCTTTTGAGACGTCTTATGGAACATTTTAGAGTAAAAAAGAAAGACCTTCACATGATATTTATTGATCTAGAAAAAGCTTATGATAGGGTATCGAGGGAGGTTCTTTGGAGAACTTTGGAAAAAAGAGGTATCCCATTGACATATATTAACCTTATAAGAGACATGTATGATGGTGTAAAAACATGTGTGAGGACTCATGAAAGAACGATAGACTTCTTTGAAGTTAATATTGGGTTACATCAAGGATCAACTTTAAGTCCATACTTATTTATAATGGTGATGGATGAGTTAACAAAACTTATTCAAGATGAAGTACCTTGGTGTATGTTATTTGCAGATGACATTGTATTAGTGGAGGAGTCTAAGGAAAAAGTTAATAGAAAATTGGAACTATGGAGAGAAACATTAGAAAGCAAAGGCCTCGGACTTAGTAGAACAAAGACAAAATATATGGAATGTAAGTTTGATCATTTGGTTACTTCAAAGGACATAGAAATTAAAATTGGCACACATTGCATTCCCCAAAAGGAAAGTTTTAAATACCTAGGGTCAATTTTTAAGAGTAATGGAAGAATTGATGGAGATGTTACACATAGAATAAATGCTGGTTGGTTAAAATGGAGAGGAGCATCAGGTATTCTTTGTGATAAGAAGATACCATTAAAATTAAAAGGCAAATATTATAGAGCAGCAATTAGGCTGCCATGTTTTATGGTTCTGAGTGTTGGGCAGTTAATCATCAACATGTACAAAAGATGTTTGTGGCAGAAATGAAGATGTTGAGATGGATGAGTGGTCATACAAGAAAATACCGTATACATAATGAGGTTATTAGAAACAAATTAGGAGTGGCACCAATAGAGGATAAAATGAGAGAACGTCGTTTAAGATGGTTTGGACATATAGAAAGAAGATCAAAAGAAGAACCTGTAAGAAGGTTAGAAAAACTAAATTTGGAAAGTATTAAAAGAGGTAGAGGACGACCACAAAAGTGTTGGAAAGAAACAATAAAGAATGATCTAGCTTATTGGGAGTTAACTGCTAACATGGCACACAATAGGGATATGTGGAAACAAAGAATCCATGTAGCCGACCCCGTCTAGTATGGGAAAAGGCTTAGTTGTTGTTGTTGTTGCAGGTGCGATTTATGGAAACTAGTGGCATAAAAAATGCGACTGCCTTTCAAAATTTGAGTTGAACATTGGATTCAGATGCAAGACTGCTTATCTATATCAGCATATCTTCCCAGCTGTAAAACACAGTTCATATAATCAGCCAATTTTGTGTCAGTTGAAGATGATCTGTTTAACTTGAAACTCTAAATCTGGAACAGGAATATGTTTGACATGCAAGAAGTCCTGCAAGTGGCTAAAGATTATGTGATTCATAACCTGACACTTGCATCAAAGAATTTACTTTGGAGAACGAGAGATATAGGTAAAATATGGAATGCCCAAGACTGAACTTAATATCTACCTACTAAAGTAGACATGTAGCAGAAATTCCAAAAAATAGGTCAGTATTCATATCAAGGAGCTAGAGATTCTAAATAATATCAGAGACATGAAAAACCTTGATACATTCTTCAGTTGGAGCAATAGGCGCATGTATCCACAGCCCTCCAGACTTGAGCTTGATGGCAGTCATTCGGATGTTTGCAGTCACACTGCTAAAGCCTAATGCTTGCTCTTGTTCAAATGTCCATATGCACCCTCTTACAGCCTTCATAACAAATAAACAACAGCGTAAGGAAATCAGAAATAATGAATCTGAAGGCACCAATGAAGGACCAGCACATGGATAATATGCTCCAGGACAGAGCCAGACTCGCTGCATAAACGGGACACCTGAGTTTTGCATGCAGAAAGAAAAAGTATAGCCATCAACAAGGGACAATGAACAGAAAATGAATATAAGAATCATTTGGATAGGGCAATGCTGAACAGAAACAGCTGAGTCCCACTGAAATACTAGTTAGTGAAATCATACCAATGGGTGTCGTTTTCAAATAACTGTTGCTTATAATTTTCGTCTTCTAATACAGGCACGGATTATTTTAAGTTTTTAACTCTTCTTTTAGTAGATGGAGCCTGCTTATTCAATGATCATGACAAAATAATACACCAAAACCAAGGCTTTTCCTGCAGTGGTGTTGGCAACACGCTGCAATTTCGCACGATAAGTTTATTTGGGAACATTACACTGATATTTAATATTCAATCATGATTTGTCAACAGGATGTAATACTAATCTTTAGGACCCTTAAGCTGTGAATCTGTGATTAGACAGATAGAAACAATAACGACATGATAAAATACATCACAGAAGGTAAAGTTAAAGCAGAAACCTGAAAGAAACCTCTGCTGGTTAATCTCTTATGGTTAGTAGTAGGAATCCAAATTGTTTTAAGTAGTGATTAATCCTCAATAGAAAGTAGACGTTGCTAATATCTGCTCTCAAATACAGAGCAATATCATGGGCATCCAAATCGAATCATGCCGTTTGCGGAGTTCCAAGTTTCAAAATGACAACTCGACAATGGAAATCGTAAACAATCAAGAATCCAAACAAATGAACGACATGAAAATGGAAGTTGAAACTTCAAAGTAACTTACCTCGTTCCTTATTGTCCTTCGGTTGAGAAAGGGACCGAGTGGGAAAGGGAAGCCAGTGAAGTTGAGATAGAATCTGCTAGTGCTGCTATTACTTGCTGAAGCAACAATCACTTGTATGCCGTCTCTAACACTCTTTCCTCTTGGCTCATGGTTGATGCGGCCATTCTTGAAGATACCAACATCGAATTGAGACGATAGGTGCTTCGGAAAGATGTCATTGTGCACGAAATTGGATCTTGGGAGGGAAAGAGACGGTGTTGCAACAGCAGTGGGTGCTACCATTTCGGTTACCTCGACGACCAAAGAAGCGACTCTCACAGTCCCTCAGTGGACAGAAGAATCCTTTTGTTCCTTGCCGTTGGTTTTGATGCGTGGCTATGGTAAGAACACGTGGATTTCTCCCTCTCTCTCTCTCTGCGTGTGTGCGTGCGCCGCGCATAATAATTTGCCAGCATCAAAAGAACCTTCAACACGATTACACAATTCAGGTATAAAAAATCCTTTCGTTTGGCGTGCCTCCAATTTAAACGTACAGTAAGAATAATTCATATATATATATATAAATAATGAGAGAGAGATTGAATCCTACTCACACCAACACTTGTTTTCTATGTTCACTTGTTATTTGTGGGTGTTACAAGTATAATAAAATACCTTGCATACATTTAAAAAATCTTTTAAATTTTAAAAATTATACTGATGCTTAGTGGATATCATTATGGGCATGATCCAGTTTCTCTCTCTCTCTTTATATATATATATATATATATATATATATATATATATATATATATATATATATATATATATATATATATATATATATATATATATATATATATATATATATATATATATATATATATATATTACGGTTCATTCATCTCTTGATAGACCTGCTAGTGACCGGGTCCATGTCCAATACTAAAACCGAAGTGTGAGATACAAACCTCAATTTAAATAGATACAAATCGGGTTAAATATGTTGATATTATATTGTAGCATTAAGAGACACTTACCTTAATAAAAATTGTGCGTATTAGTGGCATATCTAGTGATTGTAACTTATGAGCATTTGCAATCATATTTATCATTAAGAGTCACTTAAATCATAATTATACTCATTAGTAGCACATATAGTGACATGTAACTTATGAGCATTTTGCAACCATACTTTAACATTAAGATCTATTTACTTAAGTGATACTTGTGCTCATTAATTGTACATGACTAACAATTTATACTCATAAGTTATATCTTTATTATGTTTAATGGTATTATAAATAAGATTCATCCTTTTCTCCCACGGTATAAGTCCTTCTTAGTTTCTAAAAGAGTTTACAAGTCTTATTTACCTCTAGTTAGATTTATAACATCATCATCTTTATTTTTTGGTTTGTCTAAAACTTAATTGTGTCATGTAAGACAAACTGAGGGTCTTCATTGTACCCTAAAAGTGTTTGTCGAAGTTCATTGCATTTGATTATTTGACACTAATATCGATAAATAAACCTCATCACAACTCAAACAATAGTGTCATCTTAACCTTCAACACGAATACACAATTCATATATAAAAAATCCTTTCATTTGACATGTCTCCAATTTAAACGTATAATAAATATAATTCATGATGTATATATTATATAAAAAGAGAAAGAGAAATTGTATCGTATCATACTTATACTTGTTTGCTCATGTCCACTAATTACTTTTGGATGGCTATAATAAAAATACCTTTCATCTTTTTACAAACTTTTAAAAAAAAATTAAATTATACTTGTATCATCTAGTGAGTGGACGGATGTCGTTGTAAGCATGATCCAGTTTATATATATGATATGGTTCACTCATCTCTTGGACTTACTAGCACTTGGGTCCATGCCCGATACTAAAACTGAAGTGTGAAACACAAACCTCAATTTAAATGGATTCAATCTGGGTCAAACCTATTGACGCTCCGACTTATCACCATCATGTCTGCTAGACACCTTCAAAGGGTCTGTCTACTTTTTGAGGTTTCAAAATCAGAAGAGCGCAACATGATAACCTTAAGAACTCTTCAATGGAAATTGAGAAGAGATGCAACTTTAGTTCCATTAGAAATGATAAGGTCTTTGATGCATAGTTCTGTTGGAGTCACGGTTATGATTGTCCGTCTAGATTGACGCATATCAATGTCAGTTCTTTCCTTTTTCTTTTATGATTTGTTTCCTTTGTATTTGTAATATGTTGCAGTTTTGAGTCTTCTTTTGTATTCTTATAAATAAGATGAGAGAGAAGAGAATAAAGGAGAGAGATAGGGTCGAGGTTACCCACATATGGTTTTTTCATAATTATAATACTCTTTTCGTGTATGTTGTTTTTGTAGCTATACATGGCTTTTTTCATCTTATGAGTTTTTCTCTATAGGCTTTCATTTTTAACAGTCATTTTGTTTTATCCGAGAAATACATGAGACCTTTTCAAAACGAAAACGATTTTAATAACGTTCGTATTTTCGAAATGCAACTCATGAAATCCAAGAAGAAAGCCCTTTTCCAACATTTCGTGGTTGTTGTTAGTAATGAAGCTGATAATGACCACCCACTACTTACATCTCTCACTTGGCCACTAGAGCCAACCTTTGATACAATAAAAGTTAGTAAATTATAACTTTTATTTATTATGCGGTTTTTCCACAAATAATGTATTTTCCTGTATAACTCACAATAAAGTGCATTTTCTAAACTTATACACTAGGCATATCTCGACCCCATATCGATTACATGTTTAGTAAACAATTCTTTTGAGATACCTTTTATCGAGGGGTCAACCAGCATATCAATAGTTGGCATATAACATATAGTTATTTCATTTCTTTTGAGCATATTATAGACATAGTGACATTTAACCATTATATGCTTGCTTCTTGAGCTATCAACTTCAGTCTTAATAAGAGTAATTATTGCATTATTGTTATAATAAATAACAACTGGTTTGTTGGTTATGTCCAGCTTCAAATCACGTATGAAACGATTTATCCAAACGACACTAGTAGCAGCATAGTACAAGCAACATACTCAACCTCTTGTGTATGCAATGCTACACAACTTTGTTTCTCGCATGCTAAAAAAATATACCACCTCAAAATAAAAATATTTGTTTTGAGGTTGATTTGCTGTCATCTTTGCTCCTAACAAAGTCAACATCTGAGTATCCTATCACTTTCAGTTCATCTGCTTGAAAACAAAGTTTCAAGTGTTTTATTCCTTTAAGATATTTTAGAACATTTTCATAGCTGTCCAATGTTGCCATCAAGGATTACTTTGATATTTACTGAGAAGACTAATAGCAAAACTGATATCAAGTGTTGTACACAACATAACATATATTAAGCTACCCACAACCAACTCAAAAGGAACATTATGCTTAATTTGACCCCATTTTGCAACATGTGTAGATGCAAACTTGCATTCACCTTTTTTTAATTTCTTGAAAATATAATCAATATATCTCTCTTCACTAAAGCTTAAAAGTTTAGGTTCTTTATCTTGAGAAATCTTTATATATTTGATATAGGATGTTTCTCCCATATTCTTCATTTAAAAACTTTAATTATGGGTCTGATAGTGGCTACCCACTACTTATAAGTTTAACCATATAATTGCCTTAAATTAACGATGCATAAGGAAGATTCAGATGAAAGAGGGGATAATCAAAATTTAAAGGGATTAAAAGTAAAAGAATGAACTCTATTAATAAAAGATTACCTCAATATTTCTAGAATAAATAAATTTAGATGCATCTACACAATACGGTGAATATTATCACAAGTATAAATGTTGATTGGTTATACTAAAAAGCTGAATTTGTATGAGATGAGCATAGCTATCATGATGGTTGTTAGTACAATGTTCATCGTCAACCCAAATATGTGATTTCTTGGAACTGCATCAGTGATTGTATTAGAACAAGAGAAAATATGAATAGGATAGAGGTCGCGACTGGAACATGGCCCTACAGGCTCCCCCCTTCAGTTTCCTTGCTTTTGCTTGCACTATTTCGGGACTCTTTTCAAGTTCCTCCTTAAAAACTAATCAAACAGTGGAATATGTTCATTAAGAGCATTAGTAAACTAAAAACTTGTATTTAATTTTAAAACTGTTGTTAATTTATGAGAAAGTTATATTTCTTAAGAATCTACTGAGGCGTTTAAACCAATCAGGTAAACATGAAAGATTGCCGATTTACAAATTTACATACATGAAAAGGTGAAGAAGGAAGAAATAAAAGACCACGAAATTATAATGTAAAGGTGATCATTCTCGATAACCTTATCAGAGGAACAATTGGTTGTTACCTATAGTAGGCGTTATATCTGTTACGGATGAACATCATAATGACTAGATGGGACTCCAAATGGAAAGCCCAACCATGAATACGGGAGTGAGGAGCCGACGATATACAAAGCAACACAAGGATTAAACACAGTGAAAAAAAAAGAAAACCCCTCCCTAGAAATCCAATTATGTGGTAACCAAAAAAACTCAAAACACCCTTACCTCTACTTGTGATTTCGCTGCTCAAAAATAAAATGAGGTTAATTGTTGCTGCTACATATCAAGAGTGAGGAACAAGAAAAAGCTACATCGGGTCTTCGTAGAGGTCGCCCCCAACCGTCATTAGTATCAGAACAACCTTGAGTCTTTGTTGTACCGTCCAACTTAAAGTTTGGGTTGTCCAAAGAAGATTTTTTGTGAATTTAAATGATGATTGATCTAGGTCTACTAGATCATCAATACACTCATCATTATTTTCTATGATGTCATTCTTAATATCTTGTAAAAAATCAATATCTCAGCTCTATATCAATCTGTGGTCCTTATGATAAAATTGGTATCCCTTTGAGCCTTTAGGATATCCAATGAAGATACATCTCAAGGACTTATTGTCTTTTTTATCTCTAAAATGATTAAGAATCTTTACATGAGCAATAGATCTGTACCTCCACAGATAACCTACGTTGTGTTTTCTTATAAACCACATCTCATATAATGTAGTGAATATAACCTTACATGGTACTCTATTGAATATGTACACTATTATACTTTTCCTCAAAATATCCTTCGTACAAATTCATCTATTAATATGTATTACCTGATGACTGATTGGTAGATTGACTTAGGAGCAACTAGATACATCTCGAAGAGTGAGGAAGGAGTAATGGATATAAAGGAATACAAACTACAAGAACATCAGATATATAGGAAATAATACTTTCTCAAATGTTTGAAAAAGTTTAGGAAATTACCCAACTTTGACTTATTGTCAAGATTTGAGGAAAACACATTAAAAAGTGTAAAACTTGTATATAAGAAAAAATGACAAAAAACATTTTTTTTCAAAGAGACAACAAGAGTAACAACTCTATTGGAAGTTATTTACACTGATTTATGTGAGCCCTTTAAGTAAGGTTACATCGAGGAATGGTTTATTTCATAACTTTTATCGATGATTATTTGAGATATAATATAGTTGTTACCTTACTTAGGGCATTCAATCTCCTAACACTCAATGGTGTGTATATATATATATCTCCTACCACATAAATCTGAGGCACTTAAAGTATTTAAAGAATATTAATAGGAAGTTAAAAATCAATTAGGGCATTCAATCAAAGTCTTAAGATCAGATAGAGGTGAAGAAGAAAAACATTACAAATTTTGATATTTAAAAAAAATAAAGATTATATATGGAATAAGAGGTTTGAAATAGTTGGTTCTGCTTAAACCTCAATTTTAAGTTTGGTTTGATAGATTCTGGTTCTGAATGATTTTTGATCTAGTACAGTTCTAGTTGAAGCTGTAGACTACAAATAGGCCATGTATAGAGCCAGGGAGCTATGTGTCATTGCCCCCTATTGAGATAGAGAGACCAAATCGGGTCTTGCAAACCCATACCCAAACGAGTCTAAGTAGTTCTCGACTCAAATGCTTCGAGATTAAAAAAAGTTGCTCTGTGCACGAGTAAAGTTTGGAGAGTGCCAGAAGGCATTAAATAACAATGTCTGCATATGATTGAAAGTATAATTGAGAAGAGTAAAGATGTTGGTACTCATCTCTTTTGATGTTATGAAAGAAGTTGACAATAATAAGTCTTTGACCATCAACATATGAAAAGTTGAAGAGGTTGTAAGTGGTAGAAGAGGAAGATTTTATTCTAATGTAGAATCATTTTTTTCTTCTAGTACTATATTTGGTACTCAACCTTGAATTCATACTGTTATGACTTAACAACAATTGCATAAGCACACAGACCTTGTAGTGAGAGATGGTTTTATGATCCACATAGTTGACCCCACTCAAAACCATTCAAATGATATTCGCCTCACCCAAAGTAGTTTTTAGATCCACCACTAGGTCTAAGTTGGTTCCTTAAATCAGTGGATCATCCTGTAGGATGCACACGGAAAGGGCGATATGACCCATCGGGTTAACCGAGTGGATTGGTCATGTCCAACTCATTTCTTAATTCTTATATGAAAAAAGGCTGCGCTTTTATAATTACAAAATCTTTATTTTTCAAACATGTACATTGAGTTCTTTTTTGTTTCATAGTTATCAAGTCAAGTTTGAAAGCGTTTGAACCGGTTTGAAAGGCAATGTATCATAAATTAGCAAGCATACATCAACCCATCTATAATTTACTTAAAGATCTCAATTGTTCGATCTTTAAAATCAATGGTTGAGATATTTAAGTTAAAATGCAAATAATAATTTATTAAAGGTTTTTACTTTAAAAATTAAATTTTAATCGTTGATCGAACGATTGGGGTTCTTTAAGCATGGATTGATATGTGCATGAACTATGTATATACCTATGTCAACCTCATTTTATTCATGGAAAAACCATGGATTTGTGCTTGAAGAATAGTTTGCTTGTTTCTTTTGGTGAGCCCTAGGTGCTGGGTTATCATGAACCGAACATGAACAAGCTAGGAAAGAGTAGAACCAGACCGATACGGAACGAAAGGAAGGTAGCCAATCTAACAAGCAACTCGATTCATTTAGCAGTCATACTTAATGGTAGTTATGCATTAATAGTATTAGATTCCGCTGACAAACACGCTTTATCGCCAATTAATGTAATAAAAAGATAGTGTTCACTGAAATCTACTCAGTCACAAACATCTTTCATATATATATATATATATATATATATATATATATATATATATTGATTCGATCTTATCCACTGACTCATGTCTGATTACTACTTCACGGGATGAGATTATTGTTTGTCCTTTTTCTAAAACTTTTAAAAAGTTTAAATTATACTCATATTATTAAAAAGTAAAAATAAGTAATATATAAAAAAGAAAGAGAAATTAGTAAGAACTTTCATGTATGATTAAACATTCTCAAAGATTTTAAACATTTGTTCTTCAAGATGGATGTTTTAAATCTTTGTCAAAAAATTAAGAATACACAAAATGTATCGAAGTATTTTTTTAATTTGAATTTCAACAGTCTATTTTATCAATATGACGGTTGAGATTGATGTAGAGAGAATCTGATGACAGATCTTTGGTCTGTGACTACCGGGTTCTCGTGTCATGTCTTAAACTGTTAACTTATATAGGAAGACTTAATATTTGGTTTAAGTACACTCCCCCTCTCTCTCCCATTCATCTCCAAGCTCAGGATCCCAAATGGGAAGGAGGGGGAGCTAACATTTGAGGACTAACAAAGTCTATAAAAGCTCGTAATTCTAAATCTCATATGTTACGCACCTTGAGTTGTTTATTTCCACATATTTTTCGTGTCCCCGTACCACTTCCAGCATCAAACACGATTCCAAAAACAAGATAACAGAATTACAGAGAGTGATATATATATATATATATATATATATATATATATATATATATATATATATATATAGAGAGAGAGAGAGAGAGAGAGAGAGAGAGAGAGAGAGTAAGAAGTCCCATTTAAGTCATTATTCGTACACATGTCTAGTAGAGCCGCAGAAAACAATTGTGACCAACAACTGTTACACTTCAAAACGGCCCAAACACACACAGAAGTCAAGGAAACCCTGAAAAGATCAACCTTATTTGAGGAAGCCTCCAGCCATCTTCAGGTAGTCCCCGTAACCTGATTCCTTCTTCTTCGACTTGTCTCCTTCCCCAGCTGCACGTAACATCAAGTCACAAACAATCACCGACACGCTCACACACACACACACTGACACACACATATATAAGAGAGAGTGACTAACGCTTATTCAGAAAACCTTCAGCCATCTTCAGGTAGTCCCCATAACCCGACCCTCCTTCCTTTTTCTCCTCTTTAGTGCCGGATGGATTGCTCGTGTCAGCCGGCTTCTCCCCACGAGAGTGGTAGCCGTGGAGGTACGTCTCGGCCTTCTGCACGTACTGGCCCATGCCCTTCTCTTCCAGCTTTCCATATTTCTTGGCGGCCTCAAGCACGTCCTCCGCCGCACTTGCCACCTTCGCCTTGTCCACTTTGTCCGTCTCCCTCCGCGACGCCATCTGCGCGGCCTCGCCAATCACCTTTGCGCTCGAGAGAAAGTCCATCGGCGAAGGCTGGCGATGGCCACCGGTTTCCCTTTCATAATTCTCACGACTCATGGCTTAAGTCGCCGGATTCCAGTGACTGGCAGTGCTTGTTTGCTTTGTGGAAGCTGATCTCTGATCCCCCTCTCTTTTATATACTGTAGATGGTGATATTTTCCATTTTTGGCTGTGTGGTGCTGAAGCCGTGGTGGGCCTAATCACCGACGAAAATGAGAATATGCGTGTGGATGATGGAAAAGAGCAATTAAGTGGCTACGATGTTTTCATGAACAGTAATTTCTAAGGCGTCGTTTGGTTCGCCCCAAGAGTCGAAACTGCACTGTTGCAGGTGAAGAGGACGGGTGACCATGGATGAATATGGAGAGATTAATGCATAGTTGGTTTCTGATAAATAACGATCAACTCACCTGGTTAGGAGTTGACTCACAAGTTCAAGGTCGTGAGTTCGATCCCAGGGTCATGCTTGTGGATTCGCTCTCCATCGTTAGAAAAAGCTGGACATGGGCTGCTCGTGTTTGGCTCCTTTCCCATCTAAATTAGGTCGTGTTTGTCTGTGTATACTTGGCTGATATTCTTTGTGTTTCTTTGCTTGAACTGGTGAAACAAATCAATCTCATCGTGGAAGAATTTGGACCCTTTATGAAGGTGTTTGACGATTGTCCTGGAATCAGTTTCTAACTCTTAGAAAAAATCAGTTCCGAACCTCCGGGAAGGAACCGGCGCTGTATGCGACTTCAAACACAGGCTGCAAAAAAAGGAGTTGGAACTTGATTTTTGGTGCTCACAGTTCTAAGATTTTTTTTTTGTGATCACGGTTTTAAGTTTTTTTTTGTTTAGACGAAACAAAACTTTGAAAATAAAGAGGAGAATGAAACTGAACTGAGGTTTTTTTTTATGAGAACCCAAGCACCTCCTTTTCTTTATCTTGCTATCTTACCTCCATGAAAATCTAAGTATTAATACATTTCCCAAATGAAACACGAACTATGGTTTTTCAAAACCACAATTATAGATCTAAGCTGTGACACCATGAATTCAACACACCCTTAGCATGCGGGGCTGTTGTACAGCGTGAGCTGAGGATAAACCTGGCAATCTGACCATACAACCCAACCACGAAAATCTTGGTCTAAGTCAGGTTTTAAGTGTTTTGGGTCAAATCCAAGTTAGGTAAAAGCAACCCGATAAAACTCGGATCGGGTCCCTGGACTGGATATATAGTTTCATATAACTATTTACAAATATAATCTACAGACCATATATATCATCTACACGAGTAAGTATATATAAGAAATATGGATGTATAACATATAAATGTTATACATGTGTGTGTTGACTGTTTTCTATACACATTTGGGCAAGTTGACCTGAACCCGACTAGGGTCGGATCCAAGTTTAAAAATTATTACCAGGATAAAAATTAGGTCAGATTTAGATTGGCCTAATTTTGACCTTACCCATGACCCGATTTGCCAGGCCTACGTAATGGCATGCGTGCTTCACCCTTTTAATCAGAATCAGATGAGCTATCAATTGGAATTGGATTCAGAGAGATTGATCAAAGAGGATGAAGTGATTCCACGCAACAAAGTTTTGCTGATAGAGTGGAATCGATAATTTGCAGCAATGATTCGGGTTCTTGCCTCCCATATAAAAGGGCTGACAGAATTTCTAGCAAAAATCACAAGGCTGCAAATAGCACTTTGCGCTTAAATATTTTTTTATTGATCAAATAAAGATAAATAACTTTGTTCATGTAAGGGATCACTCATGATGGGTCTCAAGCCCGAATAAAGGAGGAGGGTTGTGTTAGGCTTTCAATTGCTAATATAAAATTTTGTCAAACTTATATATCATAAATTCTACAAATTATAAGTATTGTAGTAGAGTATTCCCTCTTAACGACGCACTATAGAACCCGAATGTAGTGAAAAGTAAACAAAGATCTCTACGTCTTTGTCTAGACGTAGTAAATCAATTGCAAAGAAAATTCTCACATCATGAACGAGTGTCGATAAAGAAGTTAGTCTCGTTATATCGTCGCCCAAATATAGTCAACAAGTTACAACAATACTCTCCGCATTTTCAAAATGAACGGATGCGAGAAATAAGTAACCTAGTCGCGAACCATCACAATCCTTTTTTTGTTAAGAAAAAGTGAAAACTTTGCTTTTGTTTGGAAAAAGAGAGCCTAAAAGTAGGAAAAGTGACCATAAATGGTATCACGGGTTTCTTTGATTGGGGGTATTGATTCTTTTGTCATGATCAGTGCACGCTGGGCCAACCCAATCTTGGTGCCCCGCTCTTAAAGAAGGCTAGCTTGATGTTAAAAGTGTGTAAAATTTATTGGGTCGGCCAGCCTGAACCCACCCTAGATTGGTCATTGAGAAAGGAACCGTTAGAGCATGTGACACCCTAAGGTTAATTTTCCACTTTTTCCAACTTTGACTGTTAAAGAACATACAACTTAATGGAGGTGGTAGATACTATGATTAGGAGAAAGATTCACATTTTATATTTACAAAAAACAAAGTGGGTTGAAGAAAAAGCAAAAGAGATTGAAGATATAAGTTTTAAATTAAGGTACTCAAGAAAAAAAAAGCTCAAAATAGAGTTAGTATTATTATAAATAAATATTTAAAAGATAGTATAGTCGACGTACAACAATATGGTGACCGAATTATGATAGTGAAATTAGTGTTAGAAATAGAGGCTTTGAATATAATTTATGTTTATGCACCCTAAACAAGAGTAGAAGATAGTATAAAGAAGACTTTTTGGGAGGAGTTAGATAAAATAATTCAAAGAAATTCACAAAGGGAGATGAATTGTTTAGGAGGAGACTTAAATTGACATCTCGGTAAAGATGCATTAGGATATCAAGGTATTAATGAAAACTATGATTTTGGAGATATAAATGAGGTGAGCAAGGAGATTTTAAATTTTGCTATGTTTTTTATCTCTTTATAGTCAATACAATTTCCAAAAAACGAGATAAACATTTACTTATAAGAATGATTTGTCACAAACACAAATTGATTATTTTCTTTGTAGGAAAAAAGATAAATCGTGTTGTTAAGATTGCAAGGTAATTCTAGTAGAAAACTTAACTACTCACCATCAACTTTTAATAATGATTTTTTAAGTAAAAAAGTGGACAAAAAAGAATAGAGTGAATAGAGTTATTGAAACTAGATGGTGAAACCTCAAATATGAGAAATAAGATATATTTAAACAGAAAGTTCTTAAAGAAGATGCTTGAAATTATATAGGTACACTTTTTAATATGTGGAACAATATGATTATACATATTAGAGAAGTGATAAAAGATGTATTTGGCGAATCCAAGGGAGGCGTACTCACACAAAAAGAAGCTTGGTGATGGAGTGAAGTGATGAAAGATAAAATAAGGCAAAGAAAACATGATACAAATTGCATTACGCCAAGAAGAAGAGTAAAACTTGAGAGGCTTATAAGAAAGCAAAATGAAGTAAAAAAGCCATTAGTGAAACAAAAGCCAAAACTTGAGAGGATTTATATAAAAAACTTAACTCAAAAGAAGGTTAAAGAAATATTTTCATGATAGTTAAGGCTAGAGATAAGAAAATTAAGCATCTTACTTTTGTTAGATGAGGATGAGAAGATTCTATTGGTGATGATATAAAAAACAGATAAAAAATTATTTGTATAAGCTTTTTAATGAAAATACAAATGTTAGTATTAGTTAAGAGAGTTAGCCAAATAAGAAAAGTATATAAACCACAATTTTTGTAGGCGTATTGAAAAGAATGAAACCAAAGAGACTTTTAAATATATTAAAGTTGGTAAATCTGTAGGACTGGACAATATTTCTATAGAAATATGGAAAACCCTATGAGAGATTGGGCTCACTTGGCTCACGAGACTATTTAATGAAATATGAAGAACCCAAAAGATGCCCGAGGAATGGAGAGCGAGCACTTTACACCCATATATAAGAACAAGGGAGACATTTAGAATTGTATGAATTATTGAGGTATCAAATTAATGAGCTATAATATGAATTATGGGAAAGAATTATAGAACGTAGATTACGACAGGTATTGAGTACAACAGAACCAATTCGGATTCATTCCCAGTAGATCTACTATTGAAGAGATTCACCTATTGACACATCTTATAAAATATTTTAGAGGAAAAAAGAACTTTCATATGATATATATTGATCTAGAAGAAACTTATGATAGGATACCAAGAGATGTTATTTGGATAACCTTGAAAAAGAGAGGTGTCTTATTGACATACATAAATCTTATAAGAGACATGTACAATAGTGCAAAAACATGTGTGAGGACTCAAGAAGGAATGACAAACTCCTTTAAAGTTAATATTGGGTTACATCACGGATCAACTTTAAGTTCATATTTATTTATATTGGTCATTGATGAGTTAACAAAACATATTCAAGATGAAGTACCATGGTGTATGTTAAAATAAAGAAAAATAGTTTAAGATGGTTTGGACATGTCGAAACATGACCTAAAGATACTCTAGTAAGAAGATAAAAAAATTCGATTGTAAAAATGTTAAAAGAGAAAGAGAACGACCACAAAAGTTTTGGAAAGAAACTATAAAGAATGATCTAGTTTATATTCAGTTAAGGTCCGAGAAATTAGACCCTATAAATGTTAAAAGAATAAGAAGAAACACACTTTTTTTTTAGAAAAAATCAATAAAGAGTAAAAATGCTTATTTGTTGTTGTACAAACTGTCATCAAATAATTGATCTAATACTTGTCCTCTTCTTATTATTAGTTCCTTTATAAATCTTGATACATTCTTCTATCAGTCGATTTGCAAGATGGTTAAGCTCCATCCTTGCATCGCAAGCTCATTACATTTACTTTATAGGATAAGGTGTGCGCGCGCGCGTGTGAGCACATAACAGTTGTGTATTAAGTCCATAAGAGCTCGATCGCCGAGACAAATGAATCATCCACCAAAGATAGACGATTTCTAAGAATCTACACAGTTTTAGTTTTATATGAACATTTCAAGTAATGTGGGGTTATACAAAATACCAAATCCCATAACTCAATTTGACATGATCACAGAGAGTATTATGCTAAAAAATTAAGCTGAAAATCCAATACAAGCAACCGTGCAGGAACAACACTTCACATGATAATGTTTGCACGGAGAGCAAGAAAATAGCTTGCCTGGTTAGGTTAGGGATTGACTCACAAGTTATCGATCATGAGTTTGATACCCGGCGTGAGCATCTAGATTCGAACTCCCCTTTGTACCAGAGCATGGTAATGGTAAACCTTACAAGAGAAGAGGCAATAACGAGATAGAAAGAGTGATCAAAAAGATCAAATTCGAGTGTTAATACAGCATTTAGTAAGGTCTAAAGTTAAACGAGTTACATATCACAACAGTTCAAAACTTGGAGAGAGAGAGAGAGAGAGTGAGAGAGAGAGAGCAAACACAGGACTGAAATCATTGTATCTTGGGGAAACCTTGACGCAATGAAAAAGCGGACCGAATAAGCAAAACCCACGACTAAGATCAATTTTTTTTGAGGAATCCTTGAGCCAACTTCATGTAATCCCCAAAACCTGATCCTCCCTCTGTTTGACCTTCATGGCCAGCTGCACAACAGATCACTGTATCAGATTACACGTTTCATAATCTGTGTGTGTGTGTGTGTGTGTGTGTGTGTGTGTGAGAGAGAGAGAGAGAGAGAGAGAGAGAGAGAGAGAGAGAGAGACTCACGCTTCTTTAAGAACCCCTGTGCCAACTTCGCGTAGTCCCCAATTCCCGACCCTCCTTCCTCCTCCTGTTTCCCCTGGTGGGTGCTTGTCGGATGGACGCCGGAAGGTGCGTGCTGGCCGGTACTCTGGCTATGAACTCCACCGGTGACCGAGTCCCCGTGGATAGGGCCGGAGGCCGGACGGGAGGTGTGGTACTCATGGAGATACGTCTCGGCCTTCTGGACGTACTTGCCGACACCGGTTTCTCCTAGCTTTCCGTAGTGTTTAGCAGCGATCAGAACGTCCTCAGTCGCGCTGGCCACCTTTGCCTTGTCAACTTTGTCCGTCTCCCGCCCGGCGGTCATCTTCGCCGCCTCCGCGATCACCTTCGCGCTCGAGAGCAGGTCCCCGGGGGACGGCTGCCGGTGACCGGTCGAGTGATCGGGTTTCCCGGAGGGCTTCCCTTCGTGATACTCGCCTCCAGTGGTGGGGTGAGCCGGATTCCGGTGGCTATCCATCCTTCTCCTTCCCTTCCTTTTCTCGGTTGCAGATTCAGATCAATCTCTTTTGCGGTAACCCTATTGTCGTTTACCTTTTTAATTGTGGTGGGGATCGGTCAAAGGCAAACGATGTTAAATAATAATGGATTAAATGTCCTCTGGCCTCTGACTGGAAGATGGTGCACATCAACCATGCCTCGGTAGGATTTTGGTGTATCAATTTCAACAGTTTTTAACTTTTTAATTTTTTTATAAAAAACAAGGAAAACGATTTTTTTTAGAGTCCAACTCTCTATTAAAATTGTAATGGTAGGAAGTGTTGTTGAGGTAACAAGTTTTTTTTTTTAAATATTTAAAAATAGTTAGCAGTGGTGGGATTGTTAGTTTCGGTTCCGAACTGTTTTATGAAAATTATGAAATATAACCGAATCAAGGAGTTCCTAGCTTTGGTTTACTAGTTGGGCTGGCTCTGCTAGCGGTGCAGTTTTGGGTGTAAAGCATGCACAACCAAACTCGAAATTGTGAACGCTAAAACTGAGTGTCCAATTGTCCTCAAATCTTGTATCAAACACCCTTATGTGCTATTCAAATCGAAATAATTGAATCGGTTGAGGATTGATGCAGAAGTTTAATAATATAAATATCTATCTCTGGAAGAGCAATAGATCACCTGGCCAGGGCCTAGGGAGGGTTGACTCACCAGGTGAACGTCATGAGTTCCATTTTAAGGCATGCACGAGGTTTTGCTAAGCTCCTTATTGTATCAAAGAAAAAAGAGGAAAGAAGAAGAAGAAGAAATCTCTCTGTAAATTGGCATCTCGAAAGGCTTATCCTACAATAAATGGATCCGTTGATCTTTGCTCATGATGAAAGCCGGTCGCATGCTTAATTGGCATAGTGGTAGATCTTATATCAAATTAGATTTTGAAGTGCTCACAACCTAATTAAAAAAATTGTATTTGGCCACCTCTCACGTTGGTAAGTTTCTCATTTTATCTTTTGACCTTATTCTATAAATATCTTGGTGGTGAGCACGATCATTTCTTGTATATGTAAATGGTTTACTAATCAAGTTGTAATTAAAGGCCAAAAAGTAATTGAGCAAAGGTTACATTGGATTGTGGATGATGGCATGTTTATTGATATATTTTGTGATCTATAACTATAAGGAGAACATCCATACATTATCTTAAAAGATGTCATACTAAATAAAAGTGTGCTTTTGGTTCTTGAATTGAAAAATTCAAATGAAACATGGAATGAAATTCTTATTCGGGCAACTTTCATCTCTGAGGTAACTGATCGAGTCTTGCAAATAACTCCCAACGAAGGATGTAACATCCTCATGGTATCATTTTTCGAATGGTAAATACTCTCTTCTCTCTGGATATGATATGAACTTACAACTTTTTCATCCTCCCATTCACAATTATGGGTCGAAGTTTTCCAATAAGCAACTTTCACAAACAATCGGGAAATTGAGAACTCTGATCAAAATCCACCACTTCATTTGGCGTTGATGCATCATGATCTACCCATAATGGAGAAGTTACATCAAAGGAAAATATCAACGGATACAACAAGTCCCCTAATCGATGATGACAATGAATTGTTATGCGAGCAGGCAAAGTAGGTATGAAACATGATCTATGATATACCCCAACCAGTAGGAGAACCAAAATTTGCAGAATGGTGAGAACAACTTATTAACAACCTCAAACATAAGATTGGGTGGCAAGAAAAATTGGGGTTAATGGCTGTTACACTATGGAACATTTGAATAGCAAGAAACAAAACAATCTTTGAAGACAAGCATACAACAATAACAGAAATAGCCAGACATGCCATAGAGAACACAGTCGAATACTGACTGGCCACTCTAATGGCTCCTTAATACTATGGTCTTCTTAGACAAAACAGTTTCCTTCGTCCTCCCTTGTATTAGTTTCTGAGTGTCAATCACTTAGCCTCATTCTAAATTCATATTTTTTTTCTAGAACAAGCAACAGTAGCGTGTTACCTTCTTTAGATTTGCTCTCTGCCACATATATCTTATCATTGGTTAGGAAAGTGTTGCTGCTCTATAACTTGGCCTTGGCCATTTGTACTTATTGCAAATTTTTGAGTGAAATATCTGATTTTGAGGGAAAAAACTTGAAAAATGAATCACTAGTACGGTGCATAATAAACTCTGGTTCATGTAAGGATCACCACTGCATTGCCCGAATATAAGAAGAGGGTTGTGTTAGGTTCTCGATGGTATGTGTAAAGCTTGGTTTGGTCTCAAGGATGTGTGTGACATTTTGGGCAAGAATGCATCGGATCTTATTAAAACTCTGAAGTTAAGCATGCTTACAGGAAAATAGTGCTAAAATAGTTGACCTCTTAGGAAGTCCTCATGTTCACCCTCTAACCGACCCGGCCGAATGAGGGAAAAGTCTTCGGTAGGGGTGGATGAGCAAATCAAGGGCAGGAAATGAACCTCCTACTTAGTTTATTATTGGAACACATACTGGTAGGATGCAGCGATTATTGAGGGTAATCCCTTCTATAGGAATCAATATACAGGTGCCAGAAATTAAAATCCGTAATTCATATGCTGTCCTCTCTCTACATATATATATACATATACATATACATATATATATAGGGAAACTGGATTTGGTGCTCATGCATGAGTCTATATATATATATAGGGAAACTGGATTTGGTGCTCATGCATGAGTGGTGAACCAATATGGACCATTAAAAGATCAGATAGCTTACATTTAAACCCAAAAAGTAAAAAAAAAATGCATATGTATTTTTTGTTTTTTACAAATAAAGGAATTACTTTTAAAAAAATTTAAATTAACTTAGGTGTATTGGTCCATCACTCATTCGTGGTGCACTAAATCCCAGTTTCTATATGTGTGTATACATACTGGACACTTGGTTCCTCTCCGGATGATATTCTTGAGAATTCTTGCCGTTCAACAAGTGATATGAATGGTTGAGACTGGACCAATGAAAAGCAAAAGGGTAGTTTTAACTCTTTATTAGCCATATTTGCTTTCTACTTCATATTGATATCATATAACTCTAAATGGTTTAGTCTGAACCATTCATGTATCTTGATCGAATGTTTATAATTTGGAAAGATGCCAATCAAGAAAACTACATATTATATATATGTGTATAGTTACATCATTTTTAATACATGTATGTATGTATATATATATATATATATATATATATCGTCAGTATGTAGTAAAGATGGGCTGACATATTCCAAAGAGTAGCATGAAAATGAGTTAGCAAATGCAACTAGAGCCATTAGCTCAACAGGGTTGTTGAAACCATGCTGCAGTGGCGAGTTCGATTCCCAGGAGGTGCATCCGATTGTAAAAGGCTTCGGGCTCCACAACAATAACAACAACTAAGCCTTTTCCCATAGTAGACAAGGTCGGCTATATGGATTCTTTGTTTCCACAGAGCCCTATCATGTGCCATGTTAGCAGTTAACTCACAATAAGCTAGATCATTCTTTATTGTTTCTTTCCAACACTTTTGTGATTGTCCTCTATCTCTTTTAATACTTTCAAAATCTAGTTTTTCATACCTCCTTATAGGTTCTTCTTTTGACCTTCTTTCTATATTTCAAAACTACCTCAAACAATATTCTATAATTTCATCCTCTATTGGTGTCACACATAATTTATTTCTAATAACCTCATTATGTATACGGTCTTTTCTTCTATGACCACTCATCCATCTCAACATCTTCATTTCTGTCATAGACATCTTTTGTACATGTTGATGATTAACTGCCCAATACACCATAAAATATGGTAAGTCTAATTGTTGCTCTATAATATTTACCTTTTAACTTTAATGGTGTCTTCTTATCACAAAGAATACTTGATGCTCCTCTCCATTTTAACCAGCCAGCATTAATTATATGAGTAACATCTCCATCAATTCTTCCGTCACTCTGAAAAATTGACCCTACATATTTAAAACTTTCCTTTTGGAGGATGCAATGTGTGCCAATTTAAATTTCTATGTTCTCGGAAGTAACCAAATGATCAAACTTATATTCCATGTATTTTGTCTTTGTTCTACTAAGTCGGAAGCCTTTACTATGTAATGTTTCTCTCCATAGTTCTAATTTTCTATTAACTTTTTTCTTAGACTCCTCCACTACCATAATGTCATATGCAAATAACATACACCAAGGTACTTCATCTTGAATATGTTTTGTTAACTCATCAATCACCATTATAAATAAGTATGGACTTAAAGTTGATCTTTGATGTAACCCAATATTAACTTCAAAGAAGTGTCATTCCTTCATGAGTCCTCACATATGTTTTTGCACCATTGTACATGTCTCTTATAAGGTTTATGTATATCAATGGGATACCTCTTTTTTCTAAGGTTCTCCAAAGAACCTCGCTTGGTACCCTATCGTAAGCCTTTTCTACATCAATAAATATCATATGAAGGTTTTTCTTTTTTACTCTAAAATGTTCCATAAGACGTCTCAAAAAGTGAATCGCTTCAACAGTAAATCTGCCTAGTATGAATCCAAATTGGCTCTCTGTTGTACTCGATACTTGTCTTAACCTATGTTAGATAATTCTTTCTCTCAATTTCATAGTATGACTCATTAACTTGATACCCTAATAATTCACACAATTCTGAATGTCTCTCTTATTCTTATATACGGGTATAAGTATACTCGCTCTCTATTCTTTTGACATCTTTTGGTTTCTCCATATTTCATTAAATAGTCTTGTTAGCCAAGTGATTTTTGTTTCTCCTAAGATTTTCAAAACTTCTATAGGAATATTGTCTGGTCTTACCGATTTACCAGACTTCATATGTTTAAGAGCCTCTTTGACTTCATTCTTTTGAATACGTCACTAGAAATTGTGGTTTATATAATTTTCTGATTTGGCTAACTCTCCTAAGCTAATACTAGCATCTTTATTTTCATTAAAAAACTTATAAAAATAGTTTTTTCATCTATTTCTTACATCATCATTTGCTACTAGAATTTTTTCATCATCGTCTTTGATGCATCGAACATAATTAAGACCTTTA
Organism: Brasenia schreberi; assembly: GCA_036023115.1. Taxonomy (NCBI): domain Eukaryota; kingdom Viridiplantae; phylum Streptophyta; class Magnoliopsida; order Nymphaeales; family Cabombaceae; genus Brasenia; species Brasenia schreberi. Next base: position 16,823,332 of record JAYKKT010000085.1, on the reverse strand, counting down.
GTTTTCTTATCTCTAGCCCTAACTATCATAAAAATATCTCTTTCACCCTCTTCTGAGTTGAGTTTTTTATATAAATCTTCCCAAATTTTAGCTTTTGCTTTACTGCCGGTTTTTTTCGCTTCTTTCTTTGTTTTCTTTGTAAGCATCCATAAACATCATTCGCTTCTTTCTTTGCTTTCTTTGTAAGCACAAATTATATTCAAAACCTCTACTCCTAATTTCAACGTCATGATTCATATTGTTATATGTCTACTACACTATCCTTTAAATCTTTATTTATGATAATACCAACTTCGTTTCGAGCCTTTTCCTTACGTGAGTACTATAATTTAAAACCTGTATCCTCAATCTCCTTTGCTTTTTCTTCAACCCACTTTGTTTCTTATAAACATAGAATATGAATCTTTCTTTGAATCATAGTGTATACCACCTCTGTTAACTTACCGAACAATGTTCCGATATTTCAAGAACCAATACGAATCTTATTATATAGGATTAGCTTCCTTATCCTCCGCATTCGTCTATATTAAAAATGCCGAAACCCTCTCTGAACGACAATGTAGCGGGACTAACTTCTTTGCCTACACTAGTTTATGATGTGAGAACCCTCTCTCCAATTTATTTACTACATTCGGGCAAAAATATAATGGCCCTTGTTTACTTTTCATTGCATTCGGGCGCTACAGTTCGTCGTTAGGCGAGAACGTCCCAAAACAATGTTCATAATTTGTGTAATCCATGGTATAAAAATCTGACAAAGTTTTATATTGGCTGTCGAAAGCCTAACACAACCTTCCTCCTTTATTCGGGCTTGGGACCGGCCATGCAAGGGTGATCCCTTACATGGGTGGAGTTGGCTTGGGGCTCCCTTTAAAAAAAAAAGAGTTTGAGCATCCCCTAACGCATTGAGTAGGCACTGAGCTCTATTTGCAGTCTTTTGGCTCACCAAGTGATTAGTCTTCAACAGCCACTTCACAAAAGGTTACGGCTTCGTCGTGGCCAATGAGATGAGCGTCTCGTGTGCTGACCGAGACGTTGAAGATTGGCCCGAGTCGACTCGATGCGGGTCGGAGAGTTTTGGACTAGATCCGGTTTGGATCCTTTCATTTGACTCGATCGGATTGATGCTCCCGTTTTCTGTACTGCGCTCTTCTTCCTCTTTCTTCGTTCCTTGCCTCTAAATCTTCTTCGTCGCCGAATTGCAACCAGGCGGTGGTCGATTTACGGTGAGTCCCAAATACTTGGTAAGGTTCTCTCTCTCTCTGATAATTTGGGGATTGATGAAGGGGCAGAATTTAGAGGAGTTTATGTATTCCTGCTACATTCTGATCAGGTGATGTTAGAGAAAGTGTAGTCATCCGGCATTAATTTTGTTGTATCACGACACATATTCTGTGAGCTATTGCATTGTAGGTTTCTTAGTGTTTGTGATTGTTGGTGTAGGGGGATATTGTCACCTATTGTTTTGAATTTCTCGTCCCTAATACATCGCTTGCTTTGGTCAAATGTGTTCGAGGGTTTTAGCCATGAAGTTCCACATATTGTGAAGATTGTGGTTCGTGGAGGTATCTACTCGTTGGCATCATTTTTCTTCGCCCATTTAGTTTGCATTATCTTAACTCTGCCTATGGCAAGGTTTCACCCTTGTATGGCCGGATAAGTAAGGAGATTTGTCTTGGACAGCTAGCGACAGCGTAAACCTTTGTTCAATCTTTTACGGGTGGATGCCATTTTCCATCATATGCACCGGATTTCATGAGAACTACAAAGCTACGCATGTTTGGGTGAAGGTTAAGTGTGTATGTGTGATTATTCCGGGATTCATGACCTCCTAAGATGTCCTTGTGCTTTACTTTCTTGCCTACCCCAACCTGGTATTGGAAAAGGCTTGCTTCAAGTTTAAGGGAATGACACATGAACGAGCTGTATGGAAACAAAGAATCCATGTAGCCGACCCCATCTTGAATGGAAAAAGGCTTAGTCATTGTTGTTGTTCTGTAGAATTGGGGGGACAACGGTTAGTGATCTTAGATGTAAAAGAAAGTATCGGAATCAACTCAAATTCGGCTTGAGAAAAAAAAAAGAATGAAGAAAAAACTAAAAAGGAAACACTAGAAGAAAGATAATATAATGGATTTAGCAGTTGACATTGAGATCTTAATGCATGATATAGTGGATTGGATTAGCTAATATAATGGACTTAGTCGATGGCTAAATGGGATCCGCTTTAGCTGCTATATCCCACTGCCCATTCTTTTAAGTTTTCTGGCGCACTGGCACACTGTCTTGGACACACAAGAGACAGTGCGATCTTGGAAACATACCTCCATAATTTCTTTCGAGAAAAAACCAGCCTTCTATCACAAGTTTCACAGACAACACCAAAAAAGACACCAATGTTTTCACTTTGCTTTTGTGGTGAAACTTATTCTTTTGCAGGTAGTAACCTTGACTAAGATTTATGACTGCAAGCCAAAATTTGTAAGATGGGATCATGGAGTCTTTGGTGGCTATTTGCAAAGAGAACTGCAACAGGTGCTCTAATTGGGATAACTATCTCAGACCGGTATGCAAGCATCGTCAAAGTCCATGGGGAGTCTATGAGACCCACCTTGAACCCGGGCTCAGATGCTTTTCTTGGTTCATTAACTGGTGACCTTGTTTTGGTGGAGAAATTTTGCTTGAACAAGTATACGTTTTTGCATGGCGATGTCATAATATTTAGGTATGTTAACTGCTTGTACGATGTTTTGGTTTGCGTTCTTCTACTCAATGTCATCACTTTACATTGAATCAAGTATTGTGTAGCGTTGTTCTTAAACTGAAATAGTGCTTCCTCTTTTGAGTTGTTCTTGAACCAAAATTTTGCAGCAACCCAAGTAACCACAAGCAGTCCTTTATAAAGAGAATAATAGCCTTACCTGGAGATTGGATCAGAGTTCCTAATGCGCATGAAATACTGAAGGTTCCGGAAGGTCACTGCTGGGTAGAAGGTGATAATTCTTCAAGAAGCACCGATTCAAGGTCTTTTGGGCCGGTGTGTAACTCCTGTCCTAGAAATTTTCATCGTTATGCTTTTAGCTAGAACCTTTTCCGAGAAGTTACTTTTTAATGAATTGTCAATAAAATGGAAATTATTTCTTCACCAGCAGTATGTTTCAGAAAATAATTCCTGACAAGTAAATTTTATGTAATAGAAGCTTTGAGAAAAACTTACAGACAACCTTTTGTTAATTTCAATTTCAAAAACTATGCAGAAGTTTCAACATGACATTATAGAGACTCAAACTTTGGTCAGGGATATCATTTTGGTAGACAAAAATGTCTATAGTTGCTTGGATGAATTAGAAACCTGCATTTTCTTACAGCTTAGTTCAGAACGCTTGACGAAAAGCAACCTGCATTTAACTTAATAAATTGAAAAACTTTGCTAATCGATGTTTCATTTAAAACCAATTACTTCCAACAGTTGCCTTAACATTGGAAGTTTGTCATTGCAGATCCCACTCGGCCTTGTCAAAGGGAGGGCGTTGCATGTAATCTGGCCTCCACAAAGGATGCATGCAGTAGAGAGAAAAAATGCCAGCTGGCGGATTTCATCCCTCTGATTTCGTCAAAGTCTAAAAAGTTCAGGAATGTTTCTGCCCTTCAATTTCTAACCTGGAGTACTACTGTTGGTGCGCTTTTGGCTGTCTAAACAAGACAGAGGTTTCAATGAGATTGATGCTGATCAGCAGTTTGGATTTACAAAGATTGGTTAGAGGTGAGTGTTTTTTCGTTATTTTTGGATGAGGTGCAACTACCTAACCTGAGAATGCTTTGCCGAACACATGGCCTGTACTGAACTTAAGTTGGCAATGATTTACCATCATTTACTCGCTTCTTAACCTTAATCACCGATTCGCTCCCTGATCTATTAAACACGGCTAAGCTATTTATTCAAGCAATTGTGGTGAATTAATTGTACCGCTGCCAGTCACTTGCAGTGTTCCCCGTGGTAGTTGTAGAGATATGCATATGATGAGCCTAGGCGTTGACATACCGAAAGCAATCATGTTTGAGGAAACCTCAAAGTACCATGTTAATGTTTACATTTTAAGAAGACAAACTATCATTTGCAGTGTTCAAAATTATACGCTGTTTTGAACTTGTAATCTATAGACAGATTCATGCATCAGAAGTTAAGAAATTCGAAGTAACTTGACTTGAGATATCTCTCCGAGCTGATATTGTGCTCTTTCCTGTTTTGCCTTGGTTTCTTCAGTGGATCTGTTGCTGCATTTGGAAGTTTGCCTTTTATATATCGTCTTTTTACTCCTTTTTTGAATCCAGAGCTATTTCAGAGAATGATTGCCTGGTATAGAATACAATAGACATTTGAGGCTATTAATATCTTCTTCAGAGGAGTGCTGTTGTCAGCGTGTCACGTATTGATGAACAACAAAGTGATTGCTGGCTGATCTTACCTTATCCAGCTTATTTTCACATGGAAGAGAAGAATTGTAATGATTAGCATAATCGATTGATTACCTTGACCTTAAATAGTGATATGAAAAATTTTCATGATTATTCAAGATGACTAGTGTCTATGGACGGAATTTGTTCGGTCAGGTTTTCCCTACTCCTGATACGTTGTGCTTTCATGGATGCGGACATCGACGGTGGAAGATGGTTCATGCATGTCTTAACTGTTACAACTGAGAACTCTATTCGTTTATCTTTTGGTGGTTGCGGTTGAAGTTTAGTTGTAACAGAGTAGGCAAGCATTATCGTGAAAAATATGTCGATGTTCCCTTTTTCAACCTCTGAATCTGCCACTTTTGCTTTTGGAAGAACTAAAGAAAGTTAATATAATTGTACAATTTAAAAATATGGTCTTCATTGGGGACTCTTCAATTGACCTCCTTTTATTAATTTCAACACCTGATGATCTTAGCTAGCTTCTTATTGTTTAGGAAATTCATCATTATAGGCTGTTTTCTGAGTTATTTCAAAATCTGTGTTTTTTTGTCAAACTGTTCTCTAAATCTGATCTTGGCTAGCTTTTTGTCAAACTGTTTTTTTGTCAACAAAGTCTTCATTGGGAACCCTTGAGTTGATATTTGTTATCCCAACTAATTCGTTTGTCCATTTCATCGGTCTCTCTGTTGCTTTTCGTTATCTAGGGCTCCCTTGAGTTTAAAAGCTTAAATCACTGTGATCATCCCAAATGAGGCTTTGACCCAAGAAAAATACTGCAGAGGGGCATTCCCGAACACGCATTGAACCACAGACCTCCCTCTAGCGTGGAAGGCGCCAACTTCGTTCGTGACACCACAGTATACTTTGTATTACGTAAGTATATGCTATTTCAAGGACCTGCCGGCCAATTGATCCAGACCCACCTTTGAGGAGCTTTGCTTGTGTAACTATTTGAGCCTTAACGTTCGGTTTACCCTAGTTTACTCGAGCCTACCTTGATCTTCTGGCCCATGTTTAACCAGGCTGAACTCAGATGGTTCTTGGGTTGGTTTGGCTTGTTTATTTCTACGTATAAAGTTATAATTTATAATCACAACCATTGGATTCGATTATCTCTGTCTTTGCCTGTCCTTAGTGCCTTCAGTTAGAAATTTAATGAATCATTGCTTGCATTGGGATGAGCTTTCAACTTCATGTTCAGAATGTTCGTTTTCACACAGCTCTCTTCTACAGGCGCTCGAGCATTTTGACCTTGAAGTTCCCAAGGCAAGTGATAAGTTAACTGTCGTTTGCTTCCATACTGAATGATCTGTTGGTAACCTTTGACGTTCCAAAGGCAACTATTTGCATAAACTAAGGCGGGAGTTCAAGCGGGCAAAGTTCTTAAAAGCAGAGTTATGACACCCCATTAATCTATAAAGTGCCCAGGGCATTAGGGAAGGTTCAATGTTAGTGGAACCTGAGCTCAGTACATGTGGCCTAGGTCGTGCCATTGAGAAAATATCAGCTAATAAAAAGACGACCAGGTTGGAAGTGCACTAGTATCTGCATTCATGGTTCACAAATTTGGAAGGGCTGGTTTCCAGTCATTTTAACGTATTCATTCCATGAGCGTGCGTGTGTGTCAGAGAGAGAGAGAGAGAGAACTAATAATTCCCTTTAGAAAAGAACAATAAAAACTTCAGTTAGCAAAAATCTAAATAAAATATCAAGGCAACGAATATGTTCACATCCACATCTTGAATAGTGAGAGAACATAAGATTATTGGGAAAAAGGGGAGGAAAGGGCCAGAAAAGAACCACCCTCCAATTTCCTCCTGAAGATCTAAAGATGAGGTCAGATAATTTACAAGGACTGATGACAAAAACTCCTCGCAGGGAACCAAACAACTTATCTTCCAAAGTTCCCCATGAAAGAGGACTGCACCAAGACGCCAACCTATCAATGAAAAGCAATGGACAACAAAGCCAATGAAGTGAACACACGGGGACAAAATAGGGTCATTAATGGCAGGAACATACAGTTTGTGAAACATACACGAGACTTGCAGATATTCTAATATTTGAGCACAGCATTCAAAAAAGGCATCATTCTGCAATGCGCAAAACCAATTTTTCAACAATGCAATGCAATAATTTGTGCGTTAAGAGGACTAGATTCAAACACAAGCTTTGGTGTGGAATTACCTCCTACGGGTAGTAGTCAGTGCCGTAATCTAGTGAGAAGAGTATTTCCCGTCGAGCCTCACTACCTAGTCTGTATTTGAACTGTCGATACAAGGATTGAACCTGCTGATCACTGTCGTTATCTAGTTCTCGAATGCTCCGTCTTCTGACCTTTTTTAGGGTCTCCTTCGAAGGTGTAAACCCAGCAATGATCTGCTTAGCAAACAAAACTGTCAAAAGAACTGCCATATCGATCTACTCAACAATACACAGACACAGTACCATGTCATCAATTACTGCTAAAGCAGCCTTTGGGTCACGACTGACAAGATGTGCATCAACAAGCAAGGAATATGTAGTCTCGTTTGGTTTTACACCTAGGCTTGTCAGATGCTCAAACACCCTTGAAGCTTCAAATGTCTGCAACAATGCAACATGAGATTTCAGATTAGTACAGGATTCGTGCAGATATCTGAACTAGAGGAAGTTCTCATTGTAAAAGTATTCAAAATGTTAGAACCTTTTTCAGTTTCCCAAATGCACTCATTAAAGCATTATATGAATGGATATCTGGAGTCAACCCAAAGTTGTTGCTAATTGCTTCAAAAGTCTGATATGCTCGGTCCAAGTCCCAAATGTTTGCACAACCAAGTATTACGCAGTTAAGAGCAGCAACAGACTTATAAGGAGGATCTCCCCGGCTCAAGTTCTCCAATTGAAAATATACCTGGACCAACCCACTCCAGTAAGAATACTTGAATTAACAATGTTAACCCATGTAAAGGCAAGAAGAACAAAAGATGAAATAGATCCTTAAACACACCAATGACAGGCTTTCAACTGTTGTTACAGTGTAACATTATCGTGAATAGTTGTCGTTCAACTTAGAAAGGATACAAAAGCGTGCTTGTAGCTGTGAAGAGGAGTTATTGTCAAAATGAACCAGTAAAATTCCTCTTAAGAGAGTTAGTGCCAAGTTTCCTCGTTGAGCTGATGCAGTTTCCAACTTAAACATACAGCCGTAGCTGAAGACTCCGCTAGAATTTATCCTAGAACTGCCCTTGCGTCACAACTGTATTTGCTAGCTTTTTACCAGTCTTATAAAATGTAACCCGTACCAGATGGATATTTACAGCATTGATTGCATGAAATCACTTGTTTTAACCTCCTAGAAAAAGAAGAAAATTCACTTACTCTTGTAGAAAAAAATCACTCTAGATCTAAAGGTGTATGAGAGCAATAAAAATAGCTATACATTTTTACAATTAACAGGAATAATGTCCTATTTGTCTCAGCAGAATGACATCTCAAATATGTGCCACCGCAACATCAAAGAAACTTAGAAGCAAACAAATGATAGTGGCTCCTGGACACTGCAAAGCACAAAAAATACAATGACATATGGTTTTGAGAGCAATAACATAAGCAAAACAGCAGGTTTTTAATTAAATTTAAGTAATCTTGATGAATCACTTTAAGAAAAATCTCATTCAAGTTCTACAGTTAACTGCTTCCCACGGAGAATGTGCCAAGGATGCACCAAACTCCAGCCTCCAGGCTGTCATAATGTATAATAGGTTAAGTAAAAAACGTGATGTCCCCAAGATATTAATAATCGGCATTATGGTACTAAAGGTGAAATACAGACAGGAAGAAATCAATTGAGTCCAATAAAATAAAGGGATGTTTACCGAGTCCAATGTTGCAAATCCATTCTTAGTGCATGCTACAACAAGTGGATACAAGGAGGTAAATGGAGAAAACGTGTCTTCTTCCACATCTGCAGAATTCCCATATTCATTCTCAAATTCATTAAGAGTACTAAAAGCACGCTGCAGGTTTCCCAAAGAAGCATATGCATATATCTTTCCAAGGTATGCTTCAGGGTTTGGTGCCCTTTTCTGACGCAATGAGCGTCTTAAGATTGCCCATGAAGCATCCAAAAGGTTGGCATTATAAGTCCGCGCGGCAGTCCCCAATGCTGCCACTGTCAAGCCTTCTTCAACAGAAAGAAGAACTGCAGGCCTGGAATTTTCACCGCGTACCATCCACTTAGCAAAGAATTCCAGTGCATAGAAGGCCAGCTTGCTATTATCTGCTTGGAGTGCCACATCAGCAATATATGTAGAAAGGACCCAACTGGGGCACAAGGCCTTGTTTTGATCCATTGCCTGGATATAAAAGGGCCTCTCATTGATAACATAACATATAACAACGTATAAAACAAGAAGAAAGGGCTTCATGGGAAGAAAAAAAGAAAGAGAAGGATATGCTGAATCATAGGACTCAAGAATTGAAGTGCTTGCACGGTTGCTGATGCTTCCTGGTAGGAATTCAAAAATAAATAAATAAAAACAATTACTTGTCCGGTAAGGACAAAAGCCACAAGCTGTATCCACTCAAAATGAATGGGACCCATGACAAACCCTTGCCATAATACTTATATGAATTGATTGAGGGTTCCAACTGAGGTCAGGTTGGACCAGCCTTCAAGCAGCCGTTATGTGTTAACAAGCAGGAAATGTAAAATCAGCAGTACCTTGCACCTCTCGATAATAGATGTCAGCGTGTCCAGTCGCCCAGCATTAACACAACTTCTTACGCAATTTGTGAAGACTTCAATTGATACCATGAAACCAGATTTCAGCGTTAAATCCAAATACTTGAGAGCAGAATCAATCTGATTCAGAAGAAATAGCAAGCCAATAATCAAACTATAAGTCTCCTCATCTGGCAAAGAATCTTTTCCTGTGTGGAGCATCCTGGTGTCAATTAACTGAAGATCATTATGAGACTAAAAGGAGATATGTCTGCATGAACGTTTCATCTTGATAAACTTACTGAAAGTCTGAAAGGACTAACGAATAGAACTAATTTACATTTTTGCCAGGAATGAAGAAGAACTCCGCCCATGTAAAGGATCACCCTTGCATTGCCGGTCCCAAGCCCGGATAAAAGAGGAGGGTTGTGTTAGGCTTCCGACAGCCAGCGTAAAACTTCGTCAGAATTTTACAACATGGATTACAAAAATTATGAGCATTGTTTTTGGGCGTCCCCACCTAGCGACATGCTGCAGAGCCCGAATGCAGTAAGAAGTAAGCAAGGGCCACTACATTTTCGCCCGAATGTAGTGAATCAATTGCAAAGAGGGTTCCCACATCATGGACCGATGTGGGTAAAGAAGTTAATCCCGCTACATTGCCGCCCGAATGGAGTGAAAATTTTTCAGAGAGGGTCTCCGCATTTTGATTATGGACGGATGCAGGGGATAAGGAAGCTAGTCCTAAATAATAAGATTCGTATTGGTTCTTGAAATATCGGAACATTATCGGGTAAGCTAATGAAGGTGGTAGATACTATGATTCGGAGAAAGATTCATATTCTATGTTTACAAGAGACAAAATGGATTGGAGAAAAGGCAAAGGAGATAGAGGATACAGGTTTTAAATTATGGTACTCAGGTAAAGAAAAGGCCCGAAACGGAGTTGGTATTATCATAAATAAAAATTTAAAGGAGAGTGTAGTAGACATACAACGATATGGTGACCGAATCATAGGAGCAGAGGTTTTGAATATAGTTTGTGCTTACGCACCCCGACTAGAAGATAGTATAAAGACATTTTTTTGGGAAGAGTTAGATAAGGTGTTTCAAAAGATTCCACAAAGGGAGATGATTTGTTTAGGAGGAGATTTAAATGGACATGTCGGTAAAGAGGCATTAGGATATCAAGGGATTCATGGAAACTTTGGTTTTGGGGATATAAACGAGGAAGGTAGGGAGATTTTAAATTTTGCTATGTCATTTGATCTCTTTATAGTCAATACAATCTTCAAAAAACGATATGAACATTTAATTACTTATAAGAGTGGCTTATCACAAACACAAATTGATTACTTTATTTGTAGAAAAAAAGATAGAGCGTGTTGTAAAGATTGTAAGGTAATTCCAGGAGAAAGCTTAACCACCCAACATCGACTTTTAGTTATGGATTTACAAATAAAAAAATGGACAAAGAAGAAAAGAGTGCATCGAGCTATTCGGACTAAATGGTGGAACCTCAAAAGCGAGAAAGAAGATATATTTAAACAAAAAGTCCTTCAAGGAGATGTTTGGAATTATGTTGGCACACCCTGTGTGATAAGTGGAAGAATATGGCTATACATATTAGGAAAGTGGCGAAAGATGTGTTAGGGGTATCTAAGGGAGGTGTACCGGCACAAAAAGAAGCTTGGTGGTGGAGTGAAGTAGTACAAAATAAAATCAAGGAAAAGAGGGCATGTTACAAATTACATTATGCTAAGAAAACTAGTGAAACTTTAGAAGCTTATAAGAAAACAAAGAAGGAAGCGAAAAAGGCTGTTAGTGATGCAAAAGCTAAGATTTGGGAAGACTTATATAAAAAACTCAACTCAAAAGAGGGTGAAAGATATTTTTAGGATAGCTAGGGCTAGAGATAAGAAAACTAAAGATCTTAAGTATGTTATATGCATAAAAGACGAGGATGAAAAAATTCTAGTGGCAAATGATGATATAAGAAATAGATGGAAAAACTATTTTTATAATCTTTTTAATGAAAATAAAGATGTTAGTATTAGTTTAGGAGATTTAGCCAAGTCAGAAAAGTATATAAACCACAATTTCTACCGACGTATTCAAAAGAATGAAGTCAAAGAGGCTCTTAAACATATGAAGGGTGGTAAATCGGTAGGACCAGATAATATTCCTATAGAAGTTTGAAAAATAATAGGAGAAATAGGAATCACTTGGTTCATAAGACTATTTAATGAAATATGGAAAAACCAAAAGATGCCCGAGGTATGGAGAGCAAGTACACTTATACCCATATATAAGAACAAGGGAGACATTCAAAATTGTGTGAATTATCGAGGTATCAAGTTAATGAATCAGACTATGAAATTATCAGAAAGAATTATCGAACGTAGGTTAAGACAAGTATCAAGTAGAACCAATTTGGATTTATACCAGGCAGATCTACTATTGAAGCGATTCACCTTTTGAGACGTCTTATGGAACATTTTAGAGCAAAAAAGAAAGACCTTCACATGATATATTTAAATAGAAAGTCCTTCAAGGAGATGTTTGGAATTATGTTGGCACACCCTGTGATATGTGGAACAATAATAATGGCTATACATATTAGGAAAGTGGCAAAAGATGTGTTAGGGGTATCTAAGGGAGGTGTACCGGCACAAAAAGAACCCTGGTGGTGGAGTGAAGTAGTACAAAATAAAATCAAGGCAAAGAGGGCATGTTACAAATTACATTATGCTAAGAAAACTAGTGAAGCTTTAGAAGTTTATAAGAAAGCAAAGAAAGAAGCAAAAAAGGCCATTAGTGAAGCAAAAGCTAAGATTTGGGATGACTTATATAAATAAACTCAACTCAAAAGAGGGTGAAAGAGATATTTTTAGGATAGCTAGGGCTAGAGATAAGAAAACTAAAGATCTTAATTATGTTAGATGCATAAAAGACGATGATGAAAAAATTCTAGTGGCAAATGATGATATAAGAAATAGATGGAAAAACTATTTTTATAATCTTTTTAATGAAAATAAAGATGTTAGTATTAGTTTAGGAGATTTAGCCAAGTCAGAAAAGTATATAAACCACAATTTCTACCGACGTATTCAAAAGAATGAAGTCAAAGAGGCTCTTAAACATATGAAGAGTGGTAAATCGGTAGGACCAGATAATATTCCTATAGAAGTTTGGAAAATATTAGGAGAAATAGGAATCACTTGGCTCACAAGACTATTTAATGAAATATGGAAAAACCAAAAGATACCCGAGGGATGGAGAGCAAGTACACTTATACCCATATATAAGAACAAGGGAGACATTCAAAATTGTGTGAATTATCGAGGTATCAAGTTAATGAGTCATACTATGAAATTATGGGAAAGAATTATCGAACGTAGGTTAAGACAAGTATCAAGTATTACAGAGAACCAATTTGGATTTATACCAGGCATATCTACTATTGAAGCGATTCACCTTTTGAGACGTCTTATGGAACATTTTAGAGCAAAAAAAAAAGACCTTCACATGATATTTATTGATCTAGAAAAAGCTTATGATAGGGTACCGAGGGAGGTTCTTTGGAGAACTTTGGAAAAAAGAGGTATCCCATTGACATATATTAACCTTATAAGAGACACGTATGATGGTGCAAAAACATGTGTGAGGACTCATGAAGGAACGACAAACTTCTTTGAAGTTAATATTGGGTCACATCAAGGATCAACTTTAAGTCCATACTTATTTATAATGGTGATGGATGAGTTAACAAAACTTATTCAAGATGAAGTACCTTGGTGTGTGTTATTTGCATATGACATTGTATTAGTGGAGGAGTCTAAGGAAAAAGTTAATAGAAAATTGGAACTATGGAGAGAAACATTAGAAAGCAAAGGCCTCCGACTTAGTAGAACAAAGACAGAATATATGGAATGTAAGTTTGATCATTTGGCTACTTTAGAGGACATAGAAATTAAAATTGGCACACATTGCATTCCCCAAAAGGAAAGTTTTAAATACCTAGGGTCAATTTTTCAAAGTGATGGAAGAATTGATGGAGATGTTACACATAGAATTAATGCTGGTTGGTTAAAATGGAGAGGAGCATCAGGTATTCTTTGTGATAAGAAGATACCATTAAAATTAAAAGGTAAATATTATAGAGCAACAATTAGGCCTGCCATGTTTTATGGTTCTGAGTGTTGGGCAGTTAATCATCAACATGTACAAAAGATGTCTGTGACAGAAATGAAGATGTTGAGGTGGATGAGTGGTCATACAAGAAAAGACCGTATACATAATGAGGTTATTAGAAACAAATTAGGAGTGGCACCAATAGAGGATAAAATGAGAGAACATCGTTTAAGATGGTTTGGACATATAGAAAGAAGATCAAAAGAAGAACCTGTAAGAAGGTTAGAAAAACTAAATTTGGAAAGTATTAAAAGAGGTAGAGGACGACCACAAAAGTGTTGGAAAGAAACAATAAAGATTGATCTAGCTTATTGGGAGTTAACTGCTAACATGGCACACGATAGGGATCTGTGGAAACAAAGAATCCATGTAGCCGACCCCGTCTAGTATGGGAAAAGGCTTAGTTGTAGTAGTAGTAGTAGTAGCCAGGAATGAAGAAGACATAGGACATCAGAACATGCGAGTGAAGCATAAAAAAAGAGATTCCTATAAATTGGTCCATCAAAGTATTGACAAATAAATGAAAATACCCTACTTTATAGCTTTTGTTTCGACAATCACCCTGCCTTTGCATGAACCGTTACAAACTCATCCCTGTGGTTAAAGAATAACGATCAAAAACAGAAACTGTTAAGCTGGTGGTGAATTGTTAAACATGGCTGGGAGCTGTGCTTGGGTTTTAGGTCCACCCTGATCCAAGGAAGCAAAAAGCTAGCTAGCTCGATTTGGTTAAACACAGATCAAAAGAGACAAATTTTGTATAACTTTGTGAAGAATTAAGTGTTATGTATCCTACGTTTTTATGCATATTATACTGAAACTATATATCCTGTGGTCTCATAGGTTTGGTCTATAGGCTCACAAGGGTGTGTTTGTTACATTGTTTCTGGGAAACTCGACCTCAATTTAGGGTGCTTGCAATTCCAAGTTCCAATGTGCATCAAACGCAAAACCCATTACTGGAGTGGAACTATGGTTCCATAGGCCTGATTTCAGTAAAAAATGTTGGCACCAGGGGGAGGTGAGCCAAGGGAACTGAACCTATTGGGCTTCGCACGAAAATCCAAGTGCCTCCCCTCTCTCTCACATGATCATATAGTTAACCTGCCTTGCACAAAAAAATAAACATCAATGCTACTTGTGAATCAAACACGGGACCATGGTTCCACGGTACAAGCCTATGTGGGTCTGCTCTAGTATCAGGGGCCTGGCACCATAAATCAAACATACCCTAAAGTACTGCAACATCAGGTGCTCAGCCTGGTTCAGTTGGTACAGAACTATTTGGTCAGGCACAGAAGCTGAATCAACTGTCACTTCTTAACTTTTCTAGATGCATTTTTAATTTACTGGTTTTGTTGTGATCCTTGTGAGAATTTCCGGATTACCTGTTACGAGTTATTTTGCTGCTTCATTGAAGTAAAACTGTTATTATATTTGACATAATAAAAGCCCACAGCAAGCCACATTGTAGACGAACCTCAAAGTATAAATTTCAAGTCAACTCACTGGCTTCTACACAGTTCAAATCACATCACCCACAGCTAAACATGAAAAACAGCTAGGTGACTTGTGAGTTATGACTCCAAGGTCCACGTGCTTCCTATAGACAAAACCCCCTTGCCAGATCATATTCATTGCTACTTAACACACTCATGTCTTCATATCATATTCAATGCTACTTAATACGTCTTCATATTTGTTCAACCAATCTACCTGACTGTGTCGTAATCGGTTTGTCCTAGGCATTGTCCATGGAGCTACCGATAGATGCTTCCCAAATCAATAAGCAAACTATGGAAAATATTATACATCGAGGGAAAAGCAAACTTTGAAAAGGTGCTGCAAACTGCAACAAGTTAATTTTCCTATTCAAGGCAGATTTCAGAGAAATAGACACTCAGATCACCATAAAGAATGAGAAATCTAAGGATGAATCAGTAACTTGCATAGTACCTAAACCCAAATAAATACCTCCGTCACACAAAGTGGGGTCTCAGCAACTTTCATGGCGATCCACAACAACAACAACAACAACTAAGCCTTTTCCCATACTAGATGGGGTCGGCTACATGGATTCTTTGTTTCCACAGATCCCTATTGTGTGCCATGTTAGCAGTTAACTCCCAGATAGCAGTTAACTCTCAAAGAAGTTTGTCGTTCCTTCATGAGTTTTTTATATAAGTCCTCCCAAATCTTAGCTTTTGCTTCACTAACGGCCTTTTTTGCTTCCTTCTTTGCTTTCTTATAAGCTTCTAAAGTTTCACTAGTTTTCTTAGCATAATGTAATTTGTAACATGCCCTCTTTGCCTTGATTTTATTTTGTACTACTTCACTCTACCACCAAGCTTCTTTTTGTGCCGGTACACCCAGTGTTGTCCGTACGTATCGTATCGTGGGCACGATACGATACGGGCCCCCATATCGCAGGTGCGGGCGTATCGCACCGTATCGTGCGATACGGCCCATATCGCACGATACGGTGCGTATCACCCGTATCGTACGATACGGGCGATACGCCCTGGGACCCTTATAAAGGGTCCCGGCCCGAGGGAAGATTTTTCGCGGGTTTCCTCTCTCCTTTTGGGTTCTTCAAGCTCCCTAAGAGTCGGTTTTCGCCTCCTTGGTGTTCAAAGCTCTAAAATCGTGCCCTACGGTGTCCGTCCAAGCCTCCAAACTCGGATTTAGGTATATTTTTAATATTTTTTTCCTTTTTTTCCTTTATATTTATTGTTTTTTGTGTTATTTCGGGGTTTTTTTTTTGAATGACAAAATATGAAGTTATTAAGTGTGTGTATACGATTTTTATTGCATTCATGAAGTGGGAGACACTCGATTTGAGTGTTATTTGAAGATTGGGGGATTTACGAAGTGCTTTTATTTTCAGGTTTTTGTTTGAATTAAAGTACTCCATTGAGATGGCAGGAAGGGGTGGTAGAGACTCTCATTCAAAGTCTGATGATCCGGCATGGCAGTGGGGTATACCAGTTGAGGGTTCAAGGTTAAAAATCAGATGTTTATTTTGTGAAAAGGTGGTTAGTGGTGGAATTTCAATGTTGAAACACCACCTAGCAGGAACCAGGAAAGAAGTTGCTCCATGCACAGGCAGAGTTAGAAGTGTGCCAGAAGGTATTAAATGGCAATGCTTGCAGATGATTGAGAGCATACAGGAAAGGAGACAACAAAAGGATGATTTCCAGATGTGTGAAGAAGCTGATGATGCTACTGCCACTGGAGTTGGATTCACTGATAGTTTGCCTTCAGATGCTAGAACAGATATTGGTAGTAGCAGTTCGCGAGCACCTAGCAGAGGAAAGAGGGTTGCATCTGAAGACTTTGGAGGTGGCAGAAGAGGAAGTTCAGGAAGGAGTAGAGGAAGAGCTTCTTCTTCTAGCATACATTCGTTCTTTCCTCCTTCCACTACACCTGGTGCTCAACCAGGAATTCGTGCTGCTATGGCTTCAGAACAACTGCACGATCAAGCAGACCTTGCAGTGGGCAGATGGTTTTATGATACATGCATTCCATTTAATGCAGCAAACAGTTTTCATTTTCAAGCAATGGCAGATGCAATTGCTAACATTGGTCCAGGATACAGGATGCCCTCTTATCAGAAGTTGAGAGGGAAGATATTAGATCAGACCGTGATTGAAGTGCAGCAATACTGTTCGACTTTGAGACAATCGTGGAAGGAAACAGGATGCACTATCATGGCAGATGGATGGACCGATAGGCGAGGAAGGACATTACTAAACTTTCTTGTATATTATCCTAAAGGACTCATGTTTTTGAGATCTCTAGATATGTCAGAGGAGAGGCACACTGCAGAGATCCTACGAGAGGAATTTGATAAGGTTATACAAGAGGTTGGGCTAGAAAATGTAGTCCAATTGATTACAGATAATGCAGCTAACTACAAAGCAGCCGGAAAGGAGTTAGCTGATATTTATGGGACTTTCTACTGGACACCATGTGCAGCCCATTGTTTAGATCTCATCCTCGAGGACATCGGTGAGATGGATGAAATAAAGGCAACAACTGAGTGTTGCCAAGATATTACAAAATTCATTTACAACCATGCATTTGTTTTGTGTATGATGAGGAGATACACAGAAGGTGTAGAGCTTCTTCGCACAGCTGCAACTCGGTTCGCAACAAACTTCTTATCTGTACAAAGTATTGTAAGACAGAAGCAAGCTTTAAAGAGAATGTTCTCCTCAGATGAGTGGCAACAATTTGCAGAGTTGCCACAAAACAGAAGGAACAGAAAGTTAAATGAGATTGCAGAAACGGTTTTTAGAAGTTCATTTTGGAATGCATGCATCAAATTATTGAAAATTACTTATCCTTTAGTGAAAGTTTTGAGATTGGCTGACAGCGAGGAGAAACCATCTATGGGCTACCTTTATGAATCCATGGACAGGGCAAAAGAAGCAATCAGAAATAACTTTAATGGAAAAAAAAGAGATTATGTGCCCGTGTGGAAAATAATTGATAGTAGATGGAATAAACAATTGCATCAGCCTATTCATGCAGCAGCCTACTATCTAAACCCATCATTGAGGTACTCAGCAACCTTCAAAAGGGACGGTGAGGTTAATCGAGGAATCATTGAATGCATCGACAGATTAGTCCCTGATGAGAGCATAGTAGATGCGATACATCGAGAGATGGAGATATATGATAATACTCTTCACTTGATGGGTTTGCCTGTTGCAATTCGCAACCGCTCTACGATGCGTCCAGGTACATTATTTATTTTCATATTTAAGTTGCATCTTACATTACTGTGGATTATTATGTCTCTAATGTTTATATTTTTTTTACAGATGTTTGGTGGAACAGGTTTGGAAGTGATTGTCCAAACCTTAGAGATTTTGCAGTTAGAGTCTTAAGCCAAACCTGTAGTACAATAGGTTGTGAAAGAAATTGGAGTGTTTTTGAACACATCCATACAAAAAAGCGCAACAGGTTGGAACACAAAAGGCTTAATGATTTGGTTTATATTCGTTGTAACATGCGCCTTCGTGAAAGGTAATGTTGTATTACTTTCAAATTTTCAATTCGATATTATTTAACTTCAGTTTTCAATTGTTAATATTACTTACTAATTGTTTATCTTTATTTGTGTCGTAGGCAATTAAAAAAAGTAAATAGAGAAGAAAGTCAGTTCGATCCAATAAGTTTGGATAATTTTGATATATTAGAAGATTGGGTTATGGAAGACACTGAAGAAAATGCCCTCCTAACAGAAGAAGACGTTGCCTGGATTAATTTGGAAGGAGCGCAACAACATTATGAAGATGAAGAATTTGATTTTGAAGAAGAAGGTGTGGGCGTGGCTGATGATGATGAGGATCTGCAACAAGGAGAAGATGAAGATTATTTAGTTGATGATCCTGATTACAATTTGTAAAATGTAACATTATATGTAACTGTAGTGTACTGTAAAGTGTAAACTATGTCTGTATTTTATTTTTTGGATTCAAAATATATAAATTTGGATGCAATTGTTCAATGTTGAATGCTCAATCTGTACTAAACTTACATTATATGAATTTAAAGCAATTATCAGATTTTTCCTAATTTTTTCTTGATTTTTTTCGATTTTTTACTATTTTTTATTAATTTTTAATTATTTTTACATTATTTTAATATTAAAGTACGATACGATACGATACGCCCGTATCGTGGAGCCCAGCGATACACGATACGATACGCGTCAGACAACACTGGGTACACCTCCCTTAGATACCCCTAACACATCTTTCGCCACTTTCCTAATATGTATAGCCATATTGTTCCACATATCAGAGGGTGTGCCAACATAATTCCAAACATCTCCTTAAAGGACTTTCTGTTTAAATATATCTTCTTTCTCGCTTTTGAGGTTCCACCATTTAGTCCGAATAGCTCGATGCACTCTTTTCTTCTTTGTCCATTTTTTTATTTGTAAATCCATAACTAAAAGTCGATGTTGGGTGGTTAAGCTTTCTCCTGGAATTACCTTACAATCTTTACAACACGCTCTATCTTTTTTTCTACAAATAAAGTAATCAATTTGTGTTTGTGATAAGCCACTCTTATAAGTAATTAAATGTTCATATCGTTTTTTGAAGATTGTATTGACTATAAAGAGATCAAATGACATAGCAAAATTTAAAATCTCCCTACCTTCCTCGTTTATATCCCCAAAACCAAAGTTTTCATGAATCTCTTGATATCCTAATGCCTCTTTACCGACATGTCCATTTAAATCTCCTCCTAAACAAATCATCTCCCTTTGTGGAATCTTTTGAAACACCTTATCTAACTCTTCCCAAAAAAATGTCTTTATACTATCTTCTAGTCCTACTTGGAGTGCGTAAGCACAAACTATATTCAAAACCTCTGCTCCTATGATTCGGTCACCATATCGTTGTATGTCTACTACACTCTCCTTTAAATCTTTATTTATGATAATACGAACTCCGTTTCGGGCCTTTTCTTTACCTGAGTACCATAATTTAAAACCTGTATCCTCTATCTCCTTTGCTTTTTCTCCAACTCATTTTGTCTCTTGGAAACATAGAATATGAATCTTTCTCCGAATCATAGTATCTACCACCTCCATTAGTTTACCCGATAATGTTCCGATATTCCAAGAACCAATATGAATCTTATTATCTAGAACTAGCTTCCTTACCCCCCCGCATCCGTCCATAATCAAAATGCGGAGACTACATTCGGGTGGCAATGTAGTGGGACTAACTTCTTTACCCACACCAATCCATGATGTGGGAACCCTCTCTTCAATTGATTCACTGTATTCGGGCGAAAATGTAGTGGCGCTTGCTTACTTCTTACTGCATTCGGGCTCTGCAGCACGTCGCTAGGCGGGGACGCCCCAAAGAAATGCTCATAATTTTTGTAATCCATGTCGGAAGCCTAACACAACCCTCCTCCTTTATCCGGGCTTGGGACCGGAAATGAAGGGTGATCCCTTACATGGGCGGAGTTTTTCATGGCGATCCACCAAATAAAAAACAAAAACAAGAAAAAATAAATAAACCAATGGCCAAGAACAACAAACGCGTCAAATTGCAACAGAAAAGGAAATGCGAAAGCAGTTCCACAAAACCACGCCTCCTAGGTAAAACAATATTCAATGCCCTGAGCAACAAATAGGAGAAACCAACAAACAGAGAATCACTGGCTTTAAATAATACCCAACAAAAAATAGTACAACACTTGAACAAAATTTGAGAACAAAATGAAGCAAAAGAAAACCAACAATGATAAACCGATCGAATTCAATCAATGCAAAGCAAGAACACCCAACAAACTGATTAAATTGAAAATCATAAGAAGAAGAAAAATAAGACAGACCGATCCACGAGCTTCTCCGCGGCCTCGGCCTCCCTGGATTGAGACATGGCCTTGAGGACAAGATTGTAAGAGGCAGTGTTGGGAGAGATCCCATATTCGTCTATCTGAGCAACAAGGTCCAGAAGTTCGCCGGCGGAAGCCCCGATCATGAAATTAGCGCGGAGATAGTGATTGTAGAGGTCGACGTTGGGGCGATTAGGCTTGCCGTCCTTGTCCAACGATCGTATCCAGAACTCAAACAATTCCTTGATTTCGCTCCATCGTTGAGAGGTCATCCAATCAGCGAACACGTTAAGTAGTTGGGCAAGGTCGAGCGTTTGCGAGAGTGCCTGGACCCGGAACGACGACGACGAGTCGAGCAACGGTACCAACGACTGCGAGAGCAGGGTGCTGCCGTTCGTCACCGGAGGGATCCGCCAGTTTGCTTGGTATAGAGGGTTGCCGGTCGATGGGTTCGGTGGGAGCGGCATCACTGGCGGTGATGGCTCTTGGAGTTGAGGCTCTTGTAGTGAAAATGGGGTGGTGGTGATCTGCCTGTAAGCGGTGGTGGTGGTGAGAGTCTTGAGGAGGAAATGATGGGTTTTCGTCGCCATTGCTGCTCTCGCCATTGTTTCTGCGTCTTCTTCGTGTGTTTTGGATTATTGGGTGTTTCTCTTCCTCTTTCTGCTGCTTGGTGGTGGTGACGGTGGCTGGTTTGCCGAATGGAGAAAATTTTGGTGGTGGGTGGGAGGGGGGGGGGGGTGAGAAGTTGCAGGAGTGGAGACTAGGGTTTTGCTTTGGGGTCGTGGCTGTGGTGGTCGGAGTGAAACGTTATTTGTGTCGTTGTTTGATGAATTGTTTGCATTTGTTTCTTGCAAACGGGCATTAGAGGGGGGCAGAGGCCGATTAGGGATGGCGACCAGACACAACCCGACTCAAATGGGCAGGAGAATATCGGACCCGATCAGGTTGGGTTCGGATATGAGGATAAGGTGCCCCAATCCCATACCATATTAAGTAAATATATATACGTGTATATATATATAAAGAATTATAAGATACTTAACGAATATATACTTTACATGTTACTGTTCTTAACACACGGTGATACGACAAGGGCAACACACACTTTATTGGTATAGTCTTTGAATGTCCATCAAAGAGGACCTAACGATGGATTTAAGACTATATATTTTCAAAATATTTTATTATATATATATATATATAAATTAGTATATATATAATGTTAGGCTTTCGATCATCAACGTAAAACTTTGTCGGATTTTTATGAAAAAGGCTTAGTTGTTGTTGTTGTATATATATAAATTAGTTTAGAACATCATCACATGCGACACCATTTTATCGGTATTACTGTTGGGGAGTTCCACTCCTAAAAAGCACGTGTGGGAAGCACGGTGGGTGTTTGTGTTAGGCTTCGGCTTCTTCTTAAAAAAACGAATTGCATTTTTAAACAAAATTCAATGAATTATTGATATTTTAATTTAAAAAATACAAATTACACTTTTATTTGAAGTTTTTTAGAGTACATTGATGCCTTCGTTACGGGGAGTGAAGGGCCCTGCCCGGTGAACTCACGCTCCGAGTGCATTGCCCTGACCCATCCCCAGTTTTATCACATGCCACGGGCCTATTGAGCAGGGCAGCTTGGGCTCGGCCTGATCGAGCCTCATCAAGCATTTTGACCCGAGCATAGATGAAAACGGGCGGTCTCACCCTAAATCCGAGGGCCGCGACAAGATCAATGGCGCGGACCCGCTCAAATAGCGCGCCTCTCCCTCTCATAGGGTTTTATTTTCTCATCTCTCTCTCTCCGAGCCATTGCGATGTCGATCGAGAAGGAAAGAGAGGCACACGTTTACATGGCGAAGCTTGCGGAGCAGGCCGAGCGATACGACGGTAAGCTTTGTTGCGTATAATTTTCTTTGGAACTTGTAGCATTTATTATTGATATCCAGCTTTCCTTTTTAGTTCAGATTTGTAAGGATTGTTTGAGGACTATGTTTTCCGTGATAATTCTTTTGCTATTTCGGTGCTTTCATATTGTCATTTCCCATGTATCCATTCTGGCTTGTGGATTATAATTATTTGTGGTCGATTAACGGAATGCAATGTTTCGATTTCTGTACGGTAGACCAGAACCAAAACCCCGACATGCATCCTTACTCGCTGTTGTGCTTCATCTGTTGCCATATTATTAATCAATTAATTAGAGTACGTTGGATAGTATTTTATTTTTTCCTTACCACTTGGTTTCTGCCACTGACGTCATTCCAACGCTCCTGTCGAATCTGAATCAATCGATAATCGAAAGGGAAGCATAGGAGAGAAGGCATAAAGGGTTTCGCCAGAATGACAAGCGTCCAGGAAGCGGAAGATGAAGAGGGAAGCGGAAGATGAAGAGTTGGTGCATTTCCTCGAATCGGAAGTCCTCTCAAAGACGTCTGACACGGAAGACATCATTGAGCGGCCCTAGAAGAGGCTTTGCATTTCGAAGACACCGGCACCTGCCATCAATAGCGCGCTTGTTGCGAGAATTGGATCTGATTCTGCTTCATCTATGGGAAAAATTCTTGGCGATTGCAGTTGGCAAATGTCTAGATGCATCACGAGCGGGACGTTCAGCAAGCATATGATGAATTCTTGTGGTGTCGCCTGTATTGCATGCGGTGGGGTCTTTCATCTTCTATTGGGAAGCTGCGGGCATGTTCATGGAAGAAGCTTCATATAGAGCGTGATGGAGAAGACATGGTTGAGTTTGTGAGCAATATCACGACAGAGTTCAAGGAGTATTATATTCAAATGCAAGTTGGAAAGAGAAGCCAGGCACCCCTTTCTTCTCAAGTGAACGAAGACAGCAAAATTATTGACCGAACAATAGTTGATCCGGTGTCAATTTGGAAACAGAACCATGGCTTGATTGATGTCTTGGTTCCTGAACACGCATATGTTCAGGGCAGACGTGCACATATTCTCAAATTGGTGATGTATTTCTCTGTGAGAAAACTGGTTGTGGACAATAGTTGATCCGGTGTCAATTTGTAAACAGAACCATGGCTTGATTGATGTCTTGGTTCCTGAACACACATATGTTCAGGGCAGACGTGCACATATTCTCAAATTGGTGATGTATTTCTCTTGAGAGTGACCTGATGATCACGATTTTTCAGTCACCTGTACCTTCTGGCTGCCACCTTAACTTTGCAGGACAACTGTTTGTTGAGATGCCCAATAGAATTTGAACGTTGGTGTGGGCAGACAAGATTGCATGTCAAGTGTTTGATAGAATGTCTAAAAAGAATACTATCTTGGAATGCGATGATTTCTGACTTTGTGCAAAAAGGTAGGCTTGGAAATGCTCAGAAAGTGTTTGATAAAATATTGAAGAGAGATGATTAACTTGCACACCAAGTGTTTGATGGAATGCAGATTGGAGGTGGTTGTGAAGTGACTGATGATTGATATACAAATCGGGTTACAAGAGTGCAATCTAATTAGTTTGACATGGAAAAAGTGTTGTTTTTTTTATGAGGTGAAGATTGCAGTCATGAGGAATGATGAAATGTGTTTTACGGTCATGAGGTTGCTGAAAATGCTACAGTTAAAAAAGCTGAGTTGAAGATGTTGCAGCTAAAGAAGCTTATGAAAATGTTGTAGCCAAAGAAGTTGTTGAAAATGACCAACTAGGAAGGCTAAGTTGAAGATGTTGTAGTCAAAGAAGCTGCTAAAAATGATCGGCCAGAAAGGTTGAGTTGAAGATGTTGTAGCCAAAGAAGTTGCTGAAAATATTGATACTGAAGAAGAGTGTTGCAGTCAAAAATGTTTATGAAAAATGGACAGCCAAGAGGGTTAAAAAATCAGGAGAAAAACAAAGAAATAATCAGTTTTTTTGGCAAGTTTGGAGTTCAAAGTATCTCACTCCCAACTTGAGGGGGTGTTTAAGAATATGCTTTTTAGTGTTTTAGTAATTTTAATGTTTTAGGTATTATTATAATTGCATGTAGTATTAAGGGTATTCCGGTTATTTTGTATTTCACATATCATTATATAAGGGTTGAATTTCTTATATTAGGGTTAAGAGACTAAGATTAAGAAAGAGAGAAAGAGAGGGGCCAGCTTCCATTGGAGGGCCTGACCCCTTCCTCGTATCTCTATATTTTCTTTTCGTTGTATTTCTTGTGTGTGATATTTAATCTTTCATTGCGCTACTCATGTTTTTCAACCAAAGAAATCAATGACGTTTCTGTATTGCTCGCCATGAGCAGATATTGCATATAATAAGATATTTTATTGGGGAAAAGACATACATAAGCCATCTATTACATGTTTTATTAATAAATTCTTAACATTGAAGAGCATGTCACAGTCAAAAAGAGCTCTTAGGTCTATGGTTATTTTAGAATAATAGAAAAAATATCATTTATCAAATAATACTTAAGGGAATCAATCTAAGACAATAATTTTGTAACTCTGATTCTAGAAGGGCATTAGTTTTTCACTTAGAGCAAGGAGTCCCTTGATAGATATTTTAATATTTTAAGTATGGTGGATAGTGATTAAAAATGAGTCATGTTCTATATCTACGAGGAGATGGATTGTGTGAAGGAGCAAATAAAGGTATATAAATGTTTCAAGGTTTATTTTACTACTTTAATTGTTTACTTAGTTCAATTAGTTGTGTATTGTTAATCATGATATTAACTATATTATATTTTTTATAGGTTAACTTAAAGAACAAAAAGAGCAATATGCTTTTATTTAGGAGATCATAGACAAAAGATGGGATAGGAAAATACATAAGTCATTGCATGCTACTCCATTATATATGAATCTAGGGTCATATTATGAGTATGAAGGGATAACATCTAATGTTGAGATTAAAGGTGGCTTGTTTTTAAGTTATTAATATACTTATACGAAGTAAAGAAGAACAACAAATCACTCAACAACTTATGAGTTATCGAAGTACCTCGAGTGACATAGGACTAGAATTAGCTATAAGTTCAAGGGAAAAAAATGCACCAAGTAATTAATTAAAGTAACTTTGCTTTATTTTATTGTTAAGATATGATTTTGGGTTTTTTAA
The DNA here is from genome assembly GCA_036023115.1 of Brasenia schreberi. Lineage (NCBI taxonomy): Eukaryota > Viridiplantae > Streptophyta > Magnoliopsida > Nymphaeales > Cabombaceae > Brasenia > Brasenia schreberi. The sequence goes on along the minus strand of JAYKKT010000085.1, from coordinate 16,797,521 downwards.
TTTGATTAATTTATTGTTTATATACATTTTCCCTATAGCCAACATAAAACTTTGTCGAACTTATTTATCATGAATTATACAAATTATGATAGGGTTATGTGGCAACAAAGAATCCATGGAGCCGACCCCATCTAGTATGGGAAAAGGCTTAGTTGTTATTGTTGTTGTTGAATACAATTTTCTTATAGGTGAATGGTGGATGACCTTTGGCTATGGATGTCCCGAGTTCAAAATTTCATTATACGGGTTTTGAGTCTCACTTGTAGTGGTGAACGCAACTTGAGTACCTTCGAAATGGAAAGAATTATATTTCATTATTTATAATGTAACAAAATCAAAGATATCTATTGAGTTCTTAATATTCTTAATTTTTTATTAAACCACAACTTAATGTGGATTCTTTCTTTTATCTTAAATTCATACACAAAAACAAAATATATTATTTTATTAAAAGCTTAACGACTTAGTTTTGTGCACTATAACAAAAAACTAAGAAGGTACGAAGAGAGGAAATCTAATGGAATTTTTTTTTACTCCATCACGTTGGCATCAATTGAAGATAATTATGAATATCCAATTGATTATGAGTTCGTTGGTGGCAATGAATCACTTATATGATGAGATATTGATTTGCCGTCCGAAGCATCAAGAGGGAGAGTTGTATATAAAAAGGACATGAAAGCGATAGAGAAAGGAAAAGATAAGATGTTTATGAAAGATGAGGAAAAAAAATATTTTAAAGGAACATATGAAGAGTAAGAGGATCTAGAAGAACAATGATTTCATTTGAAAATAAATATGATTAGTTTCCTATAGAATATAAAATATATTAGCTTTTTTGGTTCATCTTAAACAATTAAGTTGATATTATAATCATATTTCATGATGTTATGTTTCCTACTTGTTATTTGTTAAGTATTAGTTGTTATATTTGATATTATAGTTGTTATTTTAAAAATATTATAAATATTTTGGTAATTTGGTGGATGTTATATTTGGATTATTGAAGCAATGATTTTTTGGTGAGTGATATGTTTTCTTATCCATCTTTAATTTTTTTTCATGTTTTAAGAGTGTTTTTTGTTTGTTCTAATATTATTTTATTATTTTGCATGTAAGTATAATTTATTTTATTGCTCAAATTAGATTACATCATAATTACCATACTTGAACACATAAATATAATAGATTAGTTCATTTTAATTCTTATTTACTATTTAAAATAACTTTGTTATGTTTATATTTTTATTTTCTAATTTAAGTTTAACAATTCAATATGCATATGCTACATGAAATTTATTATTTGTCTTCTTATAATTTGTTTAGTTAGTTTGATTCGTATTTATGAATGTGGTGATTATGACGTGTTTGGTTTTGGGTACTGCAACTTAGAACCGGAACCGCTCCGAAACCGGTTAAATTTTTTTTTTTTGTAAAAAGGACTCTTGTGGGAGTAAAAGTAAAACTCTCGCTTGCTTTCAAAACTGTTCTACCGTTGAACCACATCTCAACATGTGTAAATATAATATATATATATATATATATGTTTTATTAATGAGAGGTTTAAAACCGTCGGTTTTCGTTCTTGAAAGTTATGAACTGTAACTGAGCCGTTCGATCCCAGGGTCCGATTACGGCTTCGGGGCCGGTTCAGCTCCAATTCAAACCATCGAGCCGGTCATGTCTAAGTTATGTGTTTCTAGATTTTTTTAAAAATTAAAGAATCTATTATATATTATTTTCTAATTATAAATGAAAGTGTAGCTAAATTCATTATATCTCTATTATTATCCCCACTATTATATTAGGGTCAATCACTAACTGCCAGCTAACCATTGTTCGTAACATATGTAAGATGTTTTGTTTTCGAACACCTCTCACTCAGTTCGTGTCAAAGTCATGCTCCCAGATATTGGTTTTGACGATCTAAGAGTGAGGGTACGGCATGGACAACTTTAAAAAGCCTGGTCTATAGACCCACTGTGTGTGTATTGTTCGAACTGATTTTTTAGATTCCAATTAGATAGAACAGAAAACCTTTAAAAAAACAAAGTTTTCTTTTGGTTAACTAGCACTATGAATTCTACACCAAACTGACCGGCATCACTAGTTCAAAAGTCCTTAAAATAGTTAGAGTTGATTGGAAAGTGGGGAAGTGCCACTCTCAGATATCTGTATGTAATACAGCCCTATTAAAAGTGTCTGTAACATATTGTAACAAACACCTCTAATCGTGGTTGCCCTATGATGAGTTTCAGTTAGAAAACTAATTGTTTTTATTTCAATTATGACCAAGCAGGGTTGCATCTAATTGATGGAACTCCATTAATTCTCGCTCTTCCTCACTCTGTTACTGAAAGGGGATTACTGCAGCTATCTTGCAGAGTTTAGGACGGATCCAGAAAGGAAAAAAATAGCGGATCAGTCTCTCAAGGCTTACAAGGTATGCAACTGAAGTTTCATTTATTTCAGTGGTGATCCTAAAACTGTTATTGGGATGATCAGATTAACTATGCTGAATGATCCAGTTCTTGAATTGTAACAATTTCTGTTTTCTCATTGAACTAGGCGGCTTCAAACGCTGCAAATACTGACCTTCCTTCGACCCACCCAACCCGCCTTGGCCTTGAACTCAATTTCTCAGTTTTCTACTATCAAATTCTGAATTCTCCTGAGAGGTTAAATATTTTCATTATGCATATTCTGTTCATTTAGCCGATCCCATCTAGTATGGGAAAAGGCTTAGTTGTTTTGTATATTCTGTTCATTTGCAAAAGTTTCTTGCTCCCATCTTTTTGGGATTCGTCACAGATTTTGCTAGATTAGGATATTACTACGTTATTATTTTTGGTTGTATGGTTTACGGTACTTTGGCCAACCCTACTTAGTGTTCGGTAAAGGTTTGATTCTTGGATTATGGTTTGTTTATCTGTTACCGTTACTTGCCATAGGGCTTGTCATCTAGCAAAACAAGCATTTGATGAAGCTATAGCAGATTTGGATACCCTGAATGAGGAGTCCTACAAAGATAGCACCTTGATCATGCAGTTGCTGAGGGATAATCTAACTCTTTGGACTTCTGATCTGCCTGAAGATGGAGGTACTTCCACATTTTATAACCAATAGAAGCTTTATTTTATTTTCCATCTTCTCATAAAAACTCAAGAACACGAAACCTGCAGTAAAACATGAATTTATGTCAAACTGATTGCCGTGACAGGTGATGGTCTCAAGACTGAAGATGGCAAAGATGAACCCGAGGTAAATATATAGCCATGGTTATAGTTCGCTTTGGGTTGGCGGAGAAGTTGGCTCAGGCATGTGTATCACAGAGATACACAAAAGCACGCACACCGAGACACACATGTATATATCTATATATATAGAGAGAAAGAGCATAGTCCATGTACACACTCAACCATGTTCACATAGATCCCAACGGTTTGATCTTTGAGATCTTTAAAGCATAAAATGGTACTAGGTGTATTTAATGCACTTGCAAAAAGTATAAATAATATTTTTTGTTTTTTAATTCAAATCTCAATCTATAACAATTGAAAGATTGAGTTTTTTAAGGATATTTTGGGTGCGCATGTTATCACCCCTCCCCCTCTCTCTCTCTCTCTATATATATATGTAGAAGTCTCTCTCTCTATATATATATATATAGAAGTCTCTATATATATATAGAGAGAGAGAAGTATAGTAAATGTATTATGTGTTTCACGGCATAATTTTTCATAAATATTTCGACTATTTCATGTTTGAGATGAATTGGTTGAGACGATAAAATAAAAAGTATTTAAATATAAATTATAAATGTATTATTATATTTTTAATTCAAATGTATTATGTCAATCGAATGACGAAGGTGTTTCTACAAGATTATGCAGCAAAATTTATTATGCATTTACCACTGCTTCTCCTTTTATACTGTGCAGCATTGATGATGGTTCACACTCAGCGCTTCTCATTTGCCACTTTGGGAATTCCTCAGGGCCTGTGAGGCTCTCATTGCGGATGAAGGAAAATAGTTCCTTGGCTCTTGGCATTGTAGATACCTTCTTGGAATCTCTTTTGTGCTGCTCTGCCCTTGTATTACCTTTGTCAAATCCAAATCTTCTTTCCCCTTAAAGATGATGGTGCGTGGTCTTCGGATATATATATATATATAGAGAGAGAGAGGGAGAGAGAGTTGATTTTGCGCGGGTTGGCATCTCTTATGTTGAAGATATATATATATATATATATATATATATATATATATATATATATATATATATATATAGAGAGAGAGAGAGAGAGAGAGAGAGCTGATGTTGCGGGGAGTCGGCATCTCTTAAGTTGAAGAAATTATTGGAGATCCTGGAATCCAACGAAGTAACATTTAAGATGATCCCACCATCAATCTATCTAGTGTGCGCGTCACTTTGACGTTGAGTTCCTCCACAGGGCACTTTGGCTCTCGACTGCCATCCAGTCTGCCAACACCGCTCCCTCTCTATATATATACATATAAATAATTTGGGCGGACGTCAAAGCTCAGTTCTCATCAGCTGCCGTCCCGATGATTCTGAAACCTTTCGGATTTCGGTGCCGCCAGTACTCCTGTAAGTACGACAATTTATGACGCAAGTAAGAGGCGAGTTTGAAGTTCTGTTAGGAAATATGACGAGGAACTTCTTTAAATAAATGAAAGTTCTTTTTGTAATACGTAAGATTCTTTTTCAACGTAAAGGATTATTTAAGGTGATATCACTAATGCCTTTTTGCCGAAGCACGTGCCCTCGTAGGTTTGGACCGTCCTGGTGACATAAACGTCAACCAATGAACATGCCCAGTAAGGAAAATATACCTGGTTGGGGTCTGCAAACCCCGCTTGACTTAAATTACTTTATCTGAGCGGCTGCTTGGGCCCTCTTGAATGTCTCCGGGACGCAGTGTTGGGCGTTGCCTCGCCTCTGTTAGATACGGTGATGGGTGTGGTAGCACCTGTGTCCCCTCCCTCATGCCGGCGCACGGACACATCCAAGCCCGGATGATCCCCCTGACGAAGACGGCCCGGGGCTTGACCCTGGTCTAGGCTACGACGGTCACGCAGGCTTTCCCTATCCGTCTTTCCTTTCTCCTCCTAGCTTGGCTTCGTTATATCTAAATAACATCCTTCGTATTCTCTTCTTGCTTCGAATAATGCATGAAAACCATGCTCGTACTCTTGGTAGTTTTTGTTTCTTCACTTGGGTTTCAACTTTCTGTTTTTGATCTTACAGTATAAGATGGGTGTTTTGCTAATGACTATGTTGCAACTTGCATGATTTGATGCGTAGAAAGTTGATGTCTTGCATCCCCTTCTCATTTTGGTTAGGGTTTATGAATGTGCTCTTTTTGTTATTTGTTTGGGAAATTGATTCCCATCTTCCCGACTCTTTGATCTGGTTCTGTTGTTGTGAACAGTGAGATGGGTGCAATTCAAATTCAAACGTGTTTTCCTCGGTAGGTCGTGTTTGATTTACCCAGAGATTCGATTTCGTTCTCATGTGGTTTAATTTAGAATTCAAAAGCAATTTTGCAATCGAAATAAACATTAGCTATATTTTCATCTGATTAATTATCTTGATGCTCGCACACTCTGGATCTAACGGATGCTTCCATTAGCTGTGCTTTCGACATTAACTGCCGGAGAAGAAGAAGTTCATGAATGTTGAATTTTCTGTGCTCCTGGGGTAGATTCGTGTTTTCTCATGGAAGCTACAGGTACTTCTTTTCATGGCTCAGCTATGAGGCTTGCTTAGGTTTGTGTCTTTAGTTTCCAACCTGTTGCTTACCGAAAGAATGTGTTGTCGTCAGAAGTCTCATGCTATTTGGGTGTGTCGAACCGTCGACCTTTGTATGAGCTAGTATCGACCTGCATGAATGACATGGTCCATGGGTATTCAATCAACAAGCAATGCCTTAGTTCAGTAAGTTCGAGAACCATACACGGTGAGTACAAGGCCAAACCAAGTGCTAGCCCACAAAAAAACTATGAAGGATTCAAGACTCAAACCCCTATTCAGACAACTTCAGTATTCCCTATAGTGACAGGACAGATTCATTAACTGACTCTCACAAGTTCTCAACCATGTGAACCAAACCGAGAGCTTCTGCAAGATTGGTCAACTTAGCTCAAGTAGCCGGGTTTGAGTTGGATCTATCAAGAGGGTGTTTGATTACGAGACTTGACCTTATAGTGCCGGATGTGTGGACTCAATTCACTTGGGGTGTTCAAGGATCGGTTGAAACCGAACCAAACCGCTAGGATCAAATCAAACCGGTGGTTTCGTTTAGTTCTAAATACTGAACAAGTTTTGGTTCGGTTCGATTTCAACATTTAAACTTATTAGCGGTTTGGTTCACGGTTCTAGTGTTGGAATTGAATCGAACCAAGTATAAGATGGATGAGTTTAGCGCTGTATTCAGCAGGGAATGAAATGAAAGATGGGTTGAGCGCTATAAAAACCATTATAGAGTGCCGAATATGACATACTTTTCTTAGCCTTTTGTTAAGATCAAGTGTAATATTTGTAGTTATGAGTTTCATATTTGCTAGTTGGTAATTGACCACATGACATTAAATTAAACTTTTTAGTTTGCACTACAACAAAAATCAAAATAGAATCAAACTGAAAATACAAGAACTGCAAATAGCGGTTTGGTTCAAGGTTAAAATTAGAACTGAACCAAATTGCAAACACCCCGGCAATTCGCCTTGTATTAAAAAACCGTAGATCGTTACATTCTTACTTTTTACTCGATTAGAACGTCGACAAACTTATTATTCCTGAAACTAGACGGAGAGTGGGAGTTAAGTAGGCCCGTAACAAACACCTCTCGGAGGACTGAAGCCGAAGTCACACCCGGGTAATGAATAAAGAAGTGTCAGAAGTCCCAACCAGAAAAATAGGGGAACGTGAGAAGCTTCAACGTAATAAAGTAGAAGATGAGGGGTAAATACGTGATTCGAAGTTTTCTCGTACGACCGAACCTATTGGGTTTTTCCGAAGCTGAAACCACACGTCTCATGCCGTTGAAAAATTCCACTCCCTCCCACTAAATTTCTACATAGGACCAAAAGTCTCTGTACTACTCTAAATTCAGCCATCCAGTTTACTTGTTTACATGCAACAACAACCTTTTCCCATACTAGACGGGGTCGGCTACATGGATTCTTTGTTTCCACAGATCTCTATCATGTGTTATGTTAGCAGTTAACTCCCAATAAACTATATCATTCTTTATTGTTTCTTTCCAACACTTTTGTGGTCGTCCTCTACCTCTTTTAATACTTTCCAAATTTAGTTTTTCTAACCTTCTTTCAGGTTCTTCTTTTGATCTTCTTTCTATATGTCCAAACCATCTTAAATGATGTTCTCTCATTTTATCCTCTATTAGTGCCACTCCTAATTTGTTTCTAATAACCTCATTATATATACGGTCTTTTCTTGTATGACCACTCATCTATCTTAACATCTTCATTTCTGTCACACATATCTTTTGTACATGTTGATGATTAACTTGTTTACAGAAAGATGACATATAAAATAACGGGCTCCTAATATCTTAAAATAAAAACCGCTGATAGAAAAGAAGAAAAAGGAAATTTTTGAAAAATGCATGAAAAGCGATAGCTCATCTAGTTTAAGGAACGATTAATGAGTTGAAGGTCATGGATTCAATATGGGGGGGCATGATCTAGCTTCGACTATTGAACTTTATTTATTTTTTTGTTATAAGGGGAAGGCGGAATCCAAGAATGCATGCCCTGGCTATCAAAAAATCACGACCTTCGACTGAGTTGAGTTTCCAAACCAGTGAGTTAACGCTTTGAATGCAAGAACTTAGTTTTAGTTAATATTGTGATTGCATTTAGATCCAAAATATGAATCCAACTCTCATGTGATAATATATGATATGTTAGATTGGTGGTTGAAATCTAACCCTTATCATCTCTACTAACAGGTTAGATGCTTGAGACACATGACCAGTAAGTCTACTCATATCTAGGTTTGCCAGGAATGATGGTATAAATGGTTCATTTATCGCATACTCCTCTTATATATGGCTTCCAAAGTAGGCCTAGCTGTCGAATTTTTAAAAAGTTTGTTTTACATAAAGCACAAGGCTTTCTGAAAAAGTATAAAGGATAAGCGCGTTTCTTAAATATTCCCAAAAAAGGGTGCCACTAAAAATTTCCCCTTCCCGCTTTATCTTCTCTCACCCGGCGAGTCTGCTTCCCCTTTCTCTCTTCCCTCCCTTATTTTTATGTTCCAGAAATACCCTCACCCTTACTGACGGTGAGCTCCCCTCGCCACTCTCACTCAAGTAAGCTCGAAAGTCGAATTCCTTTTTTCTCATAGAAATTAATTTACCTGGGTTGCTTCCATTTTCGCGTTTCTCTTCGATCGCTTGAAACACTCGCGATCATGCGCTCTCTCTCTTCTCCGTGAATTTCGGTATGCCGTTGCCCTAATCTCTGGTGACGTCCTACTGTCCTTATCTTGGTTTTCGAGGTATTCTGGTTGGAATTATGGCTGAATTCGTGCTGATCCGGCTTGGGGTTCGAGTGGTGGTTTGCGTCGTTGATTTTTGTTTTTAACGTTTTTTAGGGGAAGCTAGGGTTTTGGTTGGGCCTTGTAAGGGGAGTATTGCCTAGTTTTTACGTGGTTTGAGCTTAGTTGCACTTTATGCTAAGGGGTTAGGTGTTTCTGTTTGGGGTTTTAGGTGGGGAATTCTAGTGAGGGTTTGGGGTGTCGAATGCAGTTCGATCCTTCCTACTCTCACACTTGTCATTTGTTTTCAGTTAATGATTGGAGTATGATTTATAGTTTTGGTAGATGGAAAGTCTTGCGTGTGCGAGACAAATTGAAACCTTTGGTTTGTTGGTTTTCATATTGTTGATTAAAAATGGGGAATAGAGGCGGTTATGGTGCATAGCACTGATAATTGGAGTCCATTAACTATTTCCTTACCTTTTCCTCGATATCTTGACCAACTCTGTAAGTTCCAAGCCCGTGTTTCAATCAGGAAATAATTGAAGTCTTTGATGTTTTGTGAATTAAATTTATTATAAAATGAGAAAAAATCGTTTGAAACTGCTTGGGCACGTAGAAAAGACTATCAAAGGAAGATACGGTAAGAAGGTATGAGAAACTAGATGGTGAAAATGTTAAAAGAGGAAGAGAAAGATCATAAAGTGGTGGAAGAAAACAATAATTTGTAAGGTAACAATAAGAATGATCTAGCTTACATTGAGTTATACGTGATTGAGCTCTTTGGAAACAAAGAATCCATGTAGCCGATCCCATCTAATATGGGAAAAAGGCTTAGTTGTTGTTGTATGAAAATTATTTATAAGTATATTTATTGAAATTTAAATTTTCCTTGTTTATTGTTGGCGTGATTATCTTGCTTTGTGACAACGGAATTGAAGAGGACTTTTGGGAGCATTTTAGAGGGAGCCAACTGTTGCAATGGTTGCTTACTTGTCCCATGAAAAATAGTTTTTTGTTTATTGGTTTGTTTGTAGAGGTACGATTACGATGATTTGATGATTTTTGCTGATCACGGACATTGGATCTGAGATGTTACTATCTGCAAGCTACCGTTGATGGTTTGAATGGAACTTATATATGCTTATGAATTGCTACTCTCTGTTTTATGGGAAACCACTTATATTCTGTTATCTTGTTTTACTTGCTCAGTAAGGCACAGTAGTAAAACACCATACATATAATACTGAATCAAATTATTAAACAATCAAGATGAATTAATAAGTGATACCAAGCTAATAGCTAATAAGTACTGATAAATAACATTTAACATTAAAAATTTAGAAGATTAAGAATAAGAACTTAGGAACTGCAATAGCATATAACTTGAAATATGTTGATGTCCATGTTCTGAGTAAGTATAAAATTACGAATACAAATAAAAAGAAAACTGATAAAACATAGTTCAAAGTTCATTTCATTCATGAAATGTGGACCATATAATTTTGTGCAACTTAATTTTCATCTGAAAAGACCTTTGGTTAAGCAACTAGTGTCAAATGCAGGGCAAATATAAGGATAGCATGTGAACATTGGTTAGCTTGAACTGGTAGTAGAGTATATTTTCCTAACACAAAAAATGCTATTGTGCCTGGTTTCATGTTTTACCTGCCATGCCCCCCCTCCCTCTCGTGATTCTACTTGAGACAATCGTTATTGGATGCTTTACTTGGTTTAGAATCTTATCTTCATTTTGCGTGTACTGCTACTGGATGGCTCTCTTTTGCCTCAGCACACTGTTTATCTGCATACATGAATCACAACCAGAATTACGTGGATCATGACCATGACCAGAGGTATAAACTATAAACACATACAGATCTTCACTTGTTGGTAATATATCGTCAATTGAACTCTATGAGAATACTGTAGTGCTTGCTTAAGGAGAGAAAGCACAACCACTAGCTGATGGACTTGGGACCTAGAAAAAGCTTACGATAGGGTACAAGAGATGTTCTTTGGAGAACATTAGAAAAAGGTATTTCATTGACATATATAAATCTTATAAGAGATATGTATGATGATGTAAAAACATTTGTAAGAATTCATGAAAGAATGACAAACTTCTTTGAAGTTAATATTGGGTTACGTCAGGGATATGCTTTTAAGTCTATATTTATTTATATTGGTTGTTTATGAGTTAACAAAACATATTAAAGATGAAGTACCTTGGTGTATGTTATTTGCATATGATGTTGTATTAGTGGATGAGTTTAAGGAAAAAACTAACAAGAAATTGGAACTATAGAGAGAAACATTGGAAAGTAAAGGCTTTAAGCTTAGAAGAACAAAGACAAAATATATAGAATGTAAGTTTGATCATTTGGTTACTTCAAAAGATATAGAAATTAAGATTGACACATATTGTATTCCTCATAAGGAAAATTTTAAATACCTACGGTCAGTTTTTCAAAGTGATGAAAAAATTGGAGATGTTATGCATAGAATTAATGTAGGTTGGTTAAAATGGAGAGGGATATCAAATATTCAATGTGACAAGAAGATACCATTAAAGTTGAAAGGTAAATATTATAGAGCAACAATTATACTTGTTATGTTTTATGATTATGGGTGTTGCAGTTAATCATCACCATATACAAAAGATTCTGTGACAGAAATAAAGATGTTATTATAAAGTGACAATTATACTTGTTATGTTTTATGGTTTTGGGTGTTTAAGATATTCATGACAGAAATAAAAACGTTGAGATGAATGAGTGATCATATAAGAAAATACCATATACATAATGAGGTTATTAGAAACAAATTGGGAGTGACACCAATAGAGAATAAAATGAGAGAAAATCGTTTAAGATGGTGTGGACATTTCGAAAGGCGACCAAAGGAAGCTCCAATAAGAAAGTATAGATCGTGAAAATGTTAAAAGAAGAAGAAGAAGACCACAAAAGTGTTGGAAAGATACAATAAAGAATGATCTAGCTCATGTTGAGTTAATTGCGAACATGGTGCATGATAGGGCTATGTGGAAACAAAGAATCCATGTAGCCGATCCCATCTAGTATATCTAGTATGGGAAAAGGCTTAGTTGTTGTTGTTGGTAGAAAGGAAAGTGTTTGTGTCTATGATAAGAAAAAGCTAATGTAAGAAAAAAAAAGAGCTGATCTTGCCTCGTAGAACAATTGGAAATGGCATGAAGTTTGCTAATTTAGTCATGCTGTCTTTTCTTAAAATGACAAAAGTAAAATATGGTTGGATTGCATCTTATACATCAAGATGGATGTCTTTCTGCTTATTACTTCTTATATCATTCAAGATGGATGTCTTTTGCATCACATCCTCATCATCTTCAAAGTAGTGGTGCCTTTAAGTCCCCCACATCCTCATCATGTTCAAAATCAGGAGTAACATCAAAAGGTTCTTCTGCTCAGTTGTCTATTTCTGAAAATCTATCAAGAAGGTGAGACAAGCTTGTTGGCACACTCACTACTCGTTCCTGTTGGACCCTCTATCACTTGACTTGCTTTGTGAGTCTGTTCAGACTGCTCTTGCTTCTGCACTGCATCCTTATGCTCCACTGTCCATCGTTGATCTTTTCTTATTGGCAGTGAATAAACTTTTCTTCCTCATCCTTTTGCTTCATGCAACAAACCTCTACGTACATGCCGACCATGTTTGGAATGTCTCCAATGTATGGTCTTATATAGCGTTCCTATTCCTAGCATATTGTATTTAAAAGTCAAGATTTTATGATTAAGATCAGGAATCTTATGGGCCAAGTTTGTCATGCATGGGCAGGGTGATTCAAGTATCCTAAGTCCTAACTGTTAACTGTTTCTTTTTCTTTTTGGATATTTCAAGTATTAAATGTGAGCTGTTGGATCATATTCATTCAATGGTTACAGAAAAGGAATAGGTGCTTTGGAGCACTGTAGCGTTCCTATATATAGTTGTAACGTGTGCATGTGTGTTATGCTTGATTACTTGAAGTTTCCTAATCTTTACTTTTTTGTTTTGCAGGTTTTATCTTTCTGATATGATTGTGCGTGACCCTTGGGTTATTTTCTTTTGGCATGTATAGTAAACCATTGAGCTTCTAGTGGTTTTGGTGTGGACTCCTGAGTTTTGATTTTGTGTCCTTGGTGAAATTTGAGCTGGGTTACAGGTACGGCTTGGTAATACTTTCTCATCTAGTTTCTTCTTTGACTCTACATGCATCAAAACTTACGTTTCGTCATTATCCTTTCCAGTGGAGCTTCCAACAAGCAGATAAAATTTTGGCATTTATCTATGCCTCTAGAGGAAACCACTGACCGTGTGCAATACCACGGTTTCTTTGGTCAACAAAGCATGAATCTAGATGTACACAGGTGTTGGTCTGTTTCGGATTATGACGGTAACTCAACCATCAGAGGCAGAACTTTTGAAGTCAGTATTCACATAATTCTAACAGCACATATTTGTCCGACTGCAAAAATATGGTGATTATGCTTTCATGCTTGCCATCTTTTTGGGACATTGGTTACATTTGACAGCAGCTTTCTTTCTGTACTCTTTTCTTTCTTATTAGTGATTTTGATAAGGGTTATGAGAGGAATGCCTCATTAGTTGGTGTTTACCTGACTGGAAGTTTCAAACCAGGTCTTAAACCTGGAATCTAGATGAACTTCGGTAAGGGTCCCACAATTGTAGTTGTGTCTCCGGTGGTGTTTCTGGCTGAAGATTCAGCATGTGAGAGGCATAACCCTCCCTTACGGCATTATCTTCAGTTGAATCACATGAAGGGATAGCTTGTAAAGATGGTTTGCGGTGCAATAAGATCTCAGAATGTCTGGAAACTGGAGAAGTTCAAGTCAGTTTTGAACTTCTTTGTGGCCAATTGCACCTCATGAAGGACCAACCGCCTGGGCTATCACAACCTACAGTGAGGCCATTGTCAGGGTTTGCTGGTATGCAGATGTTGCAGCAGCAATATTTTTACAAGCAATTGCAAGAATTTCAGCAGCAGCAGCAACTGCAGCAATTTGATCAGGGAGGAAAACAACAGAACTCAAAGAGTCAGTTTTCTTCTGCACTTGCAAAACAAACTGCAGGGGACCAGGTGCCTACTTTGGTGAACGGCACCCCAATTCATGATGTACCACATTACATGTGGTCAAGTGAAAGGGTGCCTCAAACCGGTGACAATAAGATGTTGAATGGTTCCCAAATGTTCATGGGGACCATCCCCAGTATCGCTAGAACTGGTTCTACTGCTCTTCAAGGTTTCCCTAATGGCCTAGTCCTTCCACAGGACCAAACACACACAATGCAATATTTGGGGTCAATACCTCAACAATTGGGTCAATCCATCTATGGTAATTCTTTTGGTGGCATAAGAAACACTTCCAGCAATCTTGTGAATTCCAGTATTCAGTCTCAGGATAGTGCTGATATTTTGAACAAAACAAGTGGGAACCATGCTCTGAAAACGGTGATGCAGTCTAGTTCCTTCATTCCTTTTCATGGTGATCAATCCACTCCATTTTCTGGTCTAGTTTCAGCAGATGATGGTGTCTCTGTTTCTAACCAGAACTTTCATGGGGAAAACATGTTTGGTCACTTTCCTCATGCCATGCAGAGTGTGAACAACGTCATGAACGCAGGAAATTTTCTGCAGGTGACAGGATCAGAAGGAAACTTTCCAGCACAAGAATTTCATGGAGGGAGAGAGCATGTTTGGACAGGGAATGCAGAGGGAAAGGCGTCTCATCCTGGTCATGTGCAGGGTATGAGCAGTTTAGATCCTTTGCAGCAAAAGATCATCTACCGTGGTAATGATTATGCTTGGAATGATTGTCATGGGGACCAACCTTTGTCAAATGTTGCTGGTAGACCCAGTCACATGAATGCTGGAAGTTTACCTCACGGTAATCAGTTGGATGGTTCTGACTGTATCAACATGTTTCCCTCTGTTCAGAGTGGAAGCTGGAGTGCCCTGATGCAGTCTGCTGTAGCCGAAGCATCTAGCAGTGATACAGGGGCGCATGATGAATGGAATGGATTGAGCTTCCAAAAGGCTGAAGTTTCTATTGGGAATCCTTCAGATTTAGATTACAATGGGAGGCAGAGCACAAGATGGGGTGACCCAAATGCAGAAACTGCCAATTCTTTGCCTTCAAGATCTTTTCATTTGCTTGATGATGCCTCAATGAGTTCCTATGGTCAGAGTGATACACAATGTCAAGAAATGGCACCTCAACCCACTCATGAGCAAAGTGGTAAAGCAGAGAGTGCCATTCGTCGTGGTCAAAGTTTTATGTGTAATGATGCTTCGTCTGATTCACTTGGAAAATCATCCAAAGCAATTAGATGGCTAGAGCAGGCCCCTCAGGAAGGTCTTGTGGTTGATGGGGGTGTTCAGAAACCCTTGGCTTTGGGCAATGCTTCTGATGGTGCTTGGAAAAATCAGTCTTATGATCGGTTAAGTGGTGTTTCACGTCCTGAGGATGCCAGTTTGGATACACTGAGCATGCAATCCTCATGGCGTCAACTGTCATCTGTTGATGATAACACTCGAAACTTTGGAAATAATTTTCAACAATCTCAAATCAGTGAGTCTAAGGGTGCCATACATCTAGGGAGGCTGCGTGATGGTAACTTATCGGGCGCTGGTGGAGGCATTGTAGAAACTGATGGTAATTGTAGCTTGTCATCTTTCCCCAAACTAAGTTGGGGATTTGAACGCGCAAATGTCCCTCAGATGCATAATGATGATGTTTCTTGCAACAACTTCCTCCCACCTCCTGGTTCAAGCATTTCCAAATTGGATAAGGAAAGAAGTCAACAACTGCAGAGCAAACATCAATTTGAACTGTCTTTACGTAGTAATAAGGGGAGTGAAAATGTAGAGAAATATCATCAGAATGAGCAGATGGGAGAGGCATCTGTAGGTCTCTGTCATAAGGCATCAAATGAAACAAATGAAAGTGAAAGGGAGAAATGTTACTTTAATGCAAGTCATAGTGATGGCACCACTTCTCATCATCTGTATCATGGGAAGCAATCAGAATTAATAGGTGTCCCCAGTGATGGTACTTGGTCTGCCACCAATCATATTCAGCTCAATGAGAAAATTGGTGGTGCTACAGTCTCTCGTAGATTTCTGTACCATCCAATGGGAGACCTGGCTGTGAATGCCCAGCAAGCTGGCAACATGAAGCATGATTTGCTTCATCAAGGGTCACAAGAATCCACACTTTGCGAACCAGAAATTCTGGATCTAGGGCACATGTCTCACATAAAATCTGTGGAGAATGCTATTAATTCTGAAGATGTAAGTTGACTAGCTGACATAAGTTCCTTTTGATAAATATTGACCAATTTGAAAATCATGTTGACCAAGTTTGATATATATGTATATATCTTGTAGGTTTTTGTGGACAGAACTTTGCAAAACAGTGGGAAACCTCTTGGCAGTGCATCTCTCCGAGGTATTCCACATGGTTATGATTCTGCTCCTGCTTCTTCCTTTAACGAGCAGATGCCATTTTATCCATCAAACGAGAGACATCATAGCAGGTGATTTTACATAACACATTTTAGAGTCCATTTTTCTTTTATTTCCGTTCTGTTACTATTTTAATTTTATTATCTTCTGTAACTTATAATTGTTAAGGCAATTGCTGAATCTTGCAGTCAAAATATGCTTGAGCTTCTTAACAAGGTAGATCAGTCAAGGGAGTTGCCTGAAGCAGTTGCATCTGATACAACTGTAACTCGTCGACAGACCATCCAATTGTCTTCTTCAGAAGGGTTTGCCTTACATCTTGCCCCTCCATCAGTGGCACCTGCATCCACAAAGAACCTTTTGCCATCGCAACAGACTTCACACATCAATGCTGACACTGAATCAACGTACATTGATATGGAGGCCTCAGACAGGGGCAAGATGTGGGCAAACAGCCAGACTTCTACACAGAATCTACTGCATTCTTCTGAAACCTCTCAGCAATACTTTTGGAACATGTCTGGTTTGTCTGTCACAGGGCAGGAGTTTTCACCAATAGCAAGTAGGGATATAAGTTCAAGATTGCAGGGAAATCATTCGGTAATGGCTACATCAGGAGTGCATTACTTCTGGAATCAGTTACAACATCAAGAAAGCTCTGGAACAAGTGGACAGGCTGTAGGCAAAGAGTCCCTCAACCTGGCGTTTGCAAGGCAAGCTAATCTGAATAAACAAGGCAAGCCTGATTCTGATTTTAAGCAGAGCCAAGGTTCTCAAGATGGACATGCACGCGAGCCACTGGGACAGGCATTACAGTCTGATACTACTAAAAAAGTTTCTTCTGAATTGAATCCACATGCTGAGACTAATTTCAGGAGCTCATCTTTGCTAGTTATCGATGAAAGTAGTACAAGTAGCCAGTTTCTTTCCAGTGAAAAACCTGGTCAAGTTATTCGTACCTCGGAACAGTTGCCAGTTGAAGATTATGCGCAACATGGTGTTGCACAGCAGAGTGGTCACTCGACAATGTTGCAGGGTGTTTGGCCTAATGCCTCAACTCAGAGAAGCATGCCAGGGATTCCTTCAAAGGTGAGTGCCGTTCAGTCTACCGCTCCTGCAACAACGTGGGGTTTCCAAGCTGTAAATAACCACAACCTGATTGATAGAGGAGGTGGTGACTTAGAACTTGGTCCAAGTTCTGGTAATGCAAATCATTTTCCATCCTCACAGCAAACTTCGATTGACAGAGCTGTCATATATGGCAGTGCTTCGAACCTACAGCCATTGGAGCATGGGCATTTCACAGGATTTCATCATCATCATCAGAATGACAAGGGCGATGAAGAAGGGTCTGAGCACTCCCTGGTTTCGAAACCGAGTAGCATCTCTTTTCAAAGGATTCCAGAAAGTGCAGTTGGTTCACAGCCAAATTATTCACTATTACGCCAGATGCAAGCCATGAATAGTACCGAAAATGATCCAAACAAAGCAGTGAAGAGACTTAAAGGAGAGGGTGATGCTGATGTTTCACAAACGACTGGTAAGTTAGGGCAAAAACCTCCATATGGCTATGGTGCATCAGTCAGTGATATGATGATAAATCCAGCAAGACCATTACAACATGCTCTACATCAGATGATGGGTGCCAAAAGTTCAAGCTTTCCCTTGGAGGATGCTAAAATTAGTACATGTTTGTCAAGTCAGACTTCAGCTTCAAATACACAATCTCAGGACATGGTTGCACTAGAGCGAAGCCAGGCACAGAGTCATCCTACTAAAGGCTTTAAACACCCTCTTCCTAATTATCAGATGGTAACGTCTTGGTTTGATCAGTTTGGAACCAACAAACATGGGCAATTTGTTGGCATGTCCAACAAATTTGCTGTTCCGCAGAACTCTGGAAAAACAGCCACACAGCAGTTCTTTTTTGGAAGAGTTCCTGAAAATGCACGTCCACTCAGTTTAATTGAACAAAGAAGTAAAGCCGATGCAAATCAAGTTGGATCTATCACATTTGCACAAATTACAGGTAGTCTTATTCCAGCCAAGGAACACCTGACTCCACTTCAGCCATCATGGCCCAACAGTACCAATCAATCTCACGTAACTGTAAAGAGCAAGAAGCGTAAGGTTGCTTCTTTGGAGTTGCTACCTTGGAATAAGATGGTCACATGTTCGAAGCGGAGGCTTCAGAGTACAAGGTATTCTACTTCAAAAATAGTTCTTTTGTCATCAGCATGCCATCTATTTATTGTGTTTCAAGTTCGTAATCCACATGTCATTGTTGTGTTTGTTGTTATTTGTCCTCTGTATCTGTTCGCCAATGTGAGTAACAAGTCAGCTCGATTAACTAAATTTTGTGGTCGCTGTTCATGATATTGGTTTCAGTGTGTCAGGGATCCGTTGGGCGTATGCCACAAACCGATGTGTGGAAAAGGTTAGTTCTGATTTTTTTGCCTGAGCTCCGCATTTGTATGTGCTCAAGGTGATTATAGTTACTTATCTCTTTTTCTACCACTTCGACTGTAGATTGATGATGAAGCCCAGTTTATTGATGATGGCCTGTTAACACCTGGGCCTAGACGAATGATAACCTTTACCACCCAGCTAATGCAGCAAATTGTTTGTCCGTTGCCTGCATCAGTTCTCTCTGCTGAAGCAAATATGGTATATGAGATTGCAATATATATACTTGCGAAAGTGTCGTTAGGAGATTCATGCTGTCTTGTCTCCTCCTTGGCAACTGATTTTCAAGCAACTGCAGATAAGGATACATCGTAAGAACCTCTGTTTTGCATATAGGCTATTGCTGACATTTTGATTCATCCTTTCTTGATATTAGGTATGCTGGTCATGCGGTTCTGCAAACCACATTAAGCATTTTGTTGCTTCATTTATGTTTATTAAAATTCCTCTCTTTCTTTTCCAGGCTGCCACCTAAACCAGGAACTTCTCGAAGGAGGTTTATCTTGAAATTGGTGGAAGGCTTCATTGAGAAAACAAAGAAACTGGAAAATGATTTTCTGAGGTAGCATCCACTTGAAAGTTACATACCGAGATTGTTGTTCTTATTTGCAATCTCTTATAAATTGCTTATCTTCTATATGATGGAAGTTAACGACCATTACACTGAATCAGCTTCATAAAGTTATTCAAAACAAAGAAACATATATATGCATTTATCAGATTCTCTGACATTTTTATCATTCATAAAAGCTTGTTAAACCAAGTATCCAGTTTTGATTCTTAAAACTGAAAGTGAGAATGTATCTTTATTTTTTGTCGTTGATCCTTTTTGCAGGGAGAAGCCAGAAAAGTTTCTAATGCTTTACCTTTCTGAGAATAGCTGTTTGTGCTATGCTATCACTAGGCCATTAAACTCGAATGCCTGTGAAAGTTCCTTTTTTCTGCTTGCATTTTTTTTCTGGTGCTTTGTTTGTTCTAATGTGTTTAGCCCATTTGCGAGACCAGAAATGCTGTCTTCATCTTCTGAACAAGGATGGCATTCCTTCCTCCAAAAATTGCCATGAAAAAGCCTTGTTATATTGCTATGAGTTGATCTAAGTGATCCTATTGTTTGGTTTGTTTTTCTTAGTCAGGGCAACTAGGAACCTTGTTAATAACCATTCTGCTAGTAGCATCAGAATTCCTGTAAAAGAATGATATCTAATGGACACTTTGGTTATGCAAGTCATTAGCATCTCCAGTCATATCAAGTTGATTTTGTGTAGATCTTTCATAAACATAGGAGCCAACACACTACAGTCGATGTTCTGGATCTTCGTTGTACTACTCTGCAAATAGGATAATTTGAATGCATTAAATCCTTTTCTATTAATGTTCTTTCTCAAAAGAAAATCTTCATTAACGTTGGATGGTTATGGTATGTTTCAGGCTGGAGAAGGGGTCTTCAGTATTGGATATAAGAGTGGAATGCCAGGATTTAGAGAGGTTTTCCATCATCAATCGCTTCGCGAAGTTCCACGGCAGGGAGGGATCTGCTTCTGCACCCGGTGCTCCGTCCTCATCATCATTCTTTGATGCTGTTGGTGTCATGCCCAGAAAGTTATTCCCACAGAGATACGTGACTGCAGTCCCCATGCCCCGAAACCTTCCGGAGGGGATGCAGTGTCTCTCACTCTAATCATTAAAATTAATTGATTTTTCTCTTACAATCATCTCTCTCTGGCCTATTCTATATTAAAGAAATGAAATGCATATAAACCATTCAAATCCTTGGCCTGTTCTTTGTTTGGAATATTTGCGCGAGGCGTCTAACTGGTATTCTTTCTTCCGGTCTTGGAAGGTCTCGTGCCAGTGGAAGCACCAACACAGGCCGTTCAGCATTTAGTACGCTCTAATATGTCCATTTGGTTCCATCCTTGCAAAACCGTCTGTGGCACAAAGAGCAATAGCTCACCTGGCTAGGCCCTCGAGTCGAAAGTTTGTTGGTCATGAGTTTTGATACCCAGGGGTGTGCTTCTGAGTATGGCCTTCCCGTTGGAAAAAAGGAAAAAGATGCGAACTTGTCGCCATTGATCTGACAGTCATGATTGACAGTAATGGTTTTTTTAAGGGGATATCATCAAATATGCTCAACATTTAACAACCATGGCCATTCTTCTTAATAGTGTTTTGGTAAAACGATGTTCGGCACTCTCAGGAAAAGATGCATATTGCATGGCAAAGAGTCATGTTTTTATCAACGCCAAGTTGGAAGTCAGTAGCAAATCTTTCTGGTTTAGAACTGATGCAGAAGGAAGCAAACTTTTCCCTCCTAAAAGTTGCTTTCTCACCTCCACGTCGTGTATCTTTTTTTGTGTCTTATATACGTCTATTTAGATCAGAGTTGGATCTAGAAATTTCTTTAGGGTGGGCCTAGTCACCTGCAGAATTGTTTATGGTTCAGGTGATATATCATAGTCCACGGATTCAATACCGGGTTATGGTCTTTTATTGATTTTCCAAATTTTGGCTGGGGAAAAAGTTCCACTTCAAATTAAATTAGACATGAATAAGGTTTATGATGGAATGAAATGACAATATTTTTGGTTTATGATAGAGAAAATGAGGTTTTGCAACAAATAGATTAGAGAATGCGTCACTTTAGTCTCGTTCTCAGTACTTATGAGCATACAAACTCATGGATATTTTAAATCTAAGAGGGGGCTTCGCCAAGCGACCCCTTATCCCCTCTACTTTTTGTGATATATGCAAAAGGCTTGTCTTTCCTTCTTAATAGAGCACAAGCCAATAAAGAATTGGAAGGTATAAAATCGTATCACACTTCTTATTTGCATATAATGCAATCCCCTTCAATAAAATGTCACTACAAAATTGCACAACTCGTAAATCTAGTGAAATCTGCTCTTTGTTTCAGCCGTAATACTCTCTCTCATTTATGAATGTTGCTTGCCTCGATACTCTCTATCACTCATGTGTACATCCACAATAAATATTTGTGCCTCCCATCCATTTTCTGCGATCCAAATAAAGACACTTTTAGATTCAGCAAAGAGAAGGTAAGTGAAAGGTGTCAACAGTGAAAAAAACTTATTATCTATGGCTAGTAGAGAGATATTGGTGAAAGCAATAGGCACAACTATTCCACTTTATTCAACGACGTGTTTCAAACTATCAAATCGACTCATTGATGATCTCCAACGGATGTCAACAAGATATTGGTAGGGCAGAAATGAGGAGAAAAGGATCACCCAATGGGTTGGTTGAAATATCTTATGTGGAAGCAAGGAGGGTATATTGGGACTAAAAGACCTTAAACCTATGAACCTCTCCACGATCGTGAAACATGGTTGGAGAGTCATCCAGAGGGCACTCAATTTTCTACAAAGGTATATAAACCAAAAATACTTTCGCTAGGCTTCCTTTATGCATGCTAACTTGGGGATTAACCCCTCTTGAGGTCGGTGCAGTTTAATCGGAGGCAGGAAAGTAATTGAGCAAGGGTTACATTGGATTGTGGGTGATGACATATCTATTGATATATTTTATGATCGGTGATATCAAGAGAACATCCACACATCATCTCATAAGATGTCATACTAAATAGAAACGTACTCCTCGTTCATCAATTGAAAAAATCAAATGAAACATGGAACAAAACTATGATTCAATCAACTTTTACCTATGAAGTAAATGATCGAGTGTTGCAAATAACTCCCAAAGAAGGACCTGGCATCCCTTCATGGTATTATTCTTCGAATGATAAGTACTCTGTTCACTCTTGATATGATATGAGCTTCCAGCTTTTTCACCCTGCCATTCAAAATTATGGATCAATGTTTTCCAACAAGCAAGTCTAGCAAACAATATTGAAACTGGAAACCGAGAATCCTAAACAAAGTCCACCACTTCATTTAGTGATTGATGCATCATAGTCTACCGATGATGGAGAAGCTACATCAAGGGAAAATCTCAACAAATACAACATGTTTCCTATGCCATCATGACAACAAATCAATATTGCATTGTGTCTTGTTATGCGAGTAGACAAAGCAGGTATAAAACATGATCTTCCTTGATATACCCCAACTGGTGGAAGGAGAGCCACAATTTGTTGTATGGTGGGAACAACTTATCAACAACCTCAAACACATGATTGGGTGGTAAGAAAAATCGGTGTTAGTGGCTTTTACACCGTAGAATATTTGGATAGCAAGAAACAAAAAAAATCTTTGAAGACAAGCATACAACAACTGCAGAAATAGCTAGACATGCCATGGAGAACAGAGAAGAAAACTGACTAGCCACTCTAATGGCTCCCTAATATTATGGTCCTCTTAGGCAAAAGTAGTTTCCTTCATCTTCCCTTTATTAGCTTATGAGTGTCAACCGCGTAGGCTCACTCTAATTCCATGTTTATTTCTAGAACAAGCAAGTGTAGCGTATTACTTTCATTAGATTTGCTCTCTGCTACTTATACCTAGTCCTTAGTTAGGGAAGTGTTGCTGCTCTAGAAGCTGGCCTTAGCCGTTTGTACTTATGCAAATTTCTTAATGAAATCTCTGACTTTGAGGGGAAAAGAGAAAGTGTGGTATTTGCTCAATTCAATACATCATTAAATCTCTTCAAACATCTCTACCATTCGATCACGACGATCAACGGTAGAAATTTGAAATAAAAAGTAAAGTATACCGTTGTACATTAGATGTGAGTACAAAAAGTACAATGATACACTCTACTTTTTAACATTTAAATTTCTACTATTGATCGCAACAATCAAATGATAAAAATGTTTCAGGAGGATTAAGTGCACACACACACACACACACACACACACACATATATATATATATATATATATAGAGAGAGAGAGAGAGAGAGAGAGAGAGAGAGAGAGAGAGAGAGAGAGAGAGAGAGAGAGAGAGAGAGAGAGAGAGATGTTAAACTCTTCATGGCTATTTGGACCATCTACCTCTTTAATGAGACTGTCCAAATGCAAAAATAAAATAAAATGTATAAGTCCTTTAGTTAGCTGCTTTATAGTTAGTTGCATTATTAGTAATAAATTCGACTATATTCTCTAACCCAACCTCGCATATCACCTTATCAAACTCTTGCCTTACGATCTCTGCAGTGTGTCTCTCCTCTAACATATCTAGAGATCTCAAAAACATAAGTCCTTTAGTACAATATACAAGAAAGTTTAACAAGGTCCTTCGTCACCTATCTGTCTATATGTCTGTCATGATAGTGCATCATGTCTCCTCCCATGACTCTCTCAAAGTCGAATAATATTCTTGCACTTTAATGACGGTCTTATCTAATATCTTTCCTCTAAACTTCTTATAAGAGGACATCTTTATTCTGGACCAATATTAACAATTGCATATGCCATTGCTTGACAATTAAAATTGTTTGTTGCATTAAATAGAATGCATGCATCATAAAATCATCTGCCCACTGCAAGATCTGCCTGATTATGCAGTTGTTCTGAAGCCATAGCAACACGAATTCCAAGTTGAGCACCAGGTATAGTGCTAGGAGAAAAAAATGAATGTATGCTAGAAGCAGCTCTTCCTCTACTCCTTCTTTAGCTTCCTCTTCTACCACTTCCACTTGCAAAATCTTCAGGAATCTCTTTTCCTTGTTTGGTGGTCGAGAACTACTACTACCAATCTCTGTTGTAGCATCTGAAGGAATACTATCAGTAAATCTAATAGCATCATCATGATATTCCTCAAACATCCCTAAATCATCCTTTTGTTTTCTCTTCTCTTGTATGCTCTCAATCATCTAAAGACATTGCCATTTAATGCCTTCTCACAAACTTCTAACTCTGTCCGTAGAAGAAGCAACTTCTTTCTTAGTCCCTGCTAGATGGTGTTTCAATCATGAAATTCCACCACTAATCACCTTCTCACAAAACAAACATCTAATCTTTAATCTGAAACCCTCAATTGTTGTACCCCACTGCCATGCTGGATCATCATACCGAGATTGGGAGTCTTTAACACCCCTTATTGTCATCTCAATTGAGCACTTCAATTCAATCAAAAACCTCAAAAGAAAAGAACATAAATCTCTAATCTTCACATAACACTCAAATAAAGTGTCTCCAACTTTATGAATGCAATAAAAATCATATCCACACACTTAATAACTTCATATTTTGTCATTAAAAAAAAATACAAATAATACCAAAAAACAACAAATAAAAAGAAAAAATTTCAGAAAGCACTCAAAATATACCACAATCTGAGTTTCGAGGCTTGCACGAACACCGTAGAATACTTTTTTGGTAGCCTTTAACACTAAAGAGGGAGAAAACCATCGAAAGATAGCTTTAGGTGCTCTGAAAAAACAACAGAAACCCACAAAAGTACAGGTTTCTGTTCGGCTAGGGACCCTTTATACGGGTCCCTTGACATATCGCTCGTATCATACGATACGAGCGATACAGTGTGATATGGACAACACTGATTCTAAGTGTTTCACCCAATCTGTGACATATCCCTTTCCTTTTGCATTCTATCCTATTTTTCACTTGAAAATTTGAGGTTTTTATTGATTTTAAGATTTTTAGCCTCTAAAAAATCTTTTTCTTCTTGTTGATTATCAACTCTTGTGTTAATGGCTTTCAATCGGGTCGATCTTGCATGAAAATATTGCACACTAGTATACGAAGGCAATAGACCTGTGACCAGTGCATGTTTTGCAATACAGTAAAGTATTGTGGTATTTCTTATATAAAATACTACCATACGGAAACTAAGAAGAATGTTAGTGCTTGTTCTCGAGTTCTCGAAGGAGTGAAGTATGAGATTGACGAGGTGCTGGAGGTTTCAAAGGAGAAGAAGAGGTTAAGGGTCAGAGAGAGGGTATAAATAGGTAGTTGAGATATGTCTCAACCATTTTAAGATTCTTCTGAAGGGATATATGGTGATAAATTTCATGGTACAGTTGAAATGAAAGAAGAGGCGACTCAAGTGAGGAGAAGGCGAGAAAACGAAAAGAGTGTAGATTCTGGTGGTAGTAGTAGTGGACTTTATTCTTGTTCCACAGCAAGAGCTCCTACTCGCTCGATGCCTATAAGGAGTATTAGAGGAGTAGCGAGAGCCTGAGGTAGTGAGATGCCTTTATTTTTTTTTCTTACATACGACTTCTTGAACTCAGCCAAGCATTAGATCAGTTATGGCTTCAAAGGAGGTAATTAAGAAAGTAAATTTGATGTGTGATGATTTTTTTTATAAAAATTGCCTTCTTTTCAATATTAGAAAGCCATTTTCTTTTCAAAGTATGGTGGATGCTATTATCAGTGTAGGATCGGGTTATAGAGTCTCTACTATCATGCTTTAAGATACACATTACTGTAGAAATGGGTTGATATTTTTAATGTATGGAGTTCTGAATTTAGGGAGTCGTGAAAGGATACAAAATGTTCTATTATGGCAGTTGGATAAATTGTGAGCATAGGTATTTGGTGAACTTCCTGATCTATTGTCCCAAAGGAATACTGTTTTTGAAATCATATGACTTGTCCCATATTCATAAAATTGTAGATAATTTATTCCCTATTTTTGAGAAAGTTATTGAGGATGTAGGTGTTTGAAATGTTGTTTAATTTATTACTGATAATGCTATAAATTTTAGAGTAGCTGGTAAGATGCTCGAGTCAAACTATCATCCTTAGTATGGACTCCATGTGTTGCACATTGCGTAAACTTAATTCTTGAAGATTTGATTGCAATGAATGAAATAAGAGGGATTATAGATGTATGCAAAAATGTTATAAAGTTTATTTGTAATAATTCTTCTCATTGCATTTGATGTGAATCCATACAAGTGAAAGGAAATTGATTAGGCCTTCATTGACAAGATTTGCTACGAATGTCATTACTCTGTAAAGTCTTATCATAGAGAAAAATACATTGAATTTTTTTTTGTATCTGATGAATGGAGTTCTTTTAGTTGGTCTAGAAAGAGGGAGGGGATTGTTGTGGTAGATATTGTTTCTAATACTACTTTTTTGGAAAATTGCAATAAATTTTTTAGGATGATTGTACCTATAGTTAAGATAATGAGGATGATGGATAGTGAAGATAGGCCTCTTATGCCTTATATATATGATGTTATGGATAAGGCCAAATTGAAAATACAAGCAAACCTTGACTACAAGCGATCACTTCTAAAAAAATGTTTAGAAGATAATTAATGCATGCTGAAACCATCAAATGCATCATGATTTTCATGTTGGTGCATATTTCCTTAACTCTTCTATTCGATTTACTCTCAACTTTGTAGAGGATTAAGAAGTAAAAAATGATATATTGAATGCAATTGACCTTGTAAAAGATTTATCTACTCATTGTAATATTCATTTAGAATTAAGTAAGTATATACAGAGTCTTGGAGATTTTAGAAGGCTAATTGCAATCAAACTTCGCTCTCGAATGCGACCAGGTATCATGTTTTTTTATTGATATTCATTTAAGTTATCAATTGATTGACTTTGAGTGTTTCTTATTAATTATTATCGTGCTTTATTTCAGATGAATGGTGGGCTCGCTTTGGTATAGATGCACCGAACTTAGCAAGGTTTGCTCAACATATATTGAGTCAAACATGGAGTTTGAGTGGGTGCGAGAGAAATTGGAGATTTTTTTAAAGCTTTCACATGAAAAAGAGAAACAGATTCGAGCATGCTCGATTGCATAATTTGGTATATGTTGACTACAACATGAAGGTAAGACAAAGGTAATAATTTTAAAAATATGTATTGTTGTTGCCTAGTTCTTATTAATAATAAATGATTGATGTGATTATATTAAATTTGATATTTTTTATAATTTGAATATTCTTTCTTTACAAACAAATGTAAAAGGATTAAAGAAGGGTAAGAAGGTGTAATATGACCCGTTGAATTACGAAAATATTAATATTCTTAATGATTGGGTCAAAGAGGAGGAACCCTCCATTAGAGGATGAAAATTGGAGGATAGTCCTAGCCGAAACTTGGAGTTAGAGGTATTAAAAATGAAGGTCTTGGATGGGCGGATCCAATTATGGAGGAGGAAGAGGGAGGAGATGATGATGATCCTGTGTCGATTGCAATGCATTTGTTGATTATGATCCACGTTGTGGATGATTATAATTTGTTTTAACTTTTGTAATGTTTTGGTCTTGATGATTGTAAGTTGTAACTTTATAACTTTGTAATTTTGTTGTTTATTAATTAAAGGTATTCAATATTCATATTGTTGGGCAGTTAATTATGAACATGTACAAAAGATGTTTGTAATAGAAATGAAGATGTTGAGATGAATGAGTGGTCATTCAAGAAAAGACCATATACATAATGAGGTTATTAGAAACAAATTAGGAGTGACACCAATAGAGGATAAAATGAGAGAATGTCGTTTAAGATGGTTTGGACACATAGAAAGAAGATCAAAACAAGAACCTAAAAACTAAATTTGGAAAGTATTAAAAGAGGTAGAGGACGACCACAAAAGTGTTGGAAAGAAACAATAAAGAATGATCTAGTTTATTGTGAGTTAACTGCTAACATGGCATATGATAGGGCTCTGTGGAAACAAAGAATCTATGTAGCCGACCCCGTCTAGTATGGGAAAAGTCTTAGTTGTTGTATTCAATATTCACATTATGGTATGGATGCTTGTTCATTATGAGATGTTATTTAACTTTACTTAGTTGTTGTATTCAATATTCACATTATGGTACGGATGCTTGTTCATTATGAGATGTTATTTAACTTTGCTATTCTCTTCTCACAATCTGCTTCAATTCAAGCTTTTTTGGATTCAATTTTGTTTAATGTTCATTGTGTTATCTTCTCTTCTCACAAAGTTGACTTCCATACATGTTCTTATTAGTTTGGAAGCTAATAAAGTATGAGGATGTGACAACTTGATGTTAAGAATATCTTTTTTTAAGGAGATATCAATGAAGAAGTATACATGAAAATATCACAAGGACCGAAGCATCATTATGAATCTGATAAAGTGTGTATACTAGAAAAAAGTGTTGTATGGGCTGAAACAATCACTACGAGCTTGGTTTGACAAGTCTAGTGAAGGCATTATTGGACTCGGATACAATAGAAGCAAAAATGATCATACATTCTTCTTTAAAATGGGAAATGGAATATCTATACTAATGGTATACGTGGATGATATTGTTATAATGAGAGATGATGAAGAAGAGATCAGAAGGTTGAAGAATCAATTAAATAACCAGTTTGATTTGAAGGATTTAGGACCACTTCATTACTTCTTGGGAATTAAAGTCCTAAAGTCAGAAAAGGGCATCTTTCTAATTCAACAGAAATATGTGATGGATTTGTTGAATGAAACAAGCATTATAGGATCAAAACAATGTTATATTCCCATGGATATCAATCATAAATTGAGAATGGATACATGTAAGGAGATAAATGATACCAGAAGATATCAATAATTTGTTGAAAAATTGATATACTTGACTATTACAATACCTTACATAACATATTCAGTCGGTATTGTTATCAGATTTATGCATGCACCTAAACAACATATGGACACAATGTTCATGGTTTTAAAATACTTGAAAAAACTCCAAGAAATGATATCTTGGACTCCAAAGACGGACATACTAACGTTAAATTATATAAAGATGTTGATTGGGCAAGATCTATAAATGACAAAAAATCTACAATTGGGTATGTTGCTCTGGTTTGGAGGAATATAGTTTCATGAAAAAACAAAAGATAATCTGTGGTTGTAAGATCAAGTGCACAAGCCGAATACAGAGCTCCAACCCAAGGGACAAGTGGATTATGGTTGGTTTCATTAATTATAAATTATAAGAAACAATTAACCTTCCACTATAGATAACAAAGCAGCAATACAAATAGCTACAAACCCAGTCCAACATGAGAGGACAAAGCACATAGAGATACACTATCACTTTATCATAGAAAATATCGCAAACAAGATACTAAATGTGCAACATGTGAAATAAAAAGACCAAATTACAAACATTCTGACTAAGGCAATACCTAAAGCTACATTGGATTGATTATGGAGCAAGTTAGGAGTCATAAACATATTCCACCCAACTTGAGGGAGAGTATGAAAGAATGACTAAAATACCATGCTTTGTGTTATATTATTGTACATAAACATATTCCACCCAACTTGAGGGAGAGTATGAAAGAATGACTAAAATACCATGCTTTGTGTTATATTATTGTAATAACCAAGTAGAGGTAATTTAGTCTTTTAAGTTAAAACATTTTATACTTAAGTAAGTTGTTATAAAAAAGAAGAGAGACACAAAAGGAGCAGCCGACACCCATAGAAGAGTCGCACCCAAATATGTACATCTTTCTTCATCATTTCAATAAAGTTTTTGATTATTTTCGCATCCAATTCAATCACAGGATGTAGTCTTATATTGATCTTGTGTTTTATCTGGTAATACAAAGAGGGGAGAAGCTTTACAAGGAAAAATGCAAATTACATGTGCTTTTCAGCCCACGAATATGAATAGATAGAGGAGGGTGGGGATTTCTTTAGGTCATATTTCTACCCTTTGTGGACTTCCTATTCAGTGCAACCTAGTCATTGTGGTGCCCTTGTAACTTATGGTTGGCCTTGTCACTGTTAGTGCGATTTGAGTTACACATGATCTGAATCTTTATTCATCCGTAGAAAACCAAACTGCCATCATTCCACATTTGTCTACTTTAACACTACTCTTTTACCTAGTTTCTTCCAAGTAAGATTTACATCATGAAGATCTTGTCAAAAGCAAATGGTTCATGGATAGCTATTGTAGCCTAAGTCACACAGACACTTCTAAGGTGTAGAGTGTCGACCTCGACACTGGTGTGACACCAACACCGTGTCGGTGCGGCATGGCAAAAAAAAACTTTTTGTAACTCACGGATAAATGGGTCCGGATAATGAAGATTGATTTGTGTATTATGATGAAATTAGTAGTTGTTTACCATTTATGTGTTTTTCTTTAATATAAAGTTGTGTACTTGCTATTGTAGCTGTATACAATATTAGCTTGAATGATTTTGGGTGCGGACAATTGGTTTCTTATTTCTCAATCTGATTGGATTCTTGACTCCATATTGTATGCCTTTGCACAGAATAATCTCTGTCACCAAACACATTTGAAGACCCGAAACATTGCCAGATCAATAGAACAGAAGAGTATGATATCACTAGTGGATCCTAGCACAAATACTAGTATATGCTATATCCTACAAAAGATCTGGAAACTCTTTGAATCCTGATATTTTGCAGCTTGTAAAATCATTATAAGTTTCAGATCATTATGAGGGAACTTGCTAATTGATACCTACGTGTACCTAAAATTAGCAAATACTAGTTGTATTATGATTGATTTATGTAGCTGGAATATTATATATAATATATAATATTATATACCCTAGCCGTATCGCCGCACCCACACTCGTGTGACGTAGACTGTGACTTGTGTCTAGAACATATGCTTCTTGAAGCGGTTTTATTTTTTTGATGATTTCATAGTCTCCAAACCCATAGTACTTCAGTCACACTCATAACTGAAATCTGTTGATGTATATCAGAAAATTGCTTATGGGAAATAGAGTTTTGACTGGGCTATGAGTTACACAAGAAGTCTGACTGCTATTTGTCATGCTAATTTCTATGTAAAATCTCTACTTCTTTGTAATATGCGTTTATTTTGTGCGTTAAAGAAGTACACTATAGAAGTTTAAACTCTTAGTTTCTAGTATTTCATTTCTAGCTGCCTTCAGTTGGTGAATCCTGGTGACTGTCAGATGGGTGACATTTGGTGCTACATACCTTAGCATAGCTTCCATTATGACATGTCCAGTTTCCGAAGGCCAGAGTACGACAAGATTTCAATTGTTTGGAAGAACAAAATTGATTCCAGCCACTTCTTTTGTATAGGTTGTGTTACATGTTTTCAGCTCTTAAACATAGTGCACAACAATCTAGTTGCAAATTAGCAAGGGAGATCACTTTAGTGAAAAAGTCATCCGACTCACGATCATTAGGTAGATGAAAGGGAGATTAACCTTGTAAAGGAAAGATCGTCACTTAAAGATAATTTGGAAGGCAAAAGTAGTTTGCCTAAATAACTAAATATGAAGATGGATGACCATTTAATTGATAAATTCTATGATACATGATGTGGAAGATGTTCCTTTAGTTTAAGGACTCAAACTATCTTATCTATAGATGCTAAGATATGAAAACTCCTACCTCTCTTTATGATAGTTTTCTGTTGTTTACGTGTCTATTTTCTTAATAGCTTGAGCTCTGAGATCATTTCAATCATGAATGGGGTATTGCTCCTTCCCTTATATTTTTAATTGCCAAGCTCCTCAAATTGACGAGGAAGTACCTTATAAGGTCCTTATCTAATGTCTTTCTGAAAGTTTCACTTTTCTTTAATCAACCTAATGCTGTCAAATTTGGCCACATTCCAATTTATGATTATATGGAATTCGACAATCAAATTTGTAATTGTTTCCCAATGGAATTATGTCAAAGGATTATCACTTTTGAGAATTAATCGAAATACAAGACATCTCAGTGTAAAAGACTCAGATTTCTAAATTGCAAAATCAGTAAAATTAAGCCTTGAATGTGAAACAACTTGCAATTGATATCTCCATGCTCCAATCTGTTAATTTTAGTACTTGCCATCTTAGGTTAGTGGTGGAGGGGGGCATTCAGTGAGTAACATCATGTAGCTTCCAACATCTCATTGGACACTTGTAAGTCAAATCCTAATCCATAGACTACATGTTTGTTAATGAAGAGCTTGCTTCAGATTGCTTTAATTCAGGTTTATTAAGAACTTTAAAGAGCTGGCCTTTGATTGAACTTGATGCAGAGTCCCTCTCAAAAATATCATGATAGCACATGTCAAATAACAAGGTTAGATTGATAAAGGTTGCAGTTAGTATTTTTTTGCTAAATATTAAAGTTGAGTTGGCACCAATAGAAGGTACGATGAGAGACACACTTAAGATGGTTTGGACATGTAGAGAGGCAACCAAATGAAGCTCTGTGCTTTGTGTATAATCTGAAATAACTTGTTTTTGGTAGGGCGTAGGTTTGTACATGTTAATATCTGCTGCTGTTTTGGCATAGTGAGATTTCTCCTGTCTGAAAAGTAGTAAGCAGGTTAAGTTGCATAAGAGATTTCTTGAGGTCAATCAGATGAACTTAATCTGTTTGCTTGTTCAGTATAAAATCATCAGCTAAAATTAAGCTGTCAACAAGAAATATTATATTCATTATTCAAAGCACCATCAAAGGGCTCCACTGTATTGTTTATAGCAATTTCATCATAGTGAGGGCTACCTTTTTCTCTGCAGATATATGCGTGCTCATGCACTAGCTCTTAATCATCCTGGTATTCTTTGTCGTTGCCTTGCTGCTTATGGAGATGCCATTAGCGCTGAGAAATGGTATGCCTTCTAGAAATCTCTCTGAGTATGTTTTCCTCATAAGGTGGATGGAAGTGCCTTACATCGGAAAGTCATTCCTGAAATTATTGTTGCATGCAAGTAATTGCGTTGATTTGGATGGCTTATGAGGCATCAACCTACAAGGTTTCTGTATGAAAATATGGACTTCATGTGATCATTAGGAGGGGGATGTCATATATTTTTACGCTTCATTTGAAAATGGTCCATTTGACTCAATCCCGCAGTACTGGAACGAGATGATAGGACAATGTTTTGCCTCTTGACCTATCTTCAAGTGATTACTGTTCGACTTTTATCTTCCATCTACTTCTTGGATATTTACTCTTTGTTCACAGATGGGACTTCTGATGACTAGACATTGCCTGGTTGATACTTGCAGTTGATCTCATCTCCTGGGTTTTTTTGAGTATCCTTGAAATTCATGATTGTTTTTTATGTCTATACGTATACTTGTTACTTTTTCATGAAGATAAATCGGTTATCAGCTCAATTAGATTGTTTCGAGTCTTTTGACTGTCCTAACTTGTGTATTTATGATAAAGTTTTTCTCAACTATTTTCCAACATTTTGGCATTTTAAGATCTGTTTGATGCATATTCGTGATTGGATTTGTAGTTTTAATTCTGATATCTTGCAACAAGGCTGTTAGGACTCTCAGAAAATTCTCACATAAGCCTTTTATAGATTTTCCAAAAGGAAGTTTTCATTCTCTTCTTTCTTAACCTTGTATTTTAGTGCTAAATATATTTATATTGTTGTAGGGCAAGTAGGCTTGCTCGAGAACACCATGATGACTTGGCACACTTCATGCGTGGGATGGGTTATGCAATGGAAGCACTCCACTTGCCTGGGATTTCTAAGAGGTTGAGGATCAAAAGCATTAATTTACTTTATATTTTCTTCATTAAATGAAACCGTCAAATATTTTGACTGATTATTGCAGCTGTGTATCACAACCACGGTTCCACTTCATTGCCTTCTGAACTTCAAATTTTCGTTTTGTGTCTTTCTGTTGCTTTCCAGGTTGGAATTTGATCTGGCTATGCAGAGCAATGACTTGAAACGTGCACTCCAGTGCCTTTGATAATGAGCAATAGCCGAGATTTTGGCCAAGAAAATATGGGTTGTAATATGACTGACATCCTGAGTTTAACTGCATCTAAGCAAGAAAATCTTGTAGATTCTGTTCAAGGGATAGTAAAGTACTCCAAAGAACTTGTAGATCTCATTGATGCCGCAGATGCAACTGCCCAGTCTCATATTGCACGTGAAGCTCTGAAGAGGCTGGCTGCTGCTGGCTCTGTCAAGGGAGCATTAAAAGGACAAGAATTGAGAGGACTAGCATTACGCCTTGCAAATCATGGAGAATTGACTCGCTTAACTGTGAGGAACAATTCTTGCTTTGCAGTATGCTTTCAAGAACTTATTCATGCTTGTCGGTTCTTTGGGTTTTGTGAGATTATGACATGTTTCTTCTAAAATTGTTGATGACATTGTTTCTTCATTTAGATTTTCTCTTGTTGTGAACATCATTTTTCTAAAGAACCTTAGTGCGGCCTATTTAGGTCAAACATGTGTCTTTCTTTAGTCTCAAACAATTATGCATATATGTTTGTGCTGTAATAAAATGTTGTTAATCTCAACGTGGAAATCAGCTAAAGCAGCCTTGAAACAAAGGACTAAAACAGTCCCTCACAGTGTACTCACTAGTAAACTATAGCAGTCCACTTGAATACTCAAGCAGACAAAAAATACAATCTCATTCAATACTGAATACAATCTGAAAAACATTAGAGGTTACGAGGGAGGGAGCTCAATGTCTACTTTACTAGCCATTTGGAGGACTCCAACAGTTAGCTTAGGCCTTCTAAAAGGCTAGTTTTGGGCCCTTTACATTACCAAAGCTAATAAGGACAAGAATACGATAGAAAGTAAAAATACAACTTGCAATCCATCTACTACTACAACTATGTCTTTTTCCGTACTAGATGGGGTCGGTTACATGGATTCTTTGTTTTTTTTAGAATCCATGTTAAGTCTGACAAAGTTTTACGCTAGCTGTCGGAAGCCTAACGCAACCCTCCTCCTTTTTATGGGCTTGGGACCGGCCATGCAAGGGTGATCCCTTACATAGGCAGAGTTACAACTCACAATCCATATTTTTACAAAATTGTGTTTTAATATGCGCTTTCCTGAAAGGTGCACTGCAGTCACTT
The DNA here is from genome assembly GCA_036023115.1 of Brasenia schreberi. Taxonomy (NCBI): domain Eukaryota; kingdom Viridiplantae; phylum Streptophyta; class Magnoliopsida; order Nymphaeales; family Cabombaceae; genus Brasenia; species Brasenia schreberi. The sequence continues at coordinate 16,762,283 of JAYKKT010000085.1, read as the reverse complement.
CATGGATGAATAAAGCTTGTCTAGTCCTATTCTTGCAAAATAGATCACTTGACCATTGCTTGGGATGAATAACTAGTAGATCAAACTTAAGTCGGTTGTATTGGTAAATTCTTCTTGATTATATATACTACATGGTTTGACATGTTTGGTTCCTTTATTCAAAAGTCGGGATTTAATTCATGATATGCTGATAAATTTTTGTTTTGAGAATTCCTCTCATCCGTATCTCAATACTACAATTCTATGTTGTTGTTGGTGTTGTTGTTGTTGTTGTTGATGATGATAATAATAGCAATATGATACTTAAAGAAGTCACAAGACCAAGATTCATAAAATCAAAAAGCAGATAGACTAATCAATTTTTCATAAAATAAAAAAAGAAGTTAATTAAGTTGAAATGACTTTTTTTCCAAGTAATTCTTTGGAATAGAAGTTACTTGTCTAGCTGATGAGAAAGTTCAGCATATGGTTTGGAGATTCGCCTGTGATTGTAGATTCTGAGATCTGCATGCTCTTTTTCAAACCCCATTATGTTTTTGTGAATTTGTATGCTTGCATTTTGAATATGTATTTTTTTGTTACTCGTCAAAATCAACTTTTGTCCCCCCTTTTCAGGGACTCGTTGGCAACCTGGTTATGGCTGGCCAGGGTCGTGAAGCTGCTTTTGCAGCTGCTGTTTTAGGTGACGATGCTCTCATGGAGAAGGCATGTCAGGATACCTGGATGCTTGCAGAAGCTGTTATTCATGCTCATGTAACATGATACCCTTTCGGATGTGTTCCAATTATATCCAGCTTCACAGTCTTTAACATGCATGTGTTGGTTGTAATTTGTAAATTTGTAACGCTCACCGTATGATTTTTAATTTTGATATAGGCTCATGGACGGCCGTCGTTGAAGAACTTAGTTCAAACCTGGAATAAAGCATTACAGAAGGACCATGAGAACGCTCCATCATATAGGTCAGTACAGTCAGATTCAGCAGTTGCGGTACTGGGTGCTTTAGAAGAACCAATTCTCACAAGCTTGGTAGATGCTGGGAAAAAACCACCTATTGAAATTCTTCCTCCTGGAATGCCATCTTTACCAGCTTCAATTACAAATAAGAAACCCCCTCCGTCACAAACTGCTCAGCAGCCAAGCAAGCCCTTACTCTTAGAGGGGTCATCTCCAGCTGCAGCTGCAAATGGTTCACCTCCACCAGAAAATTTCCCGCCTACAACAACAGATGTTGCACCTCCACCTGTTAGTGATCCGGATCCTTCATCTGCTAGTGCTGCAGAGCCACCACCGGTCACCCTTACTCTTGTATCTATTCATGTTTGCTTGCTTAGTCATATGAGCACCTTTTCAATATTGTACCTCATTTTCATATATAGGTTGACTTTTTTCTTTTCTTTCAAGTCATCAGGTATGCTTTGCTTTTCTGCCAACCCGTTGTGTTCTTTGTTCTGGAGTCCATGTTGCTTCGTTCAGAGTCATATCATACGCATGCCAAATGTTATAGCGGATGTTTCATGAATTATTCCAATATTTTCATGTTTGATTCTTTTAATAGATTTCGCATTATAAAGCAGGCTATAGTAAACCAACTGCAGCAGGTTCTAGTTTAGGATTGCCGCAGCCTTTCAAGAGCATTAGCTGGTATCATCTTCATTAGGAGCATCTTTGTCTTTTTCTTCCCCATTTTGTGTTGGTAGTACAACAACTAAGCCTTTTGTTATACTAGATGGAGTCGCTACGTTTTCATAGAGTCGATCAGTGTCATTGTTAACAATTAACTCAGCTAGATCATTATTTATTGTTTCGTTCCACCACTTTTATGGTCTTTTTTTTCTTTTAACATTTTCATAATCTAATTTCTCAGGTCTTCTTGTTGGTATTTTCTTTGGTCATTTTTCTATATGTTAAAGCCATCCAAAATGATTTTCTCTTATTTTATCATACATTTTGTATCATCTATTAGTATCGCTCTCAATTTGTTTCTAATAATCTCATTTCTCCATGCTGTGTTGATACAATAACTAAGCATTTTCTCATACTAGGGCTACATAGGTCTCTTGTTTCCATAGAGTCAATTAACTCAACATAAGCTAGATCATTATTTATTGTTTCATTCTACCATTTTTATGGCCTTTTTCTCTCTTTTAACATTTTATACTTTCTCGTACCTTCTTATTAAATCTTCTTTTGTTTTAAATGTATAAAGTATAAACTATTTAAAACGATTTTCCTTCAATTTATCATTTAATCTATCTGTGTCTCTCAATTTGTTTCTAATAACCTCATTTCCCCATTTTTGTATTGGTATATACTAATAATCAAAATCTTTTGACAAACACTCGGGTCAATCTCACAACCAAGGAAGAAACAGTTGCTCGAAGACTTCAAGGTTCGACCTACTGTTTGGGTTATTAATTCTTGTTTTCTTGAATTTCCACGCGTCTCAACTCCCATATGATCCAGCAGCTAATTGAAACTTATGGATTTCTCCTCCATGAGAAGGTCATAATGATGCCATCTCCTCAAAGTGTTATCCTCTTATGCTTCTTGATGATGTCATAGGACCTAACTATCGTCTGCTCTAGGCTCAAGCTAGAGTTTTCTCTTCTAGCATTGGGCGAATAGCCTCTTACAATGGGATGCTAAAATGTAAATTCTATAGCTTAAAATTGCATTTCTAGAGCACCTCCTCTAATGGATGTTTTTATGAGCTTTTGACCTTTATTATTGGATGGTTGCTTCAGTTGGGCTTCTGCATATGTGGCTCACGAGTTCAGCCGTGGATTGTACCTTTTCTGTTACTTTTCCGAAATTTGGGTGGGTTAACACTTGCTTCAGGATCATGAAGGTGGAGCCTACCTTGACTCCCGTTGCTCTTCAGCTTGGTGCTTAATGGGTTTGTGAGCGACGTTTGGCCTAGTCGATCTTCTTTAGATGGCGGTGTTGATACGTCATATCAGACACCTTGAGAGCTCTGAATAAAGTCAAATAGTTCGGTGTCTGGCTGCAATCCAAAATGAGGTGGGAGTGCGGCCAACAAGTGCAAATTTCAGCAAAACTTTGCATTTTATCGTCAGTTGGAGAATGTAGGACGTTTCTTGGAAGCCACACAATTCTGAAGACAGCAAAATCACATCTCAGCGGGGAGGTCTCATCCATTTGGGCTGTTCAACCATTCAATCTATCCTAACAAATTGAAGACGGACGGAGTAAACAATATGACATCCTATGAGGTTTTCAAATTTTTTATTATATGAGAATCCCAGAGGTCTTTGATTAAGAATGGGTTTGGATTGGAAAAAGTTTGAAGAGAATTCACCTTGTAACTAAAATTCTCCTATTTAAATGTCATTTAGTAAGTTGCTTAATCCTTCAAAACCCCTTTTGGAATTCCCTCGAAGGTTCTAAGAACATAGGTACCAAGCAAAGAATGTATAACCTCAAGAATTGGAAGTGAAAGTTTCTTTACATGAAAATTGTGACTAGGGAAGTCTGGAGAATTTAACCTAATACACGCCAAGAGAAACCTCACATTTCAATGGCATTGTTGTGCAGTGCATCTAACGAAGAGTAAGAGAGCACTGAGAACAAGTTAGGCTTGAAGCAGTGACGTCTGAATGGATTATTTATAGATTTCAAATTGGCCTATTTATGTTTTCATTCTGGAGGCATTCACAACTTATCTCCAACCAAATAGAATGATCTTTTGTGCCACCAATTGGATATTTTATTGAATTTTAATATTATTTCAAACATTTAATGTACTTTTTTTTTGTCACAAGAGGAGGCCAAAGCCTACCACACACACATGCACACTCTGCCAGCAGCAACAGCGCTAGAGTGCCCTGCCGGTGAGCTACGGCTTAGGGTGCAAACCTTTAACATACAGTAAGGAGTAAGGGAAGGTACAGACCCTTTATTTAAATAAAGAAGGAAGAGATATGACCCTTCACAAGCACTTCAATTGCGATTTCTTCCTATATTGAAGTTCATGCTTCTGCTGGCACTTTCCATTGTTTAAGCCAATTTGCCATGGATACTCTCCCTCATAAAATAAGACCTCGAAGAAAATTAAATGCTTATTGCTTTCTTTTCACTCATTTAACCAACGGGCTATCATTAACCACTAAAGTTTCCTTTTTTGCTCTCGAAGGTTCATAAATCTGGGTGCCACTCACAACCCCTCTCACCATTGAAGGCACAAAAATTTACAATTGGAGTCTTTATGACGCCACTTGGGCTCAAAAGGAAGAAACTGAAAAGAGGTAGATATTTTTTACATTAAGTGGGCACAAGCTCTCAATGGAGAAGCCCAACTCAAATGCACACCTGGGTATCGAACCCATCATCTTCAAATTGTAAGTCAACCCCTAGCCAGGTGAGTTGTTGCACGGTGACCAATCCAGGAAGCAAGAAGAGAAAAAGTTAAGAACCAAGAATTTCCATCGTTTTAGCAGTTCATCCTCCTCTTATAGAACCATGGTTGTGTCGTGGGTTTGTGTTTTTAGACCACGGTTATATGGTGGGCTTTTTACGAAAGCGTATAGATTCAACCAGGCAATATTTAGAAAAAGAAAAATCGAAGTTGGTGCGCCGCTCCTTCAGTGTAGATCCGCCACTATGGATTTGCTCAGGTTGGTTAGCCAAATAAAATTGGCTTATGAGATTTAGCTAAGGAAAGCCATAGACTGTATTGCAATTTATCCAACAAAGGGAAATCTTTATGACCCCACGCGGAGCGTTGCAATCCATACTGTTGGTGTTTCCACATTTGCTTCTACTGTGGTTTTCAATGGGAAGGCTAACATACCATGTATGGCATTTTTGTTTCTGCTTCTTTAACATGCAATAATGGTGGTGATTCCTAGGACGATTGTTAGTTTACACAAAGGGTTATAGAATTATTTAGCGGGTGGCCTAGACCTCACCCAGGCATTTCGTATATAAGGTGTTGAGTTCATCAGTATTTCTCAGGGCACATCTCGATTTTATCTGTCCTTGCTGTTAGGTAAGGCCCTTGCTTTCGCCTCCTCTCTTCTTCTTCTTCTTGGTTTCAGATGATTTATGGTTGGTCGTGAGTTCATATTTATTTGGTTAAATGTTCGATTAGTTCTTAGTTTTCCGGATTCACGAACTGTTATGCCTGTTGATTTATCATTGTTATTTTGATGGAGCAGGCGACGTTCATAACATCCATGTGGGAATCTATACGAATACATGATGAATCCAATGAATAGTTGTCGTTTTCTCATCCGTATCTGGTCTTTTGATGACGTTTTGTTGCAGATTTGAAGGTCAGAAATGTTTTTGGTTGATTGCATTTTGATGATTGCGCAGAATTAATTTATTTCATGCTGCATTCGTGTTGGTCTCATAAATGAAGCTTGTTTGATAAACTGAGATGCTTCTGTAGCATTTCTTGCTAGTAGTGAAGTTCTTCACCTTCGGAAGGTTTTCCTCTTTGTGGCGTGTTTCACACGCATCTATTGTTTTCATTGATGATTGCTAGCTAGTGCTACCTTTTCTTTTTTTGTTTCTTTCCAGCACGGTGCAATCAATTTATAGAATGTATAACGTTCCATCTGCCATGTTAATGCTGATTTTAGATGGTTGACTTGTTTCTTTCATCTCAATCGGTTGATAGTGCTTACCCAGTATTCGATTACAGTCTCTCTCTCTCTCTCTCTCTCAAGATGCTCAGCTGAGGATCTGGGTACTTTCTGAAAAGAATATGCAGTTTCTGTTCAAGACCATACTCAGTTAAGGGTCCCGCTGATCCCATTCATAGGGCTGAACTTCTTACGCGATGATGGGTCCCTTGAATGTTTGCCAAAGGCCATCAATGTTCCAGATAAACAGAAGCGTGCGGATAGTAAAATGGGTGATATTTAAGGGCAAAGTTGTGTTCTAGATCATGCTAGCACCTAAATGATGGGCATCACATGGAACTCTATTGGATTGCTGCCTCGATTACCCCTTCACTAACCCTCTATCTTATTCTAATGCATGTGCTTGTCTTCCTATTTCTATGACCCTGTTCTTCGTTTGTCATTGCTCACAACTGCGGAATCGCATTGACTTTTATTTACTCATTATGAAATATCAAGTGAAGTATAACTCAAAAACCAGAAATCTGATTTGAATGATTGCTGGTGAAGATTTGTTGCATTGGAGCCGGGTACGTTGGTGGCCCAACAATGGCTGTTATTGCCTTGAAGTGTCCTGAGATTGAGGTAGCCGTGGTGGATATTTCCGCGCCGCGAATTACTGCCTGGAACAGTGACCAGCTCCCGATCTATGAGCCCGGCCTCGATGATGTGGTGAAGCAGTGCAAGGGAAAGAACCTTTTCTTCAGCACTGATGTGGAGAAACATGTTGCTGAGGCTGATATAGTCTTTGTCTCGGTGAACACCCCTACTAAAACTCAGGGGCTTGGAGCTGGCAAGGCAGCTGATCTAACTTATTGGGAGAGTGCTGCTAGGATGATTGCTGATGTTTCGAAATCGGACAAAATCGTGGTCGAGAAATCAACTGTCCCTGTTAAAACAGCAGAGGCAATTGAGAGGATTCTGACACATAATAGGAAAGGCATCAATTTCAATATTCTGTCTAACCCTGAATTTCTTGCTGAGGGTACAGCAATTCAAGACCTGTTTAATCCTGATCGAGTCCTTATCGGAGGCAGGAGACCCCGAAAGGTCAAAAGGCTATTCAGGCTTTGAGAGATGTTTATGCCCATTGGGTCCCTGTGGAAAGAATCCTTTGCACCAATTTGTGGTCTGCTGAACTCTCAAAGCTTGCTGCCAATGCTTTTCTGGCACAGAGGATCTCCTCTGTGAATGCCATGTCAGCACTCTGTGAGGCAACTGGTGCTGATGTCTCTCAGGTATCCCACTCAATCGGCACAGACTCAAGAATTGGACCCAAGTTCTTGAATGCCAGTGTTGGTTTTGGTGGCTCTTGCTTTCAGAAGGACATATTGAACTTGGTCTATATCTGTGAATGCAATGGCCTTCCTGAGGTGGCTAACTACTGGAAGCAGGTCATTAAGGTGAATGACTACCAGAAAAATCGGTTCGTGAACCGAGTGGTTTCTTCAATGTTCAACACGGTCTCAGGGAAGAAAATTGCTATTTTGGGTTTTGCTTTCAAGAAGGACACCGGGGACACTAGGAGACCCCAGCCATTGATGTGTGCAAGGGGCTGTTGGGTGACAAGGCCAAGTTGAGCATATATGATCCTCAGGTTACTGAAGATCAAATCTTGAGGGATCTGTCAATGAAGAAGTTCGATTGGGATCATCCTGCTCATCTTCAACCATCAAGCCCTACTTCCAATAAGCAAGTTTCTGTGGTTTGGGATGCCTATGAGGCAATAAAGGATGCACATGGTATTTGTATCCTGACTGAGTGGGATGAGTTCAAGAAGCTTGATTACAAAAAGTTTATGAAAATATGCAGAAGCCTGCATTCATATTTGATGGCCGGAATGTTGTGGATGTTAACATGCTGAGGGAAATTGGGTTTATTGTTTATTCCATTGGTAAACCACTAGATTCATGGCTCAAGGACATGCGGGATGTTGATTTTTGAAATCAGTCACGCAGATTAACGCGGTCACTAACCTCTCATCCTGAACCTTTATGCAGACGAACATTGTTTAATAAGGAGACATAGACTCTCTATTAGAAAAGGTCTTAAAAATCATGATGACACCCACGTTCCTCAATTCTCAACGTACTTGATGCAAAAGAAAGGAAGTGCTAACATGGTGCAACGTACACCTGTATGTTAGATTAAAAAGCTATGTGCCACAAATTTTTCTCCTCGGCTATTTGTCTCTTAATCCAGGGAAGTCTGAGCTCTTGAATCAGGAGCTAATTGCCTTATCCAGAGCCTTTGGTTGCCTTCGCAAGGTAGACTCCTGAATCAAAGGAATCAAAGCGAGATACTCGATACGCAATCAGGTATTTTTCATCCGAATTTCTACTTTCCCTTGCTGTGAGAATACCCTATTATTTCTTGCATATTCAAGAGACCTAGAAAAATACCAAAATGCTAGGCAAACACTGAGCTAACATGAGCAACCAAAGACGAGTAGGGATCTGCAGAACAGCTTCAAGGAACTAGATTTCATGCATAAAGATTTCCGAAACAGGTATTGTTATACACCGCTAGCAAGCACTCCAACATCTTCACCAAATTTGCATGAGATGTAACTTTGAATAACAGAGCTCTCCGAGAGCAAACCAAACCACTAGTACAGTACACAGTGGCTTCTATCTTACACGATGAAACAGTCCATGGAAAAGCAAAACCAAATTAAAGCATATCTTTTAAAAGCGTGCACTCCAACATCTTGATACCCTAGGCATGTCTTAGTTGCTGCCACCGCCAAACAGGTACCCTAGAGAAGACCCGCCACCTGGAGCTGCATGGACCTTTGTTGAAGGTCGGTCCTGGAAATCAAATTGTAAATTGGATTGTCTAATAATCAAAGGACAAGGAGAGTTGAAAAGTTAAAGCTCATATGTGGAGATGAAATCTTAATGCAATGGGCAAAATGCCTCATTAGATTATTCATGAATATAATAACTGTATCAACTATCAAGCATTCAAAGGTTCGTCAGCAATGCACCAAAGGTTAAACAAAGTGGACATTCTCAAGAATGAAACCGAGCATGAGTCAAAACTTTGTTCTACAAGAAATGAAGATGGATATAACACAGAAGCATTCAGTTGAATTATTATCGACTTATTGACTGAGACCAATAAATCTAGGAGGATATGTGACACTTCATAAGCTGATGAGTTTGAAGGGTCAGTGTGACGTACCGTAATGAAGTTTCCAGTGTTCTGGCCATCTGCTCGATAATAGTTGCTAGTATGATTTGACTTGACTCCAGCTGGGATCTGATTTACAGCGTTCAACTTTGGAACCGAGGCAGTTGGTTTTGGGGTAGGTCCGGCAGCCTCATGATGTTGCACAGGTTGAGCACGGTTGGTGGCTGGCGTAGGGGATTCACTACTTCTAAACATGTAACCAAGCGAACTGTCCACCACCACTGCTGACACCACGACCCATTTTCTCTAACCTTCTAAAGGCACGCCCTGGGTCTACAAAGCAAATAAAATCAACCAAAACTGATGTCGAGAACATGGTGCATACTAGACAAGGTTAAGAATAATAATATTAATCTTTACACACACATATACAACAACAACAACTAAGCCTTTTCCCATATCCACACACACCATACACACACAAAAAAATCTAAAATAAGAAACACATTTAACATATTTCCTAAGTTTAAATCAAGCAAAGTAACAAAGCCTTAAAAGGAAGAAAACACATTGAAAACCTCATGAGGGTATCAACCTCTATTGACCCATAAGGCCTGCCTAGGCCAATATGACAGTCTGTTAGAGCTTCTATAAGAGCTTGCTTGGGTATAAGCCACCGCATCCACTATTACAACTTGATGACCAACACAAGAACTATATTATGCACCACGATACCATGAGTGGTCAATCCTGTTTAAAGGATGAGGGAGATCGTCTTCATATTTATTACACAAAATCCAGTAGAAAAATAAAGTATCTCATACAGAACTCAAATTTATGTCTAAACCTCAAGTCAGCAAATAACTGATGCAAGGACCACTCACTGAAGTGGACATTTTCTGTTGCTTTCTCTGAACAGGTCTCGGTTACAAGGATTCAATGGGACGTGGATGAACCATTAAACAACCAGATCACTCAATCTAATGGCAAAAAGGAAAGCTACCCCAGGACAGCACAAATGAAATGCTAATTGCTTCTGATATCAATTACAGGTTTTTCTTGGATTGATCCTACAGAATACCTGATTTACACTTTTAGACATGTTCTCAAAACACTAATGCTCAACATTTAGAATTCCTAACATGATACAGGAGGTGCAGGAAAAAATATGAACCAGCGAAGGTAGCACCACCAGAAAATACAGAACTGCTACTGAAGTAGAAAACAGCATAACAGGGAAAATAAATCTGGATATGGGAGGTCTAACAGGGAAACAAGACAACTTGCTGTATGTCAAAGGGAAATTTTAACCAAAACACATCCAAACTCTACATACTAAGATCTTGCACTCTAGGACAAAACGAAGACTGTAAGGTGGCAAAGTTTAAAGAAGAATCTAGCCTTCCCTTCCTGACCAAATGAAACCGAGCCTTTTCCCACTCAAGATGGGGTCATCCATTCCTTCTTGACAATGCAATACAAATATCAGTACAATTTCTCATTCCAAACCAGCATGTTATTCACCTTTTTTTATGGCAGATCTATTTCATCCTTTGGACTTGTGCTGGACTCAGGAGATGAAAAAGTTAGTTGTGGCATAATAAATCAGTTGGAGACTCTGAGGTTGAATAAGAAAGAAGAAACATTACAAGAAAAAATCTACGTATACTACATCCTTGGGCCTTTATGTAACACCATCCTCTTTTTCCCTTGATTTTTACGTTAATTTTCCCATCAGAAATAGAAAAGGTATAGAGGCGGTGGTTCTTTTAGATGGCATATGTTTAATATCCAACCCTATCAAAAGCCTGCCTTAGATCCATTTTAAGCGTCCAAAACTTGTATGTCTAACAAGCAAGATCTCCTTCACAGAATAATAAAATTACATACAGCCTAAGTCATATTTGAATGTGATTGACCACAACTTTGTTATAGTAAATAAAAAGCCAAAACAAGCCATCTCCCCATACATGGAGACAGCTACTATGATAAAATCACAACACATATTGTTTCTTTTTGCAACAAAGTGGACAATGAAAATATACTTAAAGAAAAAAAGATATATGATATATCTGCATTTTCCCTTCTAAATAAACCACCAAGTGCTGAACAAACATGATACAGGAAAAGCAACTAAAATAAAATTTAGTGAATAGAAAAAGCTTCAGTGAGAATATTCTGAATTGAACTAAAATAAAAAGGAAAAGGTGTTAATTACTACAGCAGCTATGATCAACGTTAGCTTTACTATTTGCTGGACCGGAACTGTGACATCAGTTGAGTGTAATTAACTTGACATATGAAGGATGCCAATGAAGAATGAACAAGTTCTAATAAGAACTCTTATACTTCTGCTCAAGAAACGATAACTAGAGATATGCAAAAACAATATTTAAACAGTTTCTGATAGGTGAGTGTGGTTGCTGATTGTCGATCATTTTATTATAAAAATAAGACAATTATGCACAAAACAACCATTTGGGTTTATGTTGATGGTTTGAAGTTTGATGCAGATGGCAGCAAACACCTTTCCTTAAAGCAGTACCTGACGTGCAACTCCGCAACACTGAATCCCTTCTTTTCTAGCAAGTTTTATTCTGTTTTCCTTCTTCCCTGTATGTATTCAAAAAGGTCTCCTAATCTGCATAACAGTTGCAGTTGCAAGATTAGTACACAAAAGTAGGAACAGTGATGGTAATAATGAGGTAAGAAGTTAAGAACTTAAGTCATATAACAGGGCAGCAAGTTTATAATTTCTACCCAGAGAGAGAGAGAGAGAGAGCATTGAAACAATGAGACAACAAAATAAAAGGACAAGAAGACTGGAGAAACAAAAGAAGGAACCTGAACAGTTTTACAACTTTATAGCATGGAAGGTCTGATTCAGTGTGTAGTGGAGTGTATATACCAAGGGTGCAATGCCAAATTGGACATGATGAGAGCATAAATTTGCGAAGAATATTAGCCACTAGAACTACATAGAAACTTAAATGCCATCAAATTGTCTGTCAGCAGAAGATAAAACGAGAGAGACCCACTTCTGTTGTGGACGCCTCAAGAGGCAGTCAGTTGAGCTCCAGTGAGAAATTGTAAGAAATTAAATAGTGAACACTTCAAAGGAGGCAGAAGGAGGCCTGTCAGGAAGGAAATGAAAAAAATATCATCTTGCTACTTTAGGCGTAATAAGATCAGCTGCAATGACAACTAAGAATGCATGTAGAAGACCGCCTGGTGTGGGAAAAAGCACGGTTTTGGTACCACATGACCAAAAGGATATCATCTCGAGTAAAGCAGAAAGATCTGAAAGTCTTGTAAAATCACATTTAATAACTAGAACAGATGACGTTTTCACAGTAGTACTTCGTTTTAATTACCAAAATCAGTCAGCGTCACTGCTGCATCAAAACGAAAGAAATATCAACGTTCCCTACTTTCAAGCAAATCAATTTACTTCCTTTTGGAAACACAATTTGCTTAAAATTCCTAGATCCAGTACC